>AP025046.1:34467069-34715700 GCA_036186865.1 Eustoma russellianum | reverse complement strand
CCCCCCCCCCCCCCCCTTCCTCCTCGCATACAAACATCTCTACGGCCGCAGAGAAACCTAGTAGCATAAGGAGTGCAGAAAATATATATATATTACGTGCATATATATGTAGATGCATATGCATATGTAGATACACACACGTACAAACACACACATGCATATATATACGTATATACATGTATATTATATATCTATATATATATACACATATGTACATAGACATATATGAGGATATATATGTATACATTCAAATATATATAGTGATACATGTACATATACAGGCAGACATATATATACACTTATATGTTATACAGACTGCAGCACTTTGTTATGCTGTATTCTTGTGATCTAGGGTATGGACATTAGCCGTGTTCCTATATTGGAAGTCTACGTTCTAATCTGATGGTTCTTACATTTTGGCATAGTATGATATATATTTCATACTGACTTGGTATTTGCAGGGTAATTAACCATGGAATGACTTGGAGGATTCATCCATGCATCACTTTCGATCACTACATTTGGAGGTCAGAGAAATTACCTCAAGCCAGAGGCATTCTGGTGGATTCAGACCTGTCTTTTACCCTTGCAGTTAAGTATATTCTTTCTTTCACGTTACTTGTATTTTTATTCTATTAAGAATGAGATTATGATGGTACCATGAGGTGCAACACTGTAATTTTATCATGTCACATTACTTGTACGTTTTACCACACGTGAAAGCTTGGAGCAAAAGGTCATTCCCTGAGCTGAGGGCCTCCACTGCTCCAGCCCCAAGAAACATTGTGGAGAATACAAATCAGGAGTGTAGCGGCCTCCTAGGTTGGCTGAAGACTTATACAGTGACCCACACAAGATGTCTCCTTCGGCCTAGCAGCAGTGGAACACCCACACTATACGTGTTATTGGATGGATTCGAACTCTTGACATCTTAGAGCAAATCCAAACCAGATATGCCCTGAGGACGCTTGTAAGAACTTTATCTCCCGGGTGCTTTCAAATCAGATCATTATACGAAACCCTAACAACCTCTGTGTGTTTCTAACACACGGGTATAGTTGCGTACATCCGACCCTTCCGTACCCGCTATAGGCGGGAGCCTCTAAGATAACGGGGTAATGTTGTTGTTGTTGGTATTCGTCTGTTTTTTTGGTCTTTAATACACTGAGGTGTATAGGTGTAGATGTACTTAAACAAAAAGATCTGATTGGATCATACTATCAAACATTAAGAGTGTTTCACATATGCGTGCAGTAGGGGTAATGTATAGGGAAGTGATAGAGATAGTGGAGGGGGTAGAGCCTTTTACATGGTTTTTTGCAAGAGAAAAAAGCTATGGCTTCATGGGGGTTGATTTCAAGAGAGAAAGAGAACATGAGTGACTGTTTGGTATGTTTTTGAGATATTTATGTACATGTATTGTTTGATGAATAATATGTGATAAGTCTATTGAAGTTTAGATGTAGAGTTCGAGTTATAATTGAGCCTATGATATCATTTTAGGGTCAATTTGGTATTCATTTTTGGAATAAAGGTTTTTAATGTTGTAAAAAGTCATTTTCCAAAAAAAAATGTAGTTAACAGTCTCTAATTTTCTTTTTCTCTCTTGGAATGAAACCCCATGAAGCCATGACTTCTTTCTGTTGCAAATGACCACGTAAAAAACTCTATTCCTTCTGCAATCTGTATCTGTTCACATATACATTCACACTACTGCACGCATATAACTTCTTTTTTGGTTAAGATGATAATATATTATCCAGAGATATCAAAAATCAAGGGGATGTAACACATATAAAATCTTTAGTTGTAGGTCAACATGCTGACCTACATGTACGTACTGTTCAGTAATGTAAGCAATTTTTAACCAATAGGAGCAGCGCATGTGTCTAAAATGTGTGAGTAAAGCTTATACATTATTCTATACACGTGAGTGCAGATTTTATGTGTTGTATCCCTAAATACAAATGATGTTTCTTCAAAAATGCATCTGTTCGTAACTTGCCAGATATGATACACAGTTGCAGCCAAGATAATTTTTGTCGCCTTTGCTCTCGGAGCTTTTCTTTTGAGTCTGCGCGAACTCCAGGACAAAAGTCTGCTGATGGAGGTTATTCCCCTTGGTAGAGCTAGCCATGCCGAGATGGTTAGTCAAACATGTCTGGTAGCCGAGCAGGAAAAGAGTAAGTGACGCAGTGTCTGTTCTTCTGCCGAGCAGTGGTGACATGCTATGTCTAGCAAAGTAGACCATCCTTTCCTTGGTGGGAAGCTTGTTCAGCGCAGCAAGCCACAGAATGAAAGAGTGTTTGGGAACTAATGCCAGGTCCCAAACAATCTTAACCTAATTGATTTTCCTGCATCTTTCCTTAAAATATTCATATACCAGTCAAGGTTTGAGAATGTCATCCGCTGTCCACGAGGTGAGTACTTCAACGGCCAAGTTATATGAGCATGCGCTGACCATACATCTTATCTCTGATCTCCATAAGCTTTTTCAGGAGAGAACAGTCTTCGGTGCGTTTGTATTTAGGTTTTTTGCTTGTAAAACACACTTTGTAAATTGATGGTGAAATGCTTCCTCTTTCCCAGATTCATATTTATGTAAAAAAGTATAAATTAATAAAGAAACATCATTTAATGGATTGTGTGATCATTAAAACTGTTACCAATTTTTACTTCCTTTGTATTTCTCACCTACCATTACCAATTTTTACTTCCTTTGTATTTCTCACCTATCATTAATGCATTGTTTTTCTTGGTTGTTTATAAGAATAATATTGAAATGATACAAAATTTGATAGGTTAATTGTAGAAAGTGAAGGAATATTGGAATATAAAACTGAGACAAATAAAGTATTTCATGTTTTTGAGGAATTTAAATTACTGGGATCACAGTGGAATTTGGAAGAACTACGGGGCGGCCTTGTTAAAAGTTTGGACTTTATTTTTTAGTTTTGCATTGTTCTTTTATCTATCTATTAAGCCAATGCATATAGCACTTTATTTTTGCATTGTTCTTTTGTCTATTCGTTAAGCCAATATGTATAACACCGTACCTTTTCATCTCTGATAAATGTCCAAGTATGATATTTCAAAACAGAAATAATCCAAATGGTTTTGAATAAAAGTAAAGGTACCAGCAACACAGGAACCAATTTGTCATTTATTCTTGAAAGCAAATACGAAGCAATTAAAGCAGTAAATAGTGACACCAATTTTACGAGCTGTTTAATCTCGTGTTATTTATATAAGGTCATCATACATGCCATTAGGGCTGTAAATGAGCCGAACGTGCCGAACGTTGCGTTGTTCAAGCTCGGTTCATTTAATTTAGTGAACGAGCTGAACTTGTTCGTTTATTTAAACGAACATATTTAAGGGTTCAAGCTTGGTTCGTTTAACTAACGAACAACATTATCGAGCCGAACACCTTAAACGAACTGTGTCACTTACCGAGTTCGAACAAAAAAGGTGTTCAAGCTATGTTCATTAACCTTTTATCTGAGCCGAGCTCGAGCTCGAGCCCGAGCCAAAAGAGCCGAACAACCAAACTACTTGGTTCATTTACAGTCCTACATGCCATATAGAAAGGTTAAAAGTTTAAGATTCGGACCAGTTGAAACTTTGTGAGTGTTTCTAGATTTCAATTATTCTGTAACCTTTTTAGCAAGACGGCTGGTATCGGTGTTGGTGTTGGTCTTGGCTATGGTGTTGATGCTGGTGTTACTGCTTGTGCTGGTGTGCATGCTAGTATAGATCCCACAATTCACAAGAATGAGAAATCAGTTCTTTTGCTGATGTTACTACTTGTGATGCGCCAACGGGATCAAGACAAAGAAAGGAAGAGCCGAGGTGAATAGGACCACAGGAATATGAGTGGCCGAAAGAACAGTGGTGAAGCTGAGCAAGAATAAAAATATGCTCAACCGAGCTGACGAGGTGAAGTCGCAACCAGTTAGGCAGCGAATCTAAAGTTGAGCTGCAACACTTAGTCTTTTTTCATGTAAATATAGTAGCTAGAATCATAACTGTATATTCGTCGAGCTGAGCAGGTAACTAGTCGTTACCTTTATAACCATTAGGAAACACATCAAGTTACTATAGGTGTACATGGACTACTATAGAATTGAAAATAAAACCATTAGAGACAATAGAAACTCCTAATGCTAAGTTCTTTCAATCTCGACATGATATCAGAGTTAAACAATTCCTTCCTAATTAAAAACTGCATTTTCTACTATCTTGAAATTCTTTAAATGGTTACTTCCTTCAGCTCAGTTGAATACACTGAGGCTGCTCCAATTCGAATCAGGTATCAGGAGTAATCTGTGGTATTCAACTATCTAATGATTCTTCGATTGTCATTAGCAGCCATAAATTAAATGGAGATAACTATCTCTCGTAGTCTCGAGAGGTGGAAAATGTTTGTCACTAGCAAAGGCGAAGAGGAATACTTATATGGAACAATCATTGTTCCTACTGAAAATGATGCAAACTACCGGATGTGGAAGTCAAAAAATAGCATGATAATATCGGGGTTGATACGTTCGATACAACCGATATTTCTGATGACTTAATGATGTACATGACTACAGCCCAAATTTGCGCTGCAGCAAAGGAGATGTATTCAACGAAAGACAACATCTCTGAGCTTTATGAAATCGAAGTTAATCTCTATGACCTTAAACAAGGTAATCTTGCCGTGCGCAAATATTATACTGTATTGACCAAGGCGTGGCAGTAGATAGACACCTTTGACACACATCAGTGGTCTTGTGTTGCTTATTCTGGTTTGTATAAAGAGATTACAAGACGGGAGCAGGTATTTCATTTATTTACTGAATTAAATCCAGAATTTGATAGTGCTCGAAGTCGAATCCTCAGCACGAAACTGCTTCCGAGCTTGAAGGCTGCTTTCTCTGAGATTAAACACGAAGAGAGACGCATGAAGGCCATGATGGGATGTACTCCAAATACAGATACATCTGCACTGCTCAGGGAACAACCAGCAAAAATATCTGGTGTGGCTGTGAAACAACAATTTACTTCTAGAGGAACTAAGGTGTGAAAATACTGCAAAAAGGAGGGAAATACTCGCGATGGCTGTTGGAAGCTGCAAACTAAACTAGTATGAGAAGGAAAACCTCCACTAAAGTCTAGCAATGCCTCCTGGTGTAGCGTCCCGCTCCCGAACCCTACATCGGAAACAGTGCACCCCCGTAGTCCGCGACGAGAACTACAAAACGTCGTTCAATTTTCTCTCACGTCAGCAGTGACGTAGAAAATTTCACAGCGGAAACAAAATAAATAAAATAAACATTCATTTTATTTCAACATTTCAAATCCAACATCAAGTATCATGTCTACGTTTATTATTACATTTCAACATAGAAAAAATAAAACTGCCAAGGTAAACATCTTCTGGCCCTAACTACCCCACTGGTCGTCCTCCGCTCAGTCTTCTATGTAAATATAATCGTACTTTTGTTCACCTGGGGAAAATAAAGGCGCGAGTGATATAGAAATATCACCCAGTAGGTTTCCACCTCCTTCCGAACAATTTCATATATGGCAACAAATAGCACGTCACACATGTATAGACATGAATAACTACGTAAATAAATAAAAGCACAACACAACAATTATGCGATGTCATGATGCATGCTTGTGTCACACGCAACGACATCTCCACATACAAATGTCTGTCTCTCTACCGTGCAATACATGAACCTCGAGGCGATCCTACCACACGCCTCGTCAGGCCACACGCCCCGTCGGGCCACACGCCTCATAAGGCAACACGTCTCGTAGGGCCACACGCCTCGTAGGGCAACACGCCTCGTAGGGCAACACGCCTCATAGGGCAACACGTCTCGTAGGGCCACACGCCTCGTAGGGCAACACGCCTCATAGGGCAACACGCCTCGTAGGGCCACACGCCTCGTAGGGCAACACGCCTCATAGGGCAACACGCCTCGTAGGGCAACACGCCTCATAGGGCAACACGCCTCGTAGGGCAACACGCCTCATAGGGCAACACGCCTCGTAGGGCAACACGCCTCGTAGGGCAACACGCCTCATAGGGCAACACACCTCGTAGGGCCACACGCCTCATAGGGCAACACGCCTCGTAGGGCCACACGCTTCATAGGGCAACACGCCTCGTAGGGCCAATGCAATGCTTGTGCCATGAATGCGAATGCAATATGTCACACAACACATTTTTTTCCTTTTCCTCTTTTCTTCACTCTTTTCCACAATTCAACAATTTCTTCTTAGTTAAATTTTAAATTATTAACTCTCTTATATACAAATATAAATTTATTTGCCTATTAATGAAATTATCTAACTTTACTTTTGTTTCTCCAAGTATCCTAGAATATGTTTCAAATATTTATGTTTACGTAATTACATTTTTTTCCCTTTCACAATTTATGCAATCAGAAGCTATCATTTTCTTATTCAAACACCTTTTTTTTCCTTTACAAACGTAAAACAAATTTTTTTCCTATTAAAATAAATAAGCTGTCGTACTATAACAAAGAGTATTCAATTTTTTTTATTTATTATTATCAGCTGCAGGTTTTTCTTTGTTATACTAAGCCCAAATTCTTTTCTTTTCTTTCTTTTCCTTTAGCCTTTCTCCTGCAGGCCCATTATGCTGGCCCCCTTCTGTTTGGGTCGAACCCATCAGCTTTTCCCCAACCCAAACCAATTAAATTAGCCTCCAAACCACAAAGAACCTTCATTTCCAATTATATTCTCCACTAAAGTGAAATTCTTTTAACTACCCGTAAACAAGATTTTTTTTAGTTTATATATACACATATAAATACATGTATATTTTGATTTTTTGATGATAACACTATATATATGTGTGTGTGTACATATATATATATATATATATATATATATATATATATATATATATATATCAAATCTTGTCTAAAAATCAGTTCATACCACTTCATAAATAAAATTTATGCATAGAACAGTTTTTTTCCTGCCGAAGCATAAAATACCAAGAAATATATATACCTAACATTTTTATGCAACAATGATAACAACTAAAGCATGTAACACATAATATATATCCATTTAGATTATAACAAATAAAATAACCATAAGTAAAAACATATAGCAAATAACAAATAACTACATATATGAAATTAAGCTCAAAAAGAGAGAGGACACCTACCTTTTGGTTATAGTCTAAAGCTAATGGTGGTGTTGTGGTGGTGTTGGCGGTGCACTTCTCCTTCTCCTCCTTTCTTTTTTCCTTTCTTTTTCTTCTTCTCTTTTTCTTTCTTCCTTATCCTTTTCATTTCTCAGTCTCCCCCTTTTCTACTTTTTTTCTCTAAATTTTTGTTCATTTCCCAGGAGATGGCCGTTTGGCCTAATTTATTTAAGAGGGAGGAAAAGTTTCATCCCCCCTTGATTATTTGGATAAGCTAATATTTAATGCAAGTTAAGGATATTAATGGTGGGGGTTATTTGAAGAGGTTTTTTTTAATATCATATTTTTTTATTATTCTTGTTGTTATTGTATTTTTTTACCGGGTGTCACAGTCTACCCCCCTTACAATAAGTTTCGACCTCGAAACTTGCGTATGGTGTAATTTATGGTTCTACTTGATTCATCCACCTACATAATGATCAAACTATACATCCACTGCAAATGTTGATATGTTCACATCACACTCTCCTGACGTAGGACTAAATCTTCAAAATCATATTTTTAATCCATTTCTCTTCGCCTATTTAAGATCTTAACTTAATCTACCTATTGTTATTGAATCAACTTAAGGGGATTGTCATCATACCGAGGTTCTATGACCCAATCGTTGGTGCATAATGTACTTGTACCTGCGGCTATCAGCAGCTCTCTGAAATCAGTTCTTAGATGTACCATAATCTTTAACTTAATTCTCTATAATGACAACTTATAAACCTCCATTTATACCAATTGACGCATATCATTCAACTTATTATAGTCTACAATTTTGAATTTTTAACTCGCCATTTATGATTCATCTTCTAGTTACATGTCCAAACTAAATAAATGTCTAAAATATCCATCAGGTCTTTATTACTCATTACACTTCATAGATATAGAATTAAGTCTTAAAATCAATTATTGTGTACTTACGAGCTAGTTCTATGATCATGTCTATACTTTTCTCAAATATATCATCAACACCTAGTATACGAAATATGTGCATGGACATATTTCCTTCGCTTTAAAGTAGTTTACGAAACTATAGCTCTAACTGTTTGAAATAATATACATTCTAATTTTTTTTTTCAAACACAAGACCCAGGGTATCATATATTTGTTTTCGCAAAGCAGTGTCTCAAATGACCATTCGTAAAATAATGGTACAACTTACTTTGCAAAAGTATTTCGATGAAATTGATTTTAAACAGTTGAAATACAACAATCGCAAAGATGTTTTTGTTTTTAACAAAATGATTTTAGTACGGTTTCTTTTTTCTTTATAAGGAAACACAAATTATGAAAACTATGTTTTGTTTCGCAAAATGAAACAATTGAAAACCCAACAATTATAAAGTTTCATAAAATAATATGGATAAGGTACTTCTCGTTTTTTTTAAAAAAAACTATATATATGTTGAAACTATCTTCGCTTCACGAAATTAAATACGTTCCTCGTAAGCAGATGAATCTATTGACAAGCATTAAATAATACGATACTTGCAATGTCGATGATGGACAAATAGATTTATTTTAGAAAAATCAACATGCCTAAACGGAAATTTGAGAAGTATAAGAAATATGTAAACATATGGTTCTTTGAAAACATTGACGTTTAAAAATACATCTATCTTCCAGAGTTGTCAAAGTAGTTGAAATTTCATTATGTTGATATACAAATTTGGAGAGGAATATAGTCTTGTAAAGTAATATACCAACAATTGGAACTAGTTGAAATGTTTAGTAGCAAAAATCGTTGAAATACATTTGGAGTATACAATATGTCTTGGTGTACGTGCTTATACGAAAACGTTTAAAAAAAATAATAGTCAAATACTTCGTATATTTGTTTTTCTAAGTCATCCCTTAATGTTAGTGAAAAATCCACCTATGTACCATTTCTTAAAAATCTTTCACTTAAGTTGTCCAACCCTAGCATGGCACACTAACTATTGATTGACTTAGGAAATTCTAATTTACCATGTTTTTGCGTGCCAAACTGATCCACTATACCTCGTTATTTGGTTATTTGAACCACTAATTTTATTCTAGTTTATATGAAGACAACCACTACTTGTTCATGCCCACTCTATTTCAAGCCTACCAGATTCAAGCCAAGTAACTCGATGTTTCTATAAATCCACATTTAACTAAAAGAAATTTGTAACGATTCATCATTCCCATGTACTTGTCATAGCCTTTCATGCCTTTTTGCTACCGATCACAAACTCTAATGCGGCTAACATCGTCGTCCTACATAATAACTCTAAATTTCAACATCTTAACTCTATACTATAAATTCCTTTATATCATGTCCCTTACTAAACTCTACTGATTATATTGCTTTTGAGTTGTTACTTAGTTTCTATCCTTTTACTATCAATCATGTCTTAATATCCATTATACTATTATAATTCATTTTTTAGTAGCTATGGTCTCAATTCAGACACTACTGCCAAAGTAGAGGCATGACCCGCTTCGAGTAACCCGATGGTACTGGTCTCACGCTACTGCTTTGGTAAGGCAGCCTGAATAATTTCCTATTCCATTAATATGTCAACCAACATTCGCAGTAAGGTATTTTGATTAACACTGTAACCCATACAACTTAATTATGTAGTATTCAACTAGGGTCACTAAGATCACGGCTTAAAGAGTTATGATTAACTTAGATAAGGTAGAATTGTATGGGATATCCTAGGTATACGTGTTTCGTAATTGATCGTCTCCTTAAGTCTAAGGTCATAACTTACTCTTAGGATGGTTCTTAGTATCCTCATTTCTTAAGTCTAAGATCATGTCTTATTTCTAAAACCATGCTTAGTGTATAATCAACGCTTATGACTACCTTCAGTACTTATGCCCAAGGTAAACTCTTGATCGGAGTCGTTACTTACGTTTTAGATTGTGACTTAAGTTCAGGATCATCGCTTATAAGTGCGAGCAGTACCTATGTTCATGATCATCGCTTATGTTCAAATCATTACTTATGTCTAAGATTGTGACTTAGGGGCAAAATGGTAAACAAATAAAGAAAAACAAACTAACGCTCTCACACCCCTTAACCCGATCATGACTTAACTCTAAGATCATCTCTTAAATCTACTTTGTTCATTAGAGGTAAAATCGTCACTTTAAGGAAAAGATCAGAGCTTATGTCTAAGTGATCTATTTAATCCTGCGTTTCCGAGACGGATCTGGAGCCTCGGCTCCGATACCACCGGTAGCACCCTGCTCCCGAACCCTACATCGGAAACAGTGCACCCCCGTAGTCCGCGACGAGAACTACAAAGCGTCGTTCAATTTTCTCTCACGTCAGCAGTGACGTAGAAAATTTCGCAGCGGAAACAAAATAAATAAAATAAACATTCATTTTATTTCAACATTTCAAATCCAACATCAAGTAAGTATCATGTCTACGTTTATTATTACATTTCAACATAGAAAAAATAAAACTGCCAAGGTAAACATCTTCTGGCCCTAACTACCCCACTGGCCGTCCTCCGCTCAGTCTTCTATGTAAATATAATCGTACTTTTGTTCACCTGGGAAAAATAAAGGCGTGAGTGATATAGAAATATCACCCAGTAGGTTTCCACCTCCTTCCGAACAATTTCATATATGGCAACAAATAGCACGTCGCACATGTATAGACATGAATAACTACGTAAATAAATAAAAGCATAACACAACAATTATGCGATGTCATGATGCATGCTTGTGTCACACGCAACGACATCTCCACATACAAATGTCTGTCTCTCTACCGTGCAATACATGAACCTCGAGGTGATCCTACCACACGCCTCGTCAGGCCACACGCCCCGTCGGGCCACACGCCTCATAAGGCAACACGCCTCGTAGGGCCACACGTCTCGTAGGGCAACACGCCTCGTAGGGCAACACGTCTCGTAGGGCAACACGCCTCGTAGGGCAACACGCCTCCTAGGGCAACACGCCTCGTAGGGCAACACGCCTCGTAGGGCAACACGCCTCGTAGGACAACACGCCTCGTAGGGCAACACGCCTCGTAGGGCAACACGCCTCGTAGGGCAACACGCCTCGTAGGGCAACACGCCTCGTAGGGCAACACGCCTCATAGGGCAACACACCTCGTAGGGCCACACGCCTCATAGGGCAACACGCCTCGTAGGGCCACACGCCTCATAGGGCAACACGCCTCGTAGGGCCAATGCAATGCTTGTGCCATGAATGCGAATGCAATATGTCACACAACACATTTTTTTCCTTTTCCTCTTTTCTTCACTCTTTTCCACAATTCAACAATTTCTTCTTAGTTAAATTTTAAATTATTAACTCTCTTATATACAAATATAAATTTATTTGCCTATTAATGAAATTATCTAACTTTACTTTTGTTTCTCCAAGTATCCTAGAATATGTTTCAAATATTTATGTTTACGTAATTACATTTTTTTCCCTTTCACAATTTATGCAATCAGAAGCTATCATTTTCTTATTCAAACACCTTTTTTTCCTTTACAAACGGAAAACAAATTTTTTTCCTATTAAAATAAATAAGCTATCGTACTATAACAAAGAGTATTCAATTTTTTTTATTTATTATTATCAGCTGCAGGTTTTTCTTTGTTATACTAAGCCCAAATTCTTTTCTTTTCTTTCTTTTCCTTTAGCCTTTCTCCTGCAGGCCCATTATGCTGGCCCCCTTCTGTTTGGGTCGAACCCATCAGCTTTTCCCCAACCCAAACCAATTAAATTAGCCTCCAAACCACAAAGAACCTTCATTTACAATTCTATTCTCCACTAAAGTGAAATTCTTTTAACTACCCGTAAACAAGATTTTTTTTAGTTTATATATACACATATAAATACATGTATATTTTGATTTTTTGATGATAACACTATATATATGTGTGTGTGTGTACATATATATATATATATATATATATATATATATATATATATATATATATATATATATATATATATCAAATCTTGTCTAAAAATCAGTTCATACCACTTCATAAATAAAATTTATGCATAGAACAGTTTTTTTTCCTGCCGAAGCATAAAATACCAAGAAATATATATACCTAACATTTTTATGCAACAATGATAACAACTAAAGCATGTAACACATAATATATATCCATTTAGATTATAACAAATAAAATAACCATAAGTAAAAACATATAGCAAATAACAAATAACTACATATATGAAATTAAGCTCAAAAAGAGAGAGGACACCTACCTTTTGGTTATAGTCTAAAGCTAATGGTGGTGTTGTGGTGGTGTTGGCGGTGCACTTCTCCTTCTCCTCCTTTCTTTTTTCCTTTCTTTTTCTTCTTCTCTTTTTCTTTCTTCCTTATCCTTTTCATTTCTCAGTCTCCCCCTTTTCTTCTTTTTTTCTCTAAATTTTTGTTCATTTCCCAGGAGATGGCCGTTTGGCCTAATTTATTTAAGAGGGAGGAAAAGTTTCATCCCCCCTTGATTATTTGGATAAGCTAATATTTAATGCAAGTTAAGGATATTAATGGTGGGGGTTATTTGAAGAGGTTTTTTTTAATATCATATTTTTTTATTATTCTTGTTGTTATTGTATTTTTTTACCGGGTGTCACACCTGGAGACCGCAATCAAAACCATTTGCTGCTGGACAAAGTGCTGTAGTTGGCAACACAAGGCAACTCGGCACAGCTCCGCAGAGTACTTCACACCTCAGCTCAGCTTAGGTAGCTGAAGTTGAGATCCCCACAAAGGATCAGATCGCAATTCTGATCAAACTGCTAAGCAAACAACGTGGCTGAGCTAAATCTATTCAAGCTGCAACGGCAAACTATATCTAGCCAAGCACCAGCAGTTCATGGATCGTAGACTCCAGGCCTACTGACCACATGACAAGTAATGTTAACCTTCTGAACTCCTACCCTTTTTTCAGTACCTAAGATGTCTTGCATGTCCCTAACTTAAGCTTCAATCTATTCTCAGTAGGTAAACTAACTAGGGACGATTAATGTATAACATGCTTCTTATGCATAGAATATTGTTTTCAAGAAAAATAAATAAAAGGGTTGATTGGCAGTCCTAAGAATATGGCGGGTCTACTCCCACTGGAGTCTGAAAATAGAGCCTTAATAAGTACAGCCGAGCTGCCAAATGATCAGAATACCACTAGCGCTTTGTACCACAGAAATTCTCGTATAATAATATTTTACTATGGCATAATAGATTGGGTCATCTCAATTTTGTATATCTCGAACGATTAATGCCAAAAAATTTCAGCTTTGTTGACCCAAAAAGCATTACATGTGAAACGTGTCAGCCAAACATACAAGTCATAGTTACCCAGCTAAAATATACAAGTCATCTGCACCGTTTAATCTTGTTCACTCTGATAACCATCTAGAGTTGCAAAAATCAATGGTGCAAGATGTAACCTTTGCAGATGATCTCACTAAGGTCATATGGGTTCACATGCTTAAAAGTAACAACGAGGGCGGACAAATATTTAAGAGATACTTTACATTCATTAAAAATCAGTTTGACTGCATAATTAAAACACTAAGCTTAAACAATGTAACAAAATACTTAGATAGTACGGTGCAAACATTTATACATGAAAATAGAATATACCATCAGACCTCGTGTACCTATACTCCACAACAAAATGGTGTCGCTGAGAGAAAGAATAGACACTTACTTGAAGTAACTAGAATTATTATGTTTGCAATAAATGTACCTAAACACTATTGGAAAGAAGCTCTGCTAACAGCCATATACTCGATAAATAGGATGTCATCCAGAACTTTATCTCTTAGAACCCTAAGAAATGCTTCTCAACCACTTCTCAAACACTAAGCTACTCTCGGAGTCACACTTCAAACTATTTGGATCTGTAGCATGTTCGGCACAACCTAAAGGGAAAATTAGATCTTAGATCAGTTAAATGTATTTTCTAGGATATTCTGGTTCACAGAAGGGGTATATTATTGTCCGAGCAATAGAAAGCTGTATGTCACACTTGATGTTACGTTTAATGAAAGCATGCTTTTTTACAACTCTTCAATTAAACAGAAGATTTAAAGCTTGTTGAATTTTGGAATATGATAGACTTCGTAGACAAAACTCAGCCGCGGTCGTTATCACGAGTACTGCTGAGCTCAACACGGCAGTTCAGCAACTTAGTACCACAGCTTGGCATGACAAATTCTCAGCTCAGAACCAATATTCCTATGACTTTTGACGATCAAAAAACCCTTCGATAGGGTAGACGACCTAGTACATCCGAATACACATAACCCAAGATGGAAGAAAGGGGTTCATCGGAAGAAACTCAGGCTGCATACGAAAATGGACCACATGTAGATGATAGACCCTTAGCGTTAAAGAAAGGAACAAGAGAATGTACTAAGAATCCTTTTTGTACCAAATGCCCTATAGAAGACTTTGTATCCTATAGTAGGTTAAATCCTAACTTTAAGACATTCATTTACTCACTTGATAATAAAGTCATACCCAATAACATACAAGAAGCTCTAAGATGACCTGAATGGAAGAACGTTGTGCATGAAGAAATGAATGTCTTAGAAAATAATCAAATTTGGGAGCTAATACCTAGTCGGCAACTGTGAAACTTGTCAAACGCAGATGGGTGTTCATGATTAAGTACAACAATGACGGAACTATAAATCAGTATAAATTAGCGAGTCACCATCAGAGTGGTGTTGGCTATAGTCATCTAGTTTTTACTCCTCAGAGTTCTGTCCAACCTTCTCTGAGGAAGGATACGTTGAGAGTCTACCCTCCCAATTAAGAATGGCTTTTCCTGGCACATACTCCTGCATTGGCTTCTTATTATACACATCCTCCTATTGAATATCAGAATCCCTCATCATGTCACTGTTATCACTGCAAGCGTATTAAATTTGTTAGCAAAGATGCTACAATATAAAGAAGAAATTCTATGATTCTGTAATTCAAAGTGCTGCTTCACTAAGGAAGTAAGATCTAATAATTTTTCCTCTAAGTTCCAAATATGATCATCCTGAGTGGAACGCATTTCATACTTTTTGACAAGCAACGCCCAAGGAACCAGTCTTATATTGCTTAGAGGTTTGATGCACGGTTCCTAGAAGATCAGGCTGATATTGATGAGGACATTGGTACAACGGACCATGAGAATTTTGGAAGAATGCCCCCCAAGTGTTAGGTTGATACTATATAATAATCAAACGAAGACCAATATGAGGTCCTGAAAGGTACGTTTGATTCTAAGGACATGCGCAATGAGGTTTCGGAGCAAGGGGTTGATAATATGAATGGGGCTAAAGATCTGGTTGCCATTGGTCGTTAATAATAATAATAAGAGAAACGATTTTGTGGAGTTTCTGAAACACGAGATTGATAGCGAGGATCAAAGCAACAATTTTGTGGATGCGGCATGGGAAGAACATATGATGTACAGCAGATGAGCATTAGAAAATTATCAGCCGAAAATCAACTCCTTCACCACTCGATTAAACCTCGTTTGACAAAGTCAAAATCCTATTTCAGAGGACGAACGTCAATCAGCTCTTAACCCAAGAAATTCAATAAAGGTCTAGATCTCCTCACCGCAAGAAGGGCGACGATGCGTGACCCACCAATACATGACAAAAGAGTAGGAAATAATGAGACTGAATAATAAGTGACCAACAGAAGGACGTGGAGTTAGATGGAGAAGTAGGTTGACTTATGCTTAGTTCATCATTCTCTTTGTCATTTTGATGGCACTTGTTTAATTTATGCACATATTATCACCTCAAGTCTGTCCCTTTTGAATTGAAAATTCTTAATTGCGGAAATATGATATTAGGATATTTCTATGGGCTGTTGTGTGTTGTTATGTAATTGGTGGTTATCTGTTTGGTTGTTTGGTTTGAATTCCTTGAATTGGTTGGTGCTTGAACGGATGGGATCTTACCAAATCAAAAACTGCACCAACCCTTATTCCTAAGCATGATACCCGGTACAATCTCTTTCAAATTTTCTTTTAATGATTTGTTGAGAAAAAACGTGTGTTGACTTTATCCTTGTTTTTAATCATCTTTACACGAAACAAGAAAAGTTGCACTTTATTTACATATTCTTTCATTCTACTTTATTCTTTGATGAGACAAAATCTACCCGTTCAGATAAGACAAAAGTTTTCAATCAGTCAAACAGTCAATGTAGTTTAGGATCAGCTACTTGACTAGTCAATCTCGGCCAGAAGATATCAGCCTCAGCTTCCATCATCAACATTCGAGGCAAGTCATCTAAAATGACTAAGGCAAGTCCAAGTACTTCCTAGTCAGCTCACCTCGGCAGATTTAACTGATTTTGATCAAACCAAACAGAGCAATTCATCTCGGCCATATTCCTAGCGAAACTCTAGTAGTACCTCAGCTCAGCGATGCACTGGTTAACCAAAGAAATCTTTTTTGGACGATCTCAGCTATATTCGAATATCAGATCAACAATGCATAATTTCACAAGGCGCGAGCGTGGGTCATAAAATTGCTTTAAATGGCCCTGCTCTATCAACTGCTGAATGGCTTGGCCAATTGCCTGCAATCTTCGGTGTCATGTCTGATATCCCTATGATATCGGTAGTATAGTTTCGGGTCTCTCTTCTCCCTTGGTCCATGCAATATCAACCCTCAAACTGTCTTTTTCCATGACTGATAAGATTCTATCTTTAGATATATTCAAATATCTTCTTCAAGCATTCTCTTAAAGTTAGCCGAGTTAATGAATATCTTGTCTCCAAGCAATTCGCAGGCATTTAAAGCCATGTTGACAAAGGAGTTAACCTACGGCCCAAAGGACTCCATTCCTCTGGACTCTAATAATACAGGATTAGTGATAGATTTGTGCATACACTTAGCTGCCGACAAAATTGTGGAAGTGCGATGTGTTTATGTGGACAGCGGCAGTGCCGTAAATGTGATGTACTACCGTGTATATCAGCAGCTAGGCCTACCAGATTCATTAATGAGACCAATCACCACTTCACTATATGGTTTCACTGGTGCTGCAGTTCGGCCAGCAGGACGTCACACTCAGTTGCAGCTTTGGTAAACCTCCAGCATACCGTTATTTGTGGATAGATTTTGTGGTGATCAAGGAGAGATCTGCTTATAATATTTTGCTAGGTCGGACAGCCTTAGTGGCTTTGGAGGCTATTGTGTCACCTCTGCATGTTAGCATGAAGTTTCTTACCCCAGCTGGGGTGGTGACGATCCAGGGTGACATACAAGTGTCGCAGAGTTGTTACATCGTCGCCACTCAAGGAAATGAGGCAGTGCAACAGTTCAGCCTTGATGAACTGATACCTTCAGATGAAGAACAGTTACAATCAGACAATGTAGTTCAGGACTTCATCCTTGATCCAAGCCGACCTGAAAATGCTATAAAATCGGGACATGGATGCCGTCTGAGCTGCTAGCTCAGCTTCAGGCTCTGCTGAGAGAATTTTTAATAATCTTTGCATGGACTGCCGAAGATATGCCTGGGATCCCCTCACATCTGGCTGAGCACATGTTAAATGTTGATCCTTAGATGAAGCCAATAAAGCAAAAGAAGCGAAATTTTGCTCCAGTGAGGATCAAAGTAATTGCAGAACAAGTCAGAAAACTCCTTGCTGCAAAGTTTATTGTGGAAGTTCTGTACCCAATTTGGTTAGCTAACCCAGTGGTGGTCCCCAAGCCAGACGAATCATGGAGGATATGCATAGATTACACTAACCTCAACAAGGCATGTCCAAAAGATTGTTACCCACTACCTAAGATTAATAGGTTAGTGGATTCAACGCTTGGTCATGAGATCTTTGATTTCTTGGATGCCTTCAAAGGCTATCATCAAATTGTCATGACAAAGAAAGATCAAGAAAAAACTTCATTCATAACAGAGTCAGGTACTTATTGTTATGTAATCATGCCGTTTGGACTGAAGAATGCTAGGGCTACCTACCAGCGTTTGGTCAACTATTTGTTCAGTGAACAAATTGGCCGGATAATGGAGGTGTATATAGATGATATGCTCATCAAGAGCAGGTCTCTTGATTGGTATATTCAAAACTTAAGAGAAGTTTTTGTTGTTTTGAGGGATTCACACATGAGACTGAATCCTAAGAAGTGCATGTTTGGGGTACGCACTGGAAAGTTTCTGGGGTACATGGTCTCCAAAGAAGGGGTGCAAGCCAACCCTGCCAAGATTGAGGCCTTACAGACCATGCATCTCCCTGGAATATTAAAGAAGTGCAGAGGTTGACAGGCAGAATTGCAGCGTTGAGCAGGTTTCTCTCCAAGTCTGACGAAAGATCCCTTCCTTTCTTTTAGATCTTGAAAAAGAAGACTGCTTTCCAATGGGATGACCAATGTCAAAAAGCTTTTGATGAGCTGAAGTACCATTTGGCCGAGGTTCCGATGTTAACCTCACCTCTGTCTGAAGAAGTGCTTTATGTGTATCTATCCACATGCAAAGAAGCAGTAAGTGCAGTCCTGCTCAGGGTGCAGGATAATGTGCAAAAGCCAATCTACTTTGCAAGCAAAATTCTACATGGAACTGAAGTAAGATATCCCAATGCTGAGAAGGTGGTATTAGCACTCATAGTGGCTGCACGGGAGTTCAGTCCATACTTGCAAGCTTATCCCATCATAGTAGTTACAGATCAGCTCTTGAAACAAATTCTGACGAGGCCAGACACTTCTGGCCGAGCTGCCAAATAGGCTTTGGAACTTGCAGAGTATGACATTCAGTACAAGTCACGGACTTCAATCAAAGCTCAGGCTTCGGCAGATTTAACTGATTTTGATCAAACCACACAGAGCAATTCATCTCGTCCATATTCCTAGCGGAACTCTAGTGGTACCTCGGCTCAGCGATGCACTGGTTAACCAAGGCAATCATTTTGGACGATCTCAGCTATATTCAAATATCAGATCAACAATGCATAATTTCACAAGGAAGCAAGTTCTGCTCGGCCTCAAAACTGTCTCGGCCTCAGCTTTTTGATTGTTTCAAGCCCTAGCCTCGGCTTCATTAACTCGCTAAGTTCAGACAATATATTTATCAACTGCCGTCTGGGAACCCACCAATTCAATTCTGCAAGTGCTTTCTAGGTGTCAAGCATCGCTTAGCCAAGTACAGAATCATTATTGCTGGCCGACCTACGTGTCATAGATTCAGCCACTGATGTAGCCACATTTGCAGGCATTTGTCTAGTCACATAGTACACCTACAGCAGACAAAGTAGCCCTCCTAACACACGCCTCCATCCTATCAACTGGCAAAAACCTTGAACAACGGAAAGGATAAAGGCCAGGAAGGAGGCAAAAGGAAGGGATTCGGAAACTCATCTTTTCCAAGAGCTAATACAGAGCAAATCTCCATACGAAAACTATGAGATCACCTCTAACTCTTCAAACACAAAATTATTTCAGTGAAAATGGCTCAAACTGACTTGAGCGTCGGAGGGTTTAACCCGAGGTCATGCCCCCGGGACCTCTGATCTTTGCTTCTCTGTGCATGTCATCAAGGAAGTATTTTGGATACACAAGTCAAGAAGAGCTAACGACGTTTATTTCGGATCATCTCTGATCCTTGGTGAAGATCCAGCTTCATCATTCTTAGAGGTCTTAATATTAAACCAAATGAGCACATTATTACTGTTCTTGCTTTAAGTCTTTTCTCTTTTATTCGTAACAAATACGAGATTAGCTTATTTTCGGACCCTTAAAGCTTGTCTCAGACAAACTAAATTGTGCAAACAGAAAAAAAAAAAAAAAAAAGGAAGATATCAAACCCTAACGTACGAGCATATATTTCGTACGAACTAGCTTTAGTGCTTGTAGTTTGACAGCAAGAATAGAGATATCCAAAATGTAAATAAAGATCATTTGACACAACATTACTTACCATTGCTTTAGAGGCTCTCGCCTATGCGGTAGGATGTACGCAACCATATCCAAGTGTTAGAAACACACCGAAGATGTTTTTCGATAACCCATTATAAAAATTGCGTCAAGATGTGTTAACTGATACTCCATAATATAATAAGCGCAACCAATTTAGTAATTCATTTTGCTTTATTCCATCATAGTACCTAAATCTTGGAAGAAATCGTGCCCCTAGGAAAAATTTAGGACCGTGATGTTTCAAAATTAGCATACTCATGCGACTGGAGCATGCCACTTTTCCAGTTCTCTTTTATCATTATGAGAATTGTCATGTGTAATACACAGCAGTCCTTCTAAAGGACAATAGTACAATGTAAAAATTCATGACTCTAAAACATAAGCATAATGATAGCTATACATTCTTGGTTCTCTTCACATCACAAAAAAGAGGACCCAAAGGCACACCCTTCTAATAATCAACTTTGAATACAAAATGGGGCGGCGTCTCATTAGAAATGTAGCTCCTGGCTTCCCCTGTTATATGGTCAAATCTGAAAACACTAACATACTTATAAAAAAAATTTACATGAGACATTGTGTCATCATGTTGATTAATATATAATATTATAACAAAACTATACCAAAAAAATAAATAAATTCAGCTCTCAATGAGCTCTTCATATTTTCAATTGATCAACCCCAAAGGCTTCTGCTAAACTAACGTTTAAGTTTCCTCGCATGGTTCTGCCACCAGCTCCTGCATTCCCTTTCCTCATCATTGTTGCAAATTCCGCGTAATCTATGCGCCCATCCTGTCATTTTGAATAGCTTAGTGCATCTTGTAGCTCATCAAATGTAGTCACAAGATAGAAAATGTGCAAGAATACATCGTTAATGAAGAATAGAATGTTTGGGTATGAAGTGTAGTTGATATTAGGAGGTGTTTGGTTCGTACTTGGGTATCAGAATCGGAATCAGAGTGGGTATGACAGTGCATGGGTTTGACAGTATATGGGTTTGGACGTAAAAGTCATAGTTGTGTGGCATTGAAGTGGGAATGGGTATGATTGCCATTGATGGTGTTTGGAACGTATCGGAATTGAAATGGGTATAGAAGGTGGGCAGCCGAAAAATTGGCCGGAAAATTTTGACCGGCCGGAGGACGGTGGCCAGTGACAGGCCGGTGGCGTTGTCCGGCAGGGGCCTTTGACCGGCCTGTTTGACCATTGGGGTGGGTGGGAGCAGCCGGGGTGGGTTGAGTGTAGGGCTGTAAACGAGCCGAACGAAACCGAGCATCATGTTGTTCAAGCTCGGTTCATATAACTTAGCGAACAAGCCGAGCTTGCTCGTTTATTAACGAGCCGAACACCTTAAACGAATGGTGTCACTTGCCGAGTTCGAACAAAAAAAAGTGGTTCAAACTCGGTTCATTAACCCTTTAGCCGAGCAGAGCTCAAGTCGAGCTCCAGCCGAACATACCAAACAGCTTGGTTCATTTACAGGCCTAGTTGAGTGTGGTCAAGCTCGAAACCCATATCCCCATATTATACCCCATATTGATAGACAAGGGAGATAGTATATCAAAAAAACAATATCAATTACCAAATACTCAGATATCAATCCAAACACCATATCCCAAATTTTATCAACCAAACAAACTCATACCCTTAATGAAGAAACCCCAAACCAAACACCCTCTTAGTTGTTGAATTTGGCTTATTTTGTACCACATCGATTGTAAGGAAATGAATAGGAGATTTTAGACTTATAAATAAACCCCTCCACCTCTTATGTAAATCATCCCAAAACTTGTATCTTCTTCTACATATAAATAGAAGCAAGCAATTCAGCAAGTGTTCGGAGATCAAGCTATCCTGGCTGAACTCTAGTGGCAAAGTTATCGGGTGTGTTTCTCTCTTTATCTCTTTTATTGTTCTGTTCTCTTTATTGTTGTTTTACTGCTTTCTTTCCTATTGTAGTATAGTATTCAATATTATTTGTCGGGTAGTTTAGTTAGTGTTCTGTCCAGTTCATTAGTTCTGAACTGGTGCATTTCACTAGTTGTGTTGTCGTAGTGGGAAAAATACCCGATTTTTCCAACAAGTGGTATCAGAGCCAAAGGTTCGCCCTTGGGCTGTCTGAAATTTGTTGTAATATTGAATACTATATATTGAGTCTGTAATGGCAACAAAAGATCAAGAAGCAAAGGAGGTTATCTCAAATATTCCATCGGGGGTATCGACCTCCTCGTCATCATGGTCAAGGTTCCCGGTGTCTGGTTTGAAATTGGCGGTGGAAATATTTGATGGTACTGGCCATTTTGGTATGTGGCAAGGAGAGGTCTTGGACTCTCTTTTCCAACAGGGTCTTGATATTGTCATTGAAGGAAAGAAACCAGAAGAGATAGAGGATAAAGATTGGAGTATCATTAATCGGTTGGCGTGCGGAACTGTTAGATCTTGCCTGTCCAGAGAGCAAAAGTATGCCTTTAAGAGTGAAACTTCTGCACACAAACTGTGGAAGGCATTGGAGGACAAGTTTCTAAAAAAGAGTGGTCAGAACAAGCTCCTCATGAAGAAAAGACTGTTCCGATTTGATTACCGACCAGGTACTACTATGAATGAACACATCACTATGTTTAATCAATTAGTAGCAGACCTGCTGAATTTAGATGTGAAATTTGAGGATGAGGATCTGGCTTTGATGTTGTTATCATCTCTTCCTGATGAATTTGAACATTTGGAAACTACATTACTTCATGGGAAAGAGAATGTGTCGTTAGATGCTGTTTGTTCTGCTTTGTATAGTCATGAATTGAGAAAGCAGGATAAGATAAAAAACAAATCAACGACATCAGAAGAAGCATTGGTGGCAAGAGGTCGTCAGCAAAGCCAGACAAAAGGAAGAAGAGAAAGGTCTAAGTCCAAAGGCAGAGCCGTTGCCAAAGACGAGTGTGCTTTCTGTCGTGAGAAAGGGCACTGGAAGAAAGACTGTCCAAAGCTGAAAAAGAAAGGGAAGACTCCGCAAGATGCAAATGTTGCAGAATGCAAAAGTGATGCGGAATCAGATATCTCTTTGACTGTCTCACCTTCAGCATCATTACATCCAGATGAGTGGATATTGGATTCAGGTTGTACCTATCATATGTGTCCTATTCGGGAATTTTTCTTTGAATTCCAGGAACTTGTTGGTGGGGTTGTTTACATGGGTAATAATAATCCATGTAAAACAACTGGGATAGGATCAATCAAGCTGAGAAATCATGATGGATCCACCAGAATTTTACGGGATGTGCGGTACGTACCAAAGTTGAAGAAAAATCTCATCTCTTTGGGGGCCTTAGAATCTAAAGGCCTAGTTGTGACGATGCGAGATGGAGTTCTTAAAGCAACTGCAGGAGCACTGGTGATGTTGAAAGGTACGAGGAAAAACAATCTGTATTACTACCAAGGTAATACAGTGGTGGGGGCAGTAGCGGCAGCAACTTCTAGCACAAAGAAGGATGCTGAGGCAACGAAGCTGTGGCATATGAGGTTGGGACATGCTGGAGAAAAGTCCTTGCAAATTCTTGCCAAGAAAGGACTCTTGAAAGGTACTAAGGCTTGCAAACTTGAATTTTGTGAGCATTGTGTTCTTGGAAAACAACGAAGAGTGAAATTTGGCACTGCGATTCATAATACCAAGGGTATTCTGGATTATGTGCATTCAGATGTGTGGGGACCTGCCAAGACTCCATCCATTGGAGGTAGGCATTATTTTGTCACCTTTGTTGATGATTTCTCAAGAAGAGTTTGGGTGTATACAATGAAGAATAAAGATGATGTGCTTGACATTTTCCTTAAGTGGAAAGCACAAGTTGAAAATCAAACAGGAAGGAAGATTAAGGTTCTCCGAACAGATAATGGAGGAGAATACAAGAATGATCCATTCCTGAAGGTATGCCAAGACTGTGGCATAGTTCGACACTTCACTGTTAGAAAGACACCACAGCAGAATGGCGTGTCAGAGCGTATGAACAAGACACTTGTGGAGAAAGTTCGTTGTATGCTGTCTAATGCTGGGTTAGACAGAAAATTTTGGGATGAGGCTGTGACGTACACTCAACATATCGTCAATCGGTTGCCATCATCTGCTATAGATGGCAAAACTCCGTTGGAGGTATGGTCTGGAAAACCTGCAACTGATTATGATTCTTTGCATGTTTTTGGTTCTATTGCATATTATCATGTGATTGAATCAAAGTTGGATCCACGGGCAAAGAAGGCTCTTTTCATGGGCTTCAATCCTGGAGTGAAGGGATACCGTTTATGGTGTCTGGAGGCAAAGAAGACGATTATCAGCAGAGATGTTACCTTTGATGAATCTCCCATGATGAACAAGGTAAATCAAGAAGGAACTGATAGTACTCCGAAGCAGGTGGAGTGTACTCCGAAGCAGGTGGAGTTTGAGCAAAGAGTGGTGATCCCAGTACGAAGCACCACCAGTGACTCTTCTATGGCAGAAGAAGAGTCAGATGAAGAAGAGGATTCTACCCAAGAACCTCAACAGCAATCGGCGCCAATTGCAGTTAGAAGACAAAGACAAGAAATTCAAAAGCCTACTCGTTTCGCTGATATGGTAGCCTATGCACTTCCAGTTGTTGATGACATTCCATCCACCTACACAGAAGCTATTCTAAGTCCAGAAAGGGGAAGCTGGGGAGGTGGAATGGAAGAAGAGATGCAATCTCTTAAGAAGAACAATACGTGGAAGCTGGCACAACTACCAGAAGATAAGAAGGCAATTGGGTGCAAATGGGTATTTTCAAAGAAAGAAGGATTTCCTCATAAAGAAGATGTTCGCTATAAGGCAAGGTTGGTGGCTAAAGGCTTTGCTCAGAGGGAGGGAATTGATTACAATGAAGTATTTTCTCCAGTTGTTAAACATTCCTCCATTAGGATTTTGTTGGCCTTGGTAGCACAGTTGAATTTGGAGCTAGCTCAACTTGATGTGAAAACCGCGTTCCTACACGGTGATTTGAAGGAGGAAATCTACATGACTCAGCCAGAAGGATACAAGGTTGCTGGTAAAGAAGATTGAGTTTGTAAACTTACCAAATCGTTGTATGGACTAAAACAATCTCCGAGACAGTGGTACAAACGATTTGACAAGTTTATGAAGGGTCAGTCATACAAGAGGAGCAAATACGACCATTGTGTGTATTTGCACAGACTTCAAGATGGTTCCTACATCTACTTACTCTTATATGTTGATGATATGCTGATCGCAACAAAGAGCCAAGCAGATATTGACAAGTTGAAGGCTCAATTGAGTAAAGAGTTTGAGATGAAGGATTTGGGGGAAGCCAAGAAGATTCTCGGCATGGAGATAAGCAGAGACAGAGAGAGGGGTAAACTTTGGCTGTCACAGAAGCAGTATTTGCAGAAGGTACTACAACGGTTTGGTATGCACGAAGATACAAAACTTGTAAGTACCCCCACTTGCTCCTCATTTGAAACTGAGTAGCCGTCTGTCTCCAACTACTGATGAAGAACGAGAATACATGGCGAAAGTCCCATATGCGAATGCAGTTGGAAGTTTGATGTATGTGATGGTGTGTACGAGACCTGATATTTCACAGTCTGTTAGTGTTGTTAGTAGATACATGCATGATCCAGGCAAGGGTCATTGGCAAGCTGTGAAATGGATTCTACGGTACCTCCAAAATACCGTAGATGTTGGATTGGAATTTGAGCAAGATAAATCACTTGGTCAAGACGTAATTGGATATTGTGATTCTGATTATGCAGGAGATTTGGATAAGCGACGATCTACAACTGGCTATTTGTTCACTTTAGCAAAAGCGCCAGTTAGTTGGAAGTCTACCTTACAGTCAACGGTGGCTTTGTCTACAACAGAGGCAGAGTATATGGCGATTACAGAGGCTGTGAAGGAAGCAATTTGGCTTTATGGGTTGCTTAAAGACTTGGGAGTTGGTCAGAAACAACTTAAAGTATATTCTGACAGTCAGAGTGCTATTCATTTAGCAAAGAATCAAGTCTTTCATGCACGGACGAGGCATATTGATGTTCGCTATCATTTTGTGCGGGAAATTCTCGAAGGAGAGGAGATACTTCTCCAGAAGATTCATACTACGGAGAATCCTGCAGATATGTTGACCAAGGTTGTTACAAGGGCCAAGTTTGAACATTGTTTAGACTTGGTTAATATCTTGCACATTTGAGTAGATACTTGGAAGTACCACGAAGACTATTTTTTTTTGTTGATAAGTTTGTATATGATAGGATTTGAAATTAAGCCAAGGTGGAGATTTGTTGAATTTGGCTTATTTTTGTACCACATCGGTTGTAAGAAAATAAATAGGAGATTTTAGACTTATAAATAAACCCCTCCACCTCTTATGTAAATCATCCCAAAACTTGTATCTTCTTCTACATATAAATAGAAGCAAGCAATTCAGCAAGTGTTCGGAGATCAAGCTATCCTGGCTGAACTTTAGTGGCAAAGTTATCGGGTGTGTTTCTCTCTTTATCTCTTTTATTGTTCTGTTCTCTTTATTGTTGTTTTACTGCTTTCTTTCCTATTATAGTATAGTATTCAATATTATTTGTCGGGTAGATTAGTTAGTGTTCTGTCCAGTTCATTAGTTTTGAACTGGTGCATTTCACTAGTTGTATTGTCGTAGTGGGAAAAATACCCGATTTTCCATCATTAGTGTACTGTGTAAGGATACTTACATTGTCTTGATCAATTTCTTTGATAATGTCATCCAATTGGGAATCAGCCAACCCAAAATCTTTGCATGATTGCTGAAGCTCATCAATGGTAATATAACCACTGCCATCCTTGTCAAAGAATGCGAAAGCTGCGAGTAAATTCTCCTCTTTCTCCATCTTGTTCATGTGCAGTGTAGCAGCAAGGAATTCTCCATAGTCAATTGTGCCACTATTGTCTATATCAGCCTGCAAATACACCTAAAAGTTTTAACTTCTCGCCGGGGAAAACGGAGAAATGAAAGGGACAAGTTGGGCATTGAAAATCTTGAGAGTGTCAAGAGAGCTTATGTACAGCGTCCATTAGGGACTTAATCTCTGATTCCATCAGTTCTGAGCCTACTCTTTTCAAGCCCTGTTTTAGTTCCTCAAAAGTAATGGTCCCACTGTTGTCTGTGTCTATCATTTTAAACAATTGCCTCAAACCTCCAATTTCTTCTTCTGACAGCCTCTCTGCTATGACCTAAAGACAATTTTATCATCAGATAAAACCAAAAATGCATGCAAAAACTTGTATCTATAATATCTGAGGGAAGTGTTTTATAAGAAGATGTGGAACACCAGATAGGCTCAACTGTTTCCTCCACATCTTGGCTTACTTCAAAATTCTGGAAATCAGTATTGTTGAAACTTGGCTTACATGAAATGAGGCTCATGTCCACCCAAAATCTTAAGGCTATGGGTGGTGGTACCTGTTACTCATATAACTCATAATCCATTATTTTATCTCAAAGTGTCCGATGTGTGACAATATTCTCAACACCCGCAACGTGGCTTGACATACACACGTGCTTTAGAAGCGGCACTCAATCATAAACCACAAGCCTACCATGAACATGTGGATTTGAGTGAAGAGAGACAATAAATGGCCAATCATGAGCCAGACAAGGTGTGATTCCACATTTAAACATGCTCTGATACCATATCGAATTTATAAAGAACAAACATATTGAAGCTTTCATAAATTCTACAAGTATAAAATCACCATCTTGGCATGAAAGTTTTGGTGATCCTCAATCACATTAAGCAAGAGCAAGTTTGTTTAGTGAGGGAACAAATTGCATTCTTATTGCAGAACAACTAGTCACAGATGGAATCTGGAATGAACACGAACGATATAAAAAGTACAAGAGAAGCGCGCGGAGAAACCGTACATGCAAAGCCATCTTCTTGAGTTTATTCATGGCAGAGAAATGCTTTAGACGCGTGAGAACCGCAGACCCCAAAGGCTTATCCGGTGTTGTTTTGTCATCAACAATCCAAGGATGGCCTAATGCAAAATAAGAGTCCAAACAGTTACCTCTGAAATAATGGCCAAAACATGAAAAATGACAAGAACTTCTAACTGTTTGATCAAGACAGCTACTCACATAGCACATCATGAGCAGATATTCTCTGTCTTGGATCCCTACAGAGCATTTTTTGTATCAAGTCTTTTGCACTATCTGATATGCTAGGCCAAGGTTCTGATTCAAAGTCTATTTTCCCCTTCAAAATTTGCTTAAATATACCAGAATCGGTTTCTGCATATCGAAAAATCAGTAGGCAAGAGATGATATAAACTGCCAAAGGTCCAAAAAAACACGAATGCATGCTAAACTACTTCTCTCAGATATGGTAATGTAACATGGTATCAAATGCCGCCTTAACTTTCTAAAGATTAACTGTATTTAACAGAAACATTTGTATCTACATGGCTTGACGAGGAGATGCAGAAGGCTTTGATTATAAAGGGATTTACCTGCCCAAAACGGAGGAACGCCGCACAACAGAATATAAAGAATAACACCAGCACTCCACACATCAGTTTCCTGTCCATAGTACTTGTGCAAAACCTCAGGGGCAACATAATACGGACTTCCCACAACATCCGAAAGATATTGTCCTGAAGGTGAAGGCATAGGATCAATATTTGATCAGCTTGATAAGTCATGGTTGAAATAATTCTAGTTTTAGCCAACGGATTTTAACTTGTTATCACATCTAAAGCAATTCACTTTCAATTAGCATTAAATGCAAGTGACTGATATCAGTAGTTGATAATCTTTTCATCAACAAGCAACAATAACAGCGTTGAGGACATCTTAGGTATATTACTCACTCTGCCCCAAAAATTGTTACATTTGACGTTTCAACATAGTGTGGAAAAATCAACTGTGACAATGTTTTTTGGGACGGAGGGATCACAAACAACAATAACATAGGGCAGATAGGATCAAGAAACATTCCTCGCAGGCACACATACATACATACAAAAGTAATACTGCAAGATAGCTTGATCTAGAATCTAATCAAAACTTCAGAAAAAAGATAAACCATGGCTGAATCAGGCACAAATGGTTCTTATCTTATATGATCAATTAATTTAACATAGGAAAAACAATTTGTAGAACTTAACCAATTTGTAGAACTTCATTCCTCTAGCATTTATTTGTCATTTATCTCTGGTACAAGGTCAACCTGATTTGTCTAACCCTTTTGGCTAAATTGGGCATAATGGCTCTTACCTTATGATCAATGTGACTTCTTGACAGCCAAAACAGCATCCACCAAAACACATATGCCAAAGAGAATCGAGAAACACATAGGCGCACACACAAACATGCATACAATTGTACTAATGCAATGTGGTTTGCAAAAGACACAACCTTTTTGGTCAAAATGGGCAAATTGGCCTTTTATCTTGTGAGACAACAGCAAAAACAGTAACATCCACAACCAATAGTACAAAAATGATCAAAAACATGCGTGTTCACACACACATATATGCAAGATGTGTTGATTCAGAATCTAACCAGGTTTGTAAAAGATAGATAACCCGAAATCAGTGGCCTTAAGCTTGGCATCCTCATCAGGGGTATCAAACAAGAAATTCTCAGGTTTGAGATCTCTATGCATGACCCCAAGAGAATGGCAAGCTTCCACCACGCTGATAATAGTCTTCATCAATTGAGCAGCTTTTCGCTCGCTAAAATGACCCTTTTCAACAATCCTATCGAAAAGCTCCCCACCACGACACAATTCCATTACAATGTGGACAAACAAGTTGTCCTCATAAGTCCCCTTGATCCTCACAACATTTGGATGCTCAGACAAATGATGCATGATCTGAATTTCCCTCCACACATCATCATAATCATCCTTGCATAATAGCTTCCTTTTCGGGATCGATTTGCATGCGTATTCGATCCCTGTGGCTTTCTCTGTGCATTGGTACGTGGTACCAAACTGCCCTTGTCCTAATTTCTTGCCAAGATTGTAATGATCTCTTAACCTTGGAGTTTGATAAGGAAGAACACTAGATGATGGTTTTGATGATGATATTGCATATGGTTTCTGCATGGATGATTTCTTGATGGGATCTTCTTCAAAAATATGGTTCTTTCCCTCTTCTTCTTTTCTTTCTCTGTTTTCTCTCTCTTTAGAATAGGAAAAAGAAGGAAGTTTTGTATCATTTCTGATTTGTCGTGAGTAGAACTTCAAAAGTCAACAGAATTTTGGGTGTCTGGTATTTGTTTACCTTTGACCACACTTTTTCTTTGGGCCTTATGTTTTGAATTACCGGGAATCATGGCATGAACTAAAATTGAAAAACTATTGTGCAAGTCACAAGATGTTTCCTCTGACGTGTTGTCCATATCATTCCCACTCGTTTTCATGCTGGCACATGTATCTATTACGTATTTATGATATTCTCCTGTACATTCAAAAAAAATACATCTAATAAATAACAATTGAGTATAAATGTTATATTAAGAGGGCAGGTACTAGAGCAACTGGTAAGGTTGCTGCTTTGTGACATTGATTTCACTGGTTTGAGCCATAGAAACAGTCTCTTGCACAAAGTGTAGGTCATGTGTTCAAGCTGCAGAAGTGTAAGGTAAGACTATGTACATCAGATCGCGAAGCGATTCGACCTTTCCCCGGACCCGCTCAAACGTTTGAAACTAGTGCACTGAAAACATTTTTTTTTAATAAATGTTATATTAAAAGTAAAATTAAGCATCCATTTCAGGTAGCAAATAAAACCCCCCAAAAAAAAAGTTGGCACATGCTTCTTCGAAGTACATAGTACGCTCACAAATCGCACATGATACGAAACCGGAAAAGTTGACTGAGTGGCTTCATGAAAAGTATCGAATAACTCGTGTAAACTGCCCCTCAATTTTATTCATCTCGTATTCATGGAATATATACGGCATCTTGCAGTGAGGTTAACTATCTAAGCAAGATAACTTTATTAATACAATGACAATCAAATAAAATTAATATATAGTGACTGTAATCAATGGTGTTCACAATATTCCTTGTGCATGGCATGAATCCGGCGATGTCAACCAGTCATTAGCCACATAATCAATCAAGATTATGAACACCCTACTCGCTGGCTCAAGCAATTCATAGACAATTCTTAACATGAAGAATAAGTAACACAAATTGAAGAAGGATTGATGTTCTCATTTATTCAGAATTCGTGAATTACAATCAAGTATTAGGAAGTGTATATATACTAATGAAGAATAGCAAATGCCCAACGGCTATATTCACATCAAATCACTAAGTGGGTGACTAAAAACAAACGGATATGAAATCTACATAATATATTAAATGGAATTTTTACACTCCTCCTCAAGTTTGGTATATATGTTGATACAACCAATCTTGGATAGTAACCTTTTAAATGTGTTAGGAGAGACAGATTTAGTTAATATATAAGCTAACTGTTCATATGATGAAATATGCGGTAGATGTAGGATTGGTGCTCTAGTTTCTCACGAATAAAATGTCTATCGATCTTCACATGTTTTGTTCTGTCATGATGGATGAGATTTTCTGTCATATGGATAGCTGAGATGTTATCGCAGTTTACCAAAATGGGAGAATTAGTAGAATCTTGGTGCAAGTCCTTGAGTACTCTTTAAATCCATAAGCATTTACAAATTCCAAGTGCTAATGCTCTTAATTCTGTCTCATCACTACTTCTAGCTACTACAGCTTGTTTTTTGCTTCTCCAAGTCACCAAGTTCTCCACACAAAAGTGTCATAACCTGAAGTGGATCTCATATCACCTTTTGATCCTCCCCAATCCGCATCAATAGACTTGAATAGACCTGTCTTCATGTTTTCCAAAATACAACCCCTGTCCTGAACCACCTTTAAGTTATCTTAGAATTCTCATCGCTGTTGGCAAGTGAATGCCAGTAGGAGCATACAAGAATTGACTAACATAACTAACAGAATAGCATATATCTAGGCGAGTATGTGACAAATAAATAAGATTACCAACCAGTTTTTGATATGATTAAATATCCACTAATAATTTACCATATTTAGAATGAGACATACCATTGGTTTCAAGTGGGGTAGTTGCAGGTTTACATCCTATCATACATGTTTCTAATAAAAGATCCAAAACATATTTCCTTTGAGAAATACTCATGCCATAAACCACTACCTACATTAAAGGCAGTCTTTGCTGAAATAAAACATGAAGAGAGTTTTAAGAAAGTTATGATGGGATCAAGTATAAACTTAAATAGAATCTTCTGCTCTTCTTATTGTAAATTTTAAAGTTTCAGCTCTTGTAACTATGAGTCCACAGCAGAATATATGGGGAGAAAAGTCATCTTGCAAATATTGTAAAAAAGAATTACACACAGTTGATGATTGCTAGAAACTTCAGGACAAATTGGCGAAAGAAGGTAAAACAATGAAGCCCAATCATGGCTCCTGAAGGAATTCTAAGAAAATGCATATGGGGGAATCAGGAATGCACATCTAGCTAATGAGTTAATGTACCTATCCAAGATTTGAAATCAGAAAGTCTTTCTACAGAGGATCAAATTATGTATTGATACAACTACTGAACAAACAATAGAATCGAAGGCATACCTACACAATGGCAAGCTCTGGACACACACAGAAAAGCAATGCCTGGTTATTGATTCTGGAGACTCAGATCATATGACCAATAACGGTACAATTCTACCCTCTTACTACTCTTTTCATGTTCCTAAAACAGTTAATATTTAAAACAGAATTTCACTAGAAACCACTGGAATAGGAAATGTGAGGATTATTGAGAAAGTGAGCCTATATAATGTACTTTATATGCCCAAACTCAGCTGTAACTTACCGTCTATAGGAAAAGTAACCAGTGATAGTCATTGTATAGCATATTTTTCATCCTCAGAATGTTTTTTTCAGGAGAAAGATACGAAGAGGAAAAACTGAAAATGGACTGTTCATACTAGAGGTTGGAACATGAGTGGCAGCATGTTCTAATAAAAGGACATCAGAGCTAAAGTCAAACAGAGGAAAGTCTAAAAAAGATAGACATGATCAATGTAATAGTTCTCGCTTAGAAGATGTTATGTTACTGTGTAGAAGATTGGGACATCCAAATTTCTTGTACTTGAAACACGTAACTCCAGATTTGTTTGAAAATTTAGATCCAAATAATATTACATATGAAACTTGCCAGTTAGCTAAGATTACAAAAATAGTTACCCTACAAGAATCTATATATCTACAAAACCATTTAATCTTGTTCACTTAGATATTTGGAGACTCTCAAGGTCAACAAATATCAATGGTACAAGATGGTTCATAACATTTGTAGATGATCACATAGAGTTACTTGGGTATGACTAATGAAACATAAGTCAGAGACTGGAAGTATTTTCAAAACTTCAACCTAATTAAGAATCAGTTTGGATATACAGTCAAGACCTTAAGGTATGATAACGGGAGTGAATACTTAAATAGGTCAATTAAATAGTTTATGGGAAAAAATGAAACATTTCATCAAATCTCATGTGCCTAACAATGGGGTGTTTGAGAGAAAAATATACATCTATTGAAAGTAACTTGGACTCTAATGTTTACTATGAATATTCATAAAACTACTAGGGAGAAGCTCTCTTAACTGATACTTATCTAATTAACATAATGCCCTTTAGAACATTATCTTTAAAAACCTCTAGAGATGTATTCCTAAATGAGTTCCCACATACTAACTTGTTTTCTGAACTTCCCTTAAAACTATTTTGGTGTGTAGCCTATGTTCTTTTACAATCGCACCCTAGGATGCATCCTGTGTACATATACAGTCACACCTCAGGGGAAGTTGGAGCCTTGATCTGTTGAGTGTATATTTGTGGGATATTCATGATTCCAGAAAGGCTATAAATGCTACTGTCCTAGTTTAAAGAAAATGTATGTCATGTTGGATGTAAGGTTTGATGAACATCATGCATATTGCGGCAATGACCTAATTCAATGGACTCGAGCGAGAAATATGATGATTATTGGAGCATGATAGACACTGTGACTCATAACCATAGAATTACATTAAGGAGATCAAACGAAGTACTTCCAATAGAGGAAAGAAGCTTAGAGAGGATGACCAATAATGTAGAAGAAAGGCCATAAGTAAGATCATACAATTTACAACAAAGACCATCTGTCACAAGGGTGTACACTATGAGAAATGACCAACCAAATATGTCATTTGGAAATCTGTTGGAAGAAGAAAACACATCTTATGAGATTAATCTTGTAAGCAACTCATGTGAATCTAGTCATGTGATAGACCACAAACTAATTGCCTTAAGAAAAGGAGTTAGAAAATGTATATATTCTTTTGAACATTTATCAAAGACTTCACATATCGTCTCTAATAGTAGACTTAAAGCTTTTACCGCTGCTTTATATACAAATGTGTTATCTGGAAGTATGAGTGATGCCTTGAACATTTTCAGAACGGAAAGAAGTCATGCATGAAGAAATAAGAGCACTAGTTAATAATTACATGTGAGAATCAGTACCAAAACAAAAAAATGTAAAATAGTAGGTTGTAAGTGGATATTTAAAATAAAATACCATTCAGACGGTTCATTAGACATATATAAAGCAAGATTAGTGGCTAAAGATTTATAAAAACTTATGGTATTGACTATTTAGAAACAATTGCTCATATTGCAAAGCTAAATATAGTAAGGATTATATTCTCACTTGCAGTAAACTTGGATTGAGAATTACATTAATTGAATGTAAAAATACATTCTTGATTGGTGAATTACATGAGGAAGTATATATGTTTATATCACTAGGATTTGAGATAAGTGAAAACTATAATAAAATATGCATAGTTAGGAAATCTTTGTATGGTATAAAATAACTCCTAGAACACGGTTTAAGAAATTTACACAAACAATAAAGGAACATGAATTTACTCAGAGTCATAGTGATCATACATTATTTACCAAAATTTCAAAAGAGTGAAAATTAATTGTCTTTATAGTCTATGTTGATGATATCATAGTAACTCGTGATGACATTACAAGAATTGCATCTATTATAAGTTTACTTTCCACTGAGTTTGAAATGAATGATCTAGGGAAGTTAAGATATTTTCTTGGTATGGAAACTGCTAGAAACAAAAAAGGGGTCTGTGTATATCACAAAACAAATACATATTAGACCTGCTAGTGAGACAGGAATGCTAAGTGTGAACCAGCTAATATACCAATTGAGCCTGGACATAAACCTAATGAATTAGTTGAAAATTTGATTTACTTATTATATACTAGGTCTGGCATTTTTCATGCAGTTAATTTTGCTATTCAATTTATACATGATCCTGCTCATAAATGTCTACAAGTAATATCAAGAATTCTCATGTATTTGAAGGGCTCTCATGGACAAGGTCTGTATTTTAGAAAAACGAAAAGTATAACTACTTAGATATTTACATGTGCAGGTAGGCCTAAATCAAATACAGATATGAGACGTAATATAGGTTATGCGATATATTTATAGGGTAACTTGGTTACCTAAAGATGCAAGAAAGAGCATGTATGTCAATGAGTATTTCTATAGCAGAATTAAGAGTTCTTACACTTAGAGTTTGTGAAGCACTGTGGTTCAACAGAGTAATGAAAGATTTAGGACAAAAAGTGCTTCTTGAGGTCGGCCAAATTTGATTTCAAAACTCTTCAAAAATTTCCACAAACTACTTCAAGTTTGATTTCAAAGCCCTTTCAAGAATTTTCACATACTGCTTCGTGACTGATTGTCTTTTTTCCAAGAACCATACACATTCTATTTGTGTTTTTGGTTATGTCACAACATGATGAAAAAAACTACTTAAAGAGTGAGCTAGGTTTCATTTTTGTATTCTTCTCTTTCTAAAATTAGTAATGATTTATTTATTTATTTACTTCAAAATGAATGACCTAAAAAGTCAACTATCACAATATTAGTAGACTTGTTAGAACAAGTTAAGTTTTGATGATTTGCACAAATTGGTACTTCGAACGTGTTGGACCGTGCAACTGCAATAAACACCACTAGAGGGGAGGGGTGAATAGTGGTTAGCGGAAATTACACTACAACCCTTTGTTAAAATCCCCTTTGAAAACAGAATCTGAGACCAACTCAGATTCAGAACCCGTTTTTCAAAAATTCACAAATAATTGTACACAACTCCAAAAATTATGAAACTTTCCAGAATTAAACTTCAATGAGTTAACAAGACTCTGTCCAAAAATCAGACAAAAATAAGATCATTTGACCCTTCAAACAAATTAAAAGATTTAGATGGTCAATCTGGACAGAATTGGACAGAATGTTGCTGATTTTGAAAATAGTGTTTCTCTTTGAATACTCAACCAAAAAGGTTGATCTTTATATCAAAACACTCCTTAGGATGTGTAGATGAAGTTTCCAAAAGGCCCTGACCTCAAAAAATTCTTGAAAAATACAGAATTTAACTTTTCTCAAAACTGGTCAGATTGCAGCCAGATTGGAGCAGTTATCTTGCAAAGACTGAAAGACTAACTTTTACTTGCTCAAATCAAGTGATTCTTGTTGCAAATGAAAGCTAACAGTCTGAAGTATAACTCCACCAAAAATCACGAATTTTGAAAATGTTTAGCTATTTTTTCAAATTGTGTGAATTTGGGTGAAAACTGCAGTCAAAAACGGGCAGAAAACAGAAATAAATAAACAAGAGAAGAACACCGAGGATTTATCCTGGTTCGGTCAATGTGACCTACTCCAGTCCCAAGGAACACCTTTCCTTGGATTTCACTATGATATGAACACCTTACAACAAGAGCCAAGCTTGATCCTTGGGTTATACACCAACCCTACTCAAGACTTGGATAATCACCTTCTAAGCAACACTTAGTTGCAATACCTCCAACACCTATTGATGTAGCCTTATAAAGATGGCTAATCAATCTTACAAATGAAGCTCAAGAGGCTTGTAGCTCACCAAAATATTAAGAACAACTTTGCTACAACAAAATACAACAACAAGAACAAGAAGATGAATATGAAAGCTATAGAATGCTTGTGAGCTTCAAGTGTGTTTCATCTTCTTCACCAATGCCTCTATTTATAGTGTGATTTGAGCCTTGAAGATAAGAATGCCAATGTGTCATCATCTTCATCATCAACTCCAAATGTCTTCTCATCATTGGTTGGCTTTGTACACTTGGCAAAATAAAACACCATGATTGGTCCACCTTGGATGTCACCTTGGCCGATTTTAACACCTTGAAAATTGACTTGGAATTATCTTGAAAATGTGAAGATAATAGCAACATAACAACTCCATCATCTTCTCAACTCTTTGGCACAAGAATAGGCATATGGGCATTTACTTTTTCAAAATAGAAATTCAGCTCCAAAGGAATGTGAAGTAGCCGTTGGCTACACCTTTTTTTGCAACAAAAACTTTAATTTTTTTCTTAATAAAATAAGAAAGGATAATACCACCAAATTATCCTCAACTTCAAGCATCATAATAGGACATGTGAAGTCTTCATTTGACTTCAAAAATCTGCTGAAATTTACCAATAAAACAATATAGCCGTTGGCTATTTTTAGTAAATTCCAAGTTGGCAATTTTGCCAACTAGCTCCTTTTTGGTTGGTCCACTTGTCTCCAACTCATAAAATGAACTCCACATCATATCCACCAGCATATTCACGTTTTTCCACATATATATAAGTGTAGCAACTCAGATTTTTGAAGAAGAAATAAATAGATAACACTTGACAAGATTATGTCAACGTGTAACACCGAAATTCCTCAATATTTCTTCTTATATGTTGAGATCATTTCCACACCTTTGACACCTTTAATATCTCTGAATAATGATGATAAATGTTCTCTTATAACATATATAAGAGGGTCTTCGAGAAAAATTAGAATGTGACATCTCAAATCGTCACATATCCAGCTATAGTCAATAATATCATCGGTTGAGAGAATAAGATATAAGATCACCATATTATCTTCAAAATAATAATAACACAGCTCCAGAATGAAGATAATAATATACTCAAGAGATTCCTTGAGTGAAAATACCAAAAATACCCTTGGGGGTAAAATGACCAAAATACCCCTGGTGTAAGAAAACTCAAGAAATGATCCCGATGGTCAGAAATAATCATGATACCAACTTAGTCATGATAAATAGTGTAAGAATGTGCTCTTGAAATATTTCCACCATATCATGTTCCTACAAAACTCAAAATACCAATTTTGCCCTTTTTGGTAAGTTGTAGAAACTTCCAAGGCACGTTAGTCACAAGACATTTATAATCATCAAGAACACATAATAAGCACATAATTAACATGTATAAATCATGTACAAATGAAAACAATCATTTTAACACATTTTAGAAAATTATTTCTAAAAATCCTAGACATCGATCGATCGAAGTGCAACAACCTGAGAGATCGATGTCAACTTTTTCAACTTTTTCAACTTCTAATCGCATATAACACTGTGTGACATTTTTAAGTATTCACCACTTAAAATGATGACTTTGAAAATTATCCAAACATATTTCTCAACATTCTCCCCCTTTTGGATGATTTTCAAAATAACCTAACATGATTTTAATGTCACAACTTATTAAAAATTTCACCAAATATTTTCAACTTTTAAATCGTATGTTTTCTCCCCCTCAACTCATACTCTCCCCCTTAACCTATACTTAACTCTTAACTTATATTTGAAACTTATCATTTCATACCAAATGATGACTTAGCAACTAAAATCTAAAATCATGTACTTATGCTATCTCCCCCTTTATTTTGCAAATCATGCAAAAGATAGAACTATACAATGGTATCGTAAGTCATCATACCTAACTTGGCTCGTAAGTTTTCAAACGTGGCTTGATTAAGGGGTTTGGTAAAGATATCAGCGATTTGGTGATCAGTTCTTATATGGTTTATCACTATGTCCTCATTTTGAACATGATCGCGAAGAAAGTGGTATCGCACCTCAATGTGTTTGGCCTTAGAATGAAGCACCGGATTCCGGGAAAGGTTGATTGCACTTGTGCTATCGCAGAAAATTGGAATCTTTTTCATTTTAATGCCAAAATCACTAAGTTGCTGTTTAAGCCAAAGTATTTGGGTAGTACATAAACTCAAAGCAATATACTCGGCTTCAGTGGTAGAAAGAGCTACACTAGCTTGCTTTTTAGAAAACCAAGAGATCAAATTGGTTCCTATGAATTGACATGTGCCGCTAGTGGATTTTCTATCTAACTTGCAACCACCATAATCAGCATCACTATATGCGTGTAATTCCAACTTAGCATTTTTATCATACCATAGTCCTAAGTGAGGTGTATGCTTAAGATATCTAAATATCTTTTTCACTGCATTGTAATGTGATACCTTAGGACAAGATTGAAACCTAGCACACATACACACACTAAACATGATATCAGGTCTTGATGCAGTTAAGTATAACAATGAGCCAATCATAGACCTATAGAGTGTGTCATCAAAAGGTTTACCATTTTCATCCTTATCGAGTTTGGTACTAACACTCATGGGGGTAGTTGTAGGTTTCAAATCTTCAAAGCCAAACTTCTTAATCATATCATTGACATACTTAAGTTGGCTAATGTGAATTCCTTGAGGGGTTTGTTTGATTTGGAGTCCTAAGAAATAATTCAACTCTCCTACCATTGACATTTCAAACTCTGACTTCATACATTCTTCGAAGTCTTTTACTAAGGTAGGGTTAGTTGAACCAAAGATAATATCGTCTACGTATATTTGAACTATTAACAAATCATTACCTTTTCTTCTTAGGAATAATGTGTTGTCTATGGTTCCCCTTTCATAATTATTCGCAATAAGAAAGTTTGCAAATCTATCATACCAAGCTCTTGGAGCTTGTTTCAAACCATATAAAGCTTTCTTAAGCTTGTAAACATGGTTAGGATTTTTTGGATCTTCAAATCCAGGGGGTTGTTTGACAAACACTTCTTCTTGGATGTATCCATTTAAGAATGCACTCTTGACATCCATTTGTAAGAGTTTAATGTTACTTAGACTTGCAATCGCAAGTAATAATCTAATTGCTTCTAGTCGTGCAACAGGTGCAAAGGTTTCTTCATAATCTATACCTTCTTGTTGATTATAACCTTGTGCGACTAGTCTAGCCTTATTTCTTGTAATGTTTCCTTGTTCGTCCATCTTATTCCTAAACACCCATTTCGTTCCTATTATAGACTTATCTTCAGGTTTAGGTACTAAGTCCCACACATTGTTCCTAGTGAATTGGTTCAATTCCTCATGCATAGCTTCTATCCATGTTATGTCACTTAAGGCTTCCTTTACATTCTTAGGTTCTAATTGTGAGATTAAGCTATGTCCTGCAAGTTGACTTATATTTCTACGTGTTCTAACCCCAACGCTTGGATCCCCAATGATTAATTCTCTAGGGTGCCACCAATTCCTAGATCGACTAGATTCACCCTCATCTTGTTCAAATGTTTCATTAGTGTGAACATTATCATATGTAACTGGATCATTAGTTACATTATCTTCCAATTGCAAAGTTTCTTCATTTATATCACCTAAGGGTTCATGCATGTCTTGTTCAGGGGGAGTTGGTTCTAGATGATCAAGTACAGGCTCAAGTAATACTTCATCATCAAACATATTTTCAACATTTGTTTCTTGTTTATGTTGATGTTTATCACTAACTTCAAAGCATGCATTTTCATTGAATTTCACATGTATGGATTCAATTATTTTTCTAGATGCATGATTATAACACCTATATGCTCTTGAGTTAGTTGAATATCCAACAAATATACATTCAATAGACTTTTGTTCAAATTTATCTAGATTATCCTTAGTGTTTAGCACAAAACATTTACATCCAAATACTTTAAGATAATCTACTTTAGGTTGTCTATTGTTTAGCAATTCATAAGGCGTTTTATTTAATTTCTTTCTAATAGTGAGCCTATTTATAATATAACATGCACAATTAACAGCTTCAGCCCATAAATACTTAGGTAATTTATTTTCACACAGCATTGTCCTTGCAACTTCTTGAATCGTTCTATTTTTACGTTCAACAACTCCATTGAGTTGTGGTGTTCTAGGTGGTGAGAATTCATGTTTTATTCCATAAAGTTCACAAAATTTGATTACGTCTTTATTTTTAAATTCTCCACCTCTATCACTTCTAATTCTTTTGACATTTTCTTCGTAAATGTTTTCAAGTTGCTTGATAAGGGTTTCGATTGCTAATGGAGCATCGTCTTTGTGTGTTAAGAACAATGTCCATGTGTAGCGTGAGTAATCGTCTACTATGACACACACATAGTAGTGTCCACCTAGACTTCTTGTCCTACTTGGACCAAATAAGTCTAAGTGAAGCAATTCTAGTACATGACTAGTACTCACTTCATGTTTCGGTTTTAAGGTTTCTTTAATGTGTTTTCCCTTAATACATGTTTCACACATTTGAAAATTATCTAAGTCTAACTTAGGCATACCTCTAATTAAATTCTTTTTAGATAATTTCCTAATGGTTGAAATTCCTATATGGCCTAATCTTCTATGCCGTAAATTCACATCTAAGTCATGTGATATTAGACACTTAACCTTAGCATTTAACATGTTATCTAAGGTAAGGGTATAAATATTTCCATCTCTATTTCCTTTTAAAATCGTTTCTCCTTTTTCATTTATTATATCACAAGAATTAGGAAGAAAGGAGACATTATAACCACAATCTATAAGTTGAGAAATACTAAGTAAATTATAAGAGAGATTGCTTACTAGCAACACATTTCGTATTTGAAATGTGTTTGGGTCCCCGATTGTTCCTTTTCCAACAACTTTTCCTTTGTTGTTGTCACCGAATGTTACCTTTCCACCATCAATATGTTCAAGTTCGGTGAATAGATTGGGGTTGCCCGTCATATGCCTCGAACATCCACTATCTAAAAACCATTTGGTTTTTAGATTCTTTGACTTTGCCTCTTTCTTGCATTCCTTGCATTTTTCCTACAATGGAGACAAAGTTTTAGGTACCCTTTATTTGGGTCCTTGAATGTTAGGGGCATTATTCTTGTTTAGATAACCCTTAGGTATCCAAACTTGAATATACTTTCTAGGCACATTTTTAGCATGGTTAAAGTAAGAAGGATAAGCATATAGATGATTATTCCACATAAGTGAGGATGCATTGTTATACATGTTGCGCCATGGTTGATAATCATTATAGGATGACCGAATCTTATAATGTGTATAAGGCATGCGATTTTGTTTCTTATATGGTGCTCTATATGTATATTCATGTGTATTTCTATAAGACTTGTATGAGAGTTGCTTATGCTTAGGTTCATAAAAAGTTGGATGCATTTTATTTGGTCTAGTTGCATTTGTATACATGTAGGCATGATTTCTAGGTTGTCTAGATGCAAAATTTGGCCTAGATGTATGTTTATGCGTGTGCATATTGGTGGGTTTGTGTTGTATTTTTGCCTTGATATGAGTAGAAGAAGGTGTAGAAGAAGATGTAGCAGGCAAAGTTGATTTTGTATTATATGGCAACTTTGTACTAGATGAAACAAACTTAGTCTTTTCATTTACTTTTTCGTTTTCTTCTTTATAGCCTAGGCCGGTTTTATCATTGCCATACTTTTGTGATGAGATAAGTGTATCTAACATATTTGCACCCGATTTAAATTGTTCTATCATTTTTTCTAAGGTAAATTTAGAAGACTTAAGTTGCACTATTTCATTTTCACAACTTTCTAACTTGGATTTCAACATTTTATTTTCCATTTGTAACTTTTGTTCATCTTTCCTATATGATTCAATTTTGTTCTCTAAAGAATCAAGAGTATTAGTAGACTCTTGTTTAAGAGATTCTAGTTGATCGGAAAATTCCAAGTTGGACGTCTTCAACTTGTCATTTTCTTCAACTAGTTTCTTCTTTTCTTTAGAGAGCCTCTTACAGTGAGCATGCATTCTTAGGAATTCTTCATACATTTCATCAAATGTCATGTCACTATCAGAATCACTATCAGAAGAAGAACATACCTCGTTGGATACGAAGCACACTTGAGCTTCCTCAGTTTCGGATTCTGAGTCGGATGAGTCGCTCCATGTGCTCACCTTCATTGCTCGTTTCCCTTTTCTTGCCTTAGACTCCTTTGTCTTTGACGTTTGAGCTTCCTTGTCCTTGGCTTGTTTATTATTGTTGTTTTTATTATTATTTTTCTTTGTTGGACAATCGTATGAAATATGTCCTTTTTGACCGCATTCATAACACTTTAATTCTTTATTATACCATTTGTTTGTGTTATTTTTCTTAGATTGAGAAAAAGAAAAAGAAGAAGAATTATGTTGTCTATTCCTATTTGGGCGTTTGAAAAACTTTCTAAGTTTTCTAGCAATCAATATCAAGTCATCGTCTAATTCAGTATCACTATTACTATCATCGTTATTAGCATGTGTTTCAGTTGTTTTGAAGGCTATTGACTTACTGGATGACTTAGACGATTCAGACTTTCGTTGGTTCAGTTTTACCTCATAGACTTTAAGAGACCCGATCAATTCATCCATCTTGGTGATTGACTTTGTCTCCTCGATTGCAGTCACCTTTGGATCCCATTCAGCAGGGAGACTTCGTAGCACCTTTTGAACCTTTTCATTGTTCGAAAATGACTTCCCTAAAGCTTCAAGGGCATTGAAAATATTAGTAATCCTCAAATCCATAGATGTTATGGATTCGTTTGGCAACATTTTGAAAGTCTCTAATTCAGTCATAAGCATGTTTATTTTTGACTCTTTAACACCACTAGTACCTTCATGCTTTAATACAAGTGATTTCCACATGTCGTGTGCACTTGTGCAATTTGACACATATCCTGCTTCAGAAGTTGTAAGTCCATTCAAAAGTAATTGCATAGCTTTAGCATTCATGGACATTTTCTTTTTATCATCTGATGACCATTCACTTTTATATTTTTCAACCTCTTGAGTTACTCCACTAACTTGTACAACTTTCATTGGAATGTACGGCCCATCTTCAACTATAGACCATAAATCGATGTCTATAGCCATTAAGAATAGCCTCATTCTTAGTTTCCAATGAACAAAATTATTGCCATCAAAAAGAGGAGGGCGTTGTGTGGACATACCTTCCAACTCACCTTTGTGAGAAACAATAGCCATAGTATGTACCTTTGATTTGAGACAAGCAGTATATTATGAATTGTTGTTTCTTGGCCTTGTATTGTTCGTACGGTGTTGAATCTTGCTTCTTTTGAGTGGTGTTGGTCTGGCTCTGATACCAAATGTTGGACCGTGCAACTGCAATAAACACCACTAGAGGGGAGGGGTGAATAGTGGTTAGCGGAAATTACACTACAACCCTTTGTTAAAATCCCCTTTGAAAACAGAATCTGAGACCAACTCAGATTCAGAACCCGTTTTTCACAAATTCACAAATAATTGTACACAACTCCAAAAATTATGAAACTTTCCAGAATTAAACTTCAATGAGTTAACAAGACTCTGTCCAAAAATCAGACAAAAATAAGATCATTTGACCCTTCAAACAAATTAAAAGATTTAGATGGTCAATCTGGACAGAATTGGACAGAATGTTGCTGATTTTGAAAATAGTGTTTCTCTTTGAATACTCAACCAAAAAGGTTGATCTTTATATCAAAACACTCCTTAGGATGTGTAGATGAAGTTTCCAAAAGGCCCTGACCTCAAACAATTCTTGAAAAATACAGAATTTAACTTTTCTCAAAACTGGTCAGATTGCAGCCAGATTGGAGCAGTTATCTTGCAAAGACTGAAAGACTAACTTTTACTTGCTCAAATCAAGTGATTCTTGTTGCAAATGAAAGCTAACAGTCTGAAGTATAACTCCACCAAAAATCACGAATTTTGAAAATGTTTAGCTATTTTTTCAAATTGTGTGAATTTGGGTGAAAACTGCAGTCAAAAACGGGCAGAAAACAGAAATAAAGAAACAAGAGAAGAACACCGAGGATTTATCCTGGTTCGGTCAATGTGACCTACTCCAGTCCCAAGGAACACCTTTCCTTGGATTTCACTATGATATGAACACCTTACAACAAGAGCCAAGCTTGATCCTTGGGTTATACACCAACCCTACTCAAGACTTGGATAATCACCTTCTAAGCAACACTTAGTTGCAATACCTCCAACACCTATTGATGTAGCCTTATAAAGATGGCTAATCAATCTTACAAATGAAGCTCAAGAGGCTTGTAGCTCACCAAAATATTAAGAACAACTTTGCTACAACAAAATACAACAACAAGAACAAGAAGATGAATATGAAAGCTATAGAATGCTTGTGAGCTTCAAGTGTGTTTCATCTTCTTCACCAATGCCTCTATTTATAGTGTGATTTGAGCCTTGAAGATAAGAATGCCAATGTGTCATCATCTTCATCATCAACTCCAAATGTCTTCTCATCATTGGTTGGCTTTGTACACTTGGCAAAATAAAACACCATGATTGGTCCACCTTGGATGTCACCTTGGCCGATTTTAACACCTTGAAAAATGACTTGGAATTATCTTGAAAATGTGAAGATAATAGCAACATAACAACTCCATCATCTTCTCAACTCTTTGGCACAAGAATAGGCATATGGGCATTTACTTTTTCAAAATAGAAATTCAGCTCCAAAGGAATGTGAAGTAGCCGTTGGCTACACCTTTTTTTGCAACAAAAACTTTAATTTTTTTCTTAATAAAATAAGAAAGGATAATACCACCAAATTATCCTCAACTTCAAGCATCATAATAGGGCATGTGAAGTCTTCATTTGACTTCAAAAATCTGCTGAAATTTACCAATAAAACAATATAGCCGTTGGCTATTTTTAGTAAATTCCAAGTTGGCAATTTTGCCAACTAGCTCCTTTTTGGTTGGTCCACTTGTCTCCAACTCATAAAATGAACTCCACATCATATCCACCAGCATATTCACGTTTTTCCACATATATATAAGTGTAGCAACTCAGATTTTTGAAGAAGAAATAAATAGATAACACTTGACAAGATTATGTCAACGTGTAACACCGAAATTCCTCAATATTTCTTCTTATATGTTGAGATCATTTCCACACCTTTGACACCTTTAATATCTCTGAATAATGATGATAAATGTTCTCTTATAACATATATAAGAGGGTCTTCGAGAAAAATTAGAATGTGACATCTCAAATCGTCACATATCCAGCTATAGTCAATAATATCATCGGTTGAGAGAATAAGATATAAGATCACCATATTATCTTCAAAATAATAATAACACAGCTCCAGAATGAAGATAATAATATACTCAAGAGATTCCTTGAGTGAAAATACCAAAAATACCCTTGGGGGTAAAATGACCAAAATACCCCTGGTGTAAGAAAACTCAAGAAATGATCCCGATGGTCAGAAATAATCATGATACCAACTTAGTCATGATAAATAGTGTAAGAATGTGCTCTTGAAATATTTCCACCATATCATGTTCCTACAAAACTCAAAATACCAATTTTGTCCTTTTTGGTAAGTTGTAGAAACTTCCAAGGCACGTTAGTCACAAGACATTTATAATCATCAAGAACACATAATAAGCACATAATTAACATGTATAAATCATGTACAAATGAAAACAATCATTTTAACACATTTTAGAAAATTATTTCTAAAAATCCTAGACATCGATCGATCGAAGTGCAACAACCTGAGAGATCGATGTCAACTTTTTCAACTTTTTCAACTTCTAATCGCATATAACACTGTGTGACATTTTTAAGTATTCACCACTTAAAATGATGACTTTGAAAATTATCCAAACATATTTCTCAACAGAACGACGGATTAGGCGCCTCATGTGATGTGGTTGGAAATCAGTATACTTCGATTGCTTACATTAGGCGCTTCATGTGCCTTGGTGGAATCTAGTGTACTTCGAACGCCTACATTAGGCGCTTCATGTGAAGAGTCTGGACGCCCGAACACTTTGAACACCTACATTAGGTGCTTCATGTGTTTTGAGAAAAAGGCAGTACACTTTGAACGCCTACATTAGGCGCTTCATGTGTACCACCAAGTCAAAAGTACTTTTCCCCCAATAACTTTCTACCATTCATGCTCTCAAGTTTCTCTCAAGCTTAAGCTCTCAAAATAGTTGTATTGTGATTTTACTTTATTTGTGAGAGTTGTATTGTAAAGAAGAAGAGTGTTCTTCTTGTTGAGTGAAGATTGTGAAAGGCAAGTGTAGATTGTTGGTCAAGAAGCAAGGGTGCTTCTTGTTTGAGAAATCTAGACCTTGAAGGGTTAGTTGATAGTGTTGTGGTGCATTATACTCCCTACAAGATTTCTTTGAGGGCAAAGAAGATCTTTGGAGGCTCGACTTCAAGGGGTTAGGTTTCTTGGTTGTGGTCTAGGCGTGTGGCCTAGTTATTTGTTGGATTTTGGTTCCTTGATTGTTGTTTCCCCATAGAAATAACAATCCCCATTTCAAAATCCTTCTTGTGAAAAATCAAGAAGGTAGAGGAGTAGAGTCATTTGACTTGAACCTCAATATATCTTTGTGTTCTTTACGCTTCCGCAAGTTTTTATTCATTTCAAGAACACACCCAAGTATTGGTTGCACTCAAAAACGAAAAATATCCAAGAAAATATCCATACTTGGTGAACACACTATTCAACCCCCCTTTCTAGTGTGTTCCACGGGACCTAACAATTGGTATCAGATCAAAATCTTGAGTATTTGAGTTCAAATAGCAAGATTTGATCTTATAAATTATGGATCACTTTAGCTTTGTTGATGCAAGTTCTTCAAGTAGTGACGCTTCTAGAAGATGAAGACAAGAGTCATTACTCCCTTTTACCTCAAGTGAGCAAGTCAAAGTATCCATGTTTGACTCTCTAGATTATCCAAGAGACAAGAAAGCCATCAATCTAAAGAAGAAGGCTTTACAAGCAGAGATAGCTCGTTGGAAAAATTTATTATTCGGGTCCGAGAGCAATGACGAGGACAATGAGAATAGAGCACTCACGGAGGTCACTGATGATGACCTTGACAGGGAGTTTTATTCTCTTATGGCTATCAAAGACGACATGGAGGTATGCACTATATCCTCACATTATAGATTACAAGATGTCAAGGATGATTTAGTGCAAGAAATTGACTTTTTAGAACTAAAATATAAACGTGTCAAAAAGGAGTTTAAAGCATGCATATATGAATACAATGACACGGTAGAAAATCATATTGCATTGTAACTTGAGCATGAGATTTTGCTAACAATGCATATGATAGCACTAGAGGAGAAGCATGAATTGATAAAATCATGCATCCCTCAGAAAACCTTTGAGAATAAAAATTCTCAAAAGAAAAGTGCAAATATAACTAAGGTAGTCAAAGAAGCATCCGCACCTAGCATGAAATCTAAGGTTAGATCTAGTGTATTGTATGCGTCTAAAAAGGGAAAAACAAATGAACAAGCATCACACTTCATGGAGTCTAAGACTTCCTTGAAGAAGCACAGGCATATGCCTAAAGGAAAGGCAAGCTCAACAAAGGTGTCAAAGACTTTTGTTGAATCCGTGAAACAAAAACCTTCCTTGATGCCAAAGAAGGTTGTCCCTAAACGGGAATCACGGAGTGTGCCAATGTACAAGCATGATAATCATTATTATCTACACAAACACATTCCTACATGTTTTCAATGTAATAAAAAGGGTCATGTAAAAAGAATGTGTAGAGCTAAAAATGATAAACACTCTTATTTACACAAACACATACCTACATGCTTTTATTGTAATAAAAAGGGTCATGTTGAAAAGGTATGTAGAGCTAAAAATAATAAGAACCTTGTGTGGATGCCGAAAGGCGAAGTGAAGGCAACTAATCTTCAAGGACCCAAAATAAAAAGGGTACCAGTTTCATATGGGTCATGGACAGTGGGTGTTCCAACCATATGACGGGACACAAAAGTCTCTTCCATAGACTCACTATGCAAGATGGAGAAGTTGTCCACTTTGGAGGTAGCAAAGGTCAAATCAAAGGACATGGTATTGTGGGTAACAATTCCTTCTCTCTTAGTGATGTCTTATATGTTGTAGGACTAAAGTTTAACTTGATAAGTGTTAGTCAACTATGTGATGCTAATTATGAGGTAACGTTTTTGAAAACAAAGTGTGTTGTGAAAAAGGATAATACCATTTTATTTGAGGCTTTGCGTTTCAAAAATATTTACAAACTTAGCATCAATGATTTGGTTTCTCAAAATATATCTTGCCTAGTTGCTAAAAATGATTTGACGCAACTATGGCATAGACGTCTCGGACATGTTTGTTTCAAAACATTTAAATTTATTTGCGAAAACAATAAAGTCCGAGGCCTTCCAAAAATGAGTTTCGAAAACCATGACTTATGTGACACTTGTCAAAGGGCAAAGCTTGTGAAAACAAGCTTTAAACCCAAGACAAATATATCCACCTCCAAACCCCTACAATTGCTACATATGGATTTGTATGGGGATGTTGGAACAAAAAGTTTGGGTGGAAAACATTATACCTTCGTGGTAGTAGATGACTATACTCGTTATACATGGGTGATGTTTCTTGCTAAGAAAAATGATGCATGTATTGAGTTTATGAACTTAAGTAGACGATTAGAAAATCACGTGGGTGACACAATTAAGGCCATCCGTAGTGATCGCGGGTGGTGAGTTTGATGGTGATTTTGAAAGGTTTTGTGAATCCAAAAGATACTCACATGACCTTTCGGCAACTAGAACTCCACAACAAAATGGTGTGGCCGAGCGAAAGAATAGAACTCTACAAGAAATGTGTAGAGCAATGTTAAATGAGTTCGGTTTGCTCAAATATTTTTGGCCGAAGCGGTAAATGCCGCTTGCCATGTGATTAATCGTGTATATTTGAGACCATACCTAAATGTGACGCCTTATCAGCTTTGGAATGGAAAAGTTCTCAATATTGGGTATTTCAAAGTGTTTGGTAGCAAGTGTTTCATACTTAACACTAAAGACACTTTGGACAAACTTGACCTCAAAGCGGATGAAGGTATCTTCTTAGGCTATGCCTCAAATAGTAAAGCATTTTGTGTTTTCAACAAAAGGAGTCAAAAGGTGGAAGAATCAATCCATGTTAAGTTTAATGAGTCACTTAGTGACGAACCTAAACTTAATGAGGATTGTGAAAAAAATGAAGATGTGACTCCTCAAGAAGAAATTCTTGAGGATAGTCCTATGGTTGCTCATCAACAAGAGATTGTTGATGACCCTCCAAATGGAAACATCTTCATTGATTTGAGAGTAGAATCTAGTGAAGGTACTCCTCCACCTTGTGTGCATGAACTTAGTGAGTCAAATAGAAATATTTCTCATACACATATTGTTGATACACAAAATATTGAAAATGCATCACATGTTCCGAAAAATGAGATTCATTTGAATAATGAAGGTTCGTTACTTCCGGAAAGTGATCATGAGAAAGTTGTAGGAGATGTCTCCAATCTTCCTAGATCATTTAAGCATAAAAGTTCTCACCCACACGAGTTGGTCATAGGTGATTTAAATAGGGTTATCACCACACGAAGGCAATATAGAGAGAATGCATTTGTCTCTCTTATAGAGCCTAAAAATGTCAAAGATGCACTTCTTGATGAAAATTGGATCTTGGCTATGCAAGAAGAATTAAACCAATTTGAGAAAAGTGATGTTTGGGAGTTGGTTCCCAAACCACATGATCATCCTATTATTGGTACGAAATGGGTATTTCGCAACAAGATGGATGATCAAGGTAATGTCACTAGATACGAAGCTAGATTAGTTTCTCAAGGATACCGTCAAGAAGAAGGTATCGATTTTGATGAGACGCTTGCACCCGTAGCACGGCTTGAGGCTATTAGGATGTTATTAGCATATGCTTGTTATAGAGATTTTAAGCTTTACCAAATAGACGTTAAATCCACCTTCTTGAATGATGTTATTCAAGAAGAAGTGTATGTTGCACAACCTCCCGGGTTTGAATGTCATGATTCACCACATCACGTTTTCAAACTTAAAAAGGCTCTTTATGGCCTCAAACAAGCTCCAAGAGCTTGGTACGAGAGGTTTAGTATGTTTCTTCTTAATAATGGATTCTCAAGGGGTAAAGTTGACACTACTTTGTTCATAAAAGAACAAAGTAAAAATCAATTAATTGTTCAAGTATATGTTGATGATATTATTTTTGGTGCTACTAACAATTGTCTTTGTGAGCAATTTGCTAGTCTTATGCAAGGTGAATTCGAGATGAGCATGATGGGAGAATTAAACTACTTCCTTGGATTACAAATCAAGTAAACCGAAGATGGCGTGCATATTTTCCAAACCAAATACACAAAGGACCTGCTCAAAAAGTATAATTTTGGTGAAGGAAGAGAAATAAACACACCAATGAGCACAAGTGTTAAGCTGTAACATTGTATCGTGGCATTATAGGTAGTCTATTTTACTTAACTGCGAGTAGACCCGATATCTTACATGCAGTGTGTTTATGTGCTAGATTTCAAAGTGATCCTAGGGAAATGCATCTAATTGCGGTAAAACGTATTCTTAGATACCTTAGATGTACTTTGAAATTTGGTCTATTTTATCCTAAGAATGCATGTTTTGATTTAAGAGGATATTGTGACTCCGATTATGCGGGGAGTCTTGTTGATAGAAAGAGCACTTCCGGAACATGTCAGTTTCTTGGAGATTGTCTTGTTTCTTGGTTTTCTAAGAAACAAAACAGTGTTTCTCTTTCTACAGCGGAATTGAAAACTCTTGTTGTGCACAATTGTTATGGATGACAAACACCTTAAATGATTATAACACTCACTTCTCCAAAGTACTATTTTGTGCGATAACACGTCTGCTATCAATATTGCACAAAATCCCGTCCAACATAGTCGGACTAAGCACATTGAAGTGAGATATCATTTCATCCGTGACTGTGTACAAAAGAATTTGGTTAGCGTGGAATTTGTTCCTACACGTGACCAATTAGCAGACATATTCATGAAGCCCCTACCTAGTGATGCATTTGCATCTATAAGAAGTAGGTTGGGGTTGCTTAACATGGGTTGATAATAACCCATTTTGAGTTTTGAGCAAGAAAGTTTTAAAAAATTTTCAAGGTCAGTATACATAAGACGCTTCATCAGAGTTAGTTCAGGCGTTCGATGTTACATCAAGTGTCTGATGCTAAGGATGTCACTCGTTTGAAGTGACATCAAGCTCTTTATGTCCCTCATCACAAGCGTTCGATGTCGGATTAAGCGCTTTATCCGTAGGAGTTCACTTGTTCGAAGTGACATTAAGCGCTCAATCCACTCATCCACAACCGTTCAATGTGACTTAAGGCGCTTTATCTCAGTTTATGAAGTCGTTCGAAGTCACATTAGGCGCCTAAACCCTAAATCTTCAATGTCATTTTCGCCGTCTCTTCAGTTTTTTGCGCCAATCAAGAGTCATCAATTTCTGCCACCATTCCCTCCTCCCACTTTCTTCCCCACGTCTCCTCATCTTCTCCGTTTCCCAACATTTCATCTTCCTAAACTCCTCATCTTCCTCCACTACTCCAACTATTTCTCCCACTCTTCTATTATCTTCCCACCATTAACATCCAAGACTCTTCATCTTCCCTCCTCTCCTTTAAAATCCATCCTTATTTTCACAAAATCTCACTCCATCCACTGTTTTTACCTAAAATTTTTCTCTTCTCCAACCTTCAAACAACCCTTCTCTCTTGGCATCAGCAGGACCCTCTAAACGTCCCCGCAGCCATAAGCGCAAGCAAACTGCTGGGATTGTGAAACCACAAGAAATCAAAACCATTCGTGAAAGGCTCACCAATGAAAACTTTCCTTGGTTAAAGAAATTTGATTATAACATCAAAGAATCACCTCGTCATTCGGATAAGGGCTTGCATGTGTCAATGTACTCAAATCTACTCTTTGAAGAATGGCACACAAACAACCGGCCTATCATTCCACTCAAATTGCTTCGTCTCAATGATTTAACTAAGACTCGCAATGCGGACCAACTTATCTCATTGCTTGAACATCAAGGATGGACCTCTCTCTGGTCCAGACTTGATATGCAAAAATCTTCTCGAGAACATACCAGGATGTTCTATGCCAACTTGTGGGTTACTTCACAGTCTGCATCTCAATCATTCTCTCTGCACACTGTCGTTGATGGTACGCCTCTCAGTTTTTCTATACCAGAAATCTTTGATGTCCTTAAAATAAGAAACGAAGGGCTGAGTGAATTTTCTGTATTTGACTGGAGCAGTAAATACGGAGTTAGTGAACAAGATGTTAAATTTAATCTGGGGTATTTTCCTTCAAGGAAGACTCAAAATATGCCTCTGATGGATCACATCTTGTTGGCTGTGGTCACTTATTGTGTAAATGGCAAGTCGACTAGAAATCCAAGCAACATGGATTTCTACGTCACTTACCGAATCAAACATGAGACCCAGCTAAATCTTGCTTGGATTATTGTAGAAGTCATGTTTGCTGCTCTCCGGAAAGGTTCCAAGGCTTTACCTTTTGCCAATATTGTTACTATATTGTTAAAGTCAAAAGGTATTGTCACTTCTGATGATGAACTGACTACGGTGGCTAAGACGGACTTCTATGATAACTACAACATTCCCCAAGCCATCGATTCTCAACGACGCAAAGCTACTATCCTTCCTGACATTGCTGATGAAGTGGATGAAGGCCCTCAGCAAGGTGAAGGTCCAAGCACTGATGCACAGATGCGTGCACGAATTCAGTCCTTGGAACAATCGGTTCAGCAACTGCAACTCAAAGATGCACGACATGAATATCGTTTCGGAGTCCTCAAAACATCCTTTCTCAGTCAATTTTCCCGGGTCTACATTCCTCCTGATTTTGATGATTTAGGGGGAGAACATACTGCTGAAGGTGCTGCTGAAGGTGCTGGAGGTGCAGAGGCTGCAAGTGGTGCAATTGGACAGGCTGGCAGAAGTGGTCAGCAAATGAGTGGTTTTGCAGAATTGCAATAAGCGGATTTGGTTTTGGTGATTTTCCTCCTGGTGCAAGTGGTGCTGGTTCTGGAAGTGGACAGTTGAATGATTAAGAATTTCTGGTGGATAGCAAAGTGTTGTACACTATGAGAAATGCCCAACCAAATATGTCCTTTGGAAATCTGTTGGAAGAAGAAAACACATCTTATGAGATTAATCTTGTAAGCAACTCATGTGAATCTAGTCATGTGATAGACCACAAACCAATTGCATTAAGAAAAGGAGTTAGAAAATGTACATATTCTTTTGAACATTTATCCAAAGACTTCACATATCGTCTCTAATAGTACACTTAAAGCTTTTACCGCTGCTTTATATACAAATGTGTTATCTGGAAGTATGAGTGACGCCTTGAACATTTTCAGAACGAGAAGTCATGCATGAAGAAATAATAGCACTAGTTAATAATTACATGTGAGAATCAGTACCAAAACAAAAAAAAATGTAAAATAGTAGGTTGTAAGTGGATATTTACAATAAAATACCATTCAGACGGTTCATTAGACATATATAAAGCAAGATTAGTGGCTAAAGATTTACAAAAACTTATGGTATTGACTATTCAAAAACAATTACTCATATTGCAAAGCTAAATATAGTAAGGATTATATTCTCACTTGCAGTAAACTTGGATTGAGAATTACATTAATTGAATGTAAAAATACATTCTTGATTGGTGAATTACATGAGGAAGTATATATGTATATATCACTAGGATTTGAGATAAGTGAAAACTATAATAAAATATGCATAGTTAGGAAATCTTTGTATGGTGTAAAATAACTCCTAGAACACGGTTTAAGAAATTTACACAAACAATAAAGGAACATGAATTTACTCAGAGTCATAGTGATCATACATTATTTACCAAAATTTCAAAAGAGTGAAAATTAATTGTCTTTATAGTATATGTTGATGATATCATAGTAACTCGTGATGACATTACAAGAATTACATCTATCATAAGTTTACTTTCCACTGAGTTTGAAATGAATGATCTAGGGAAATTAAGATATTTTCTTGGTATGGAAACTGCTAGAAACAAAAAAAGGGTCTGTGTATATCACAAAACAAATACATATTAGACCTGCTAGTGAGACAGGAATGCTAAGTGTGAACCAGCTAATATACCAATTGAGCCTGGACATAAACCTAATGAATTAGTTGAAAATTTGATTTACTTATTATATACTAGGTCTGGCATTTTTTATGCAGTTAATTTTGCTATTCAATTTATACATGATCCTGCTCATAAATGCCTACAAGTTATATCAAGAATTCTCATGTATTTGAAGGGCTCTCATGGACAAGGTCTGTATTTTAGAAAAACGAAAAGTATAACTACTTAGATATTTACATGTGTAGGTAGGCCTAAATCAAATACAGATATGAGACATAATACAGGTTATGCGATATATTTATAGGGTAACTTGGTTACCTAAAGAAGAAAGAAAGAGCATGTATGTCAATGAGTATTTTTATAGCAGAATTAAGAGTTCTTACACTTAGAGTTTGTGAAGCACTGTGGTTCAACAGAGTAATGAAAGATTTAGGACAAAAAGTGCTTCTTGAGGTCGGCCAAATTTGATTTCAAAACTCTTCAAAAATTTCCACAAACTACTTCAAGTTTGATTTCAAAGCCCTTGCAAGAATTTGCACATACTGCTTCGTGACTGATTGTAGTTTTTTCCAAGAACCATACACATTCTATTTGTGTTTTTGGTTATGTCACAACATGATGAAAAAAACTACTTAAAGAGTGAGATATGTTTCATTTTCGTATTCTTCTCTTTCTAAAATTAGTAATGATTTATTTATTTATTTACTTCAAAATGAATGACCTAAAAAGTCAACTATCACAATATTAGTAGACTTGTTAGAACAAGTTAAGTTTTGATGATTTGCACAAATTGGTACTTCGAACGACGGATTAGGCGCCTCATGTGATGTGGTTGGAAGTCAGTATACTTCGAACGCTTACATTAGGCGCTTCATGTGCCTTGGTGGAATCTAGTGTACTTCGAACGCCTACATTAGGCGCTTCATGTGTTTTGAGAAAAAGGTAGTACACTTTGAACGCCTACATTAGGCGCTTCATGTGTACCACCAAGTCAAAAGTACTTTTTCCTCCAAAATGGGCACGTACATCAAGTTACTTCTGATAAAAGTCAGAACTAGTTCGAACAAACATGAAGGCTGACATTAGGCGCTTCATGTAACTTCGAACGCCTTCAATTGCCCATATAAGGCGCTTTATGTGACTTCGAACGCCTGTTCAATTTCACATAAAGCGCTCTATGTCACATTGAACGCTTGTTCATTAAGCACATTAGACGCTTCATGTGACTAACATTACAAAATTCTTATACTTTACTTTCTAACATGTTTTGACTCTTTGCACCCTCATCTTTTAGTGTTTTTCGCACAGGATCTTTTTCATACGTGAAGGAGTCAAATTTCCTTTTTTAGCTTTTATTTTGAAACTTCTCCAGAAATGTTGATACAAGCCAAGAAGAGATCTCCAATAAAGAGGACATACCAACACAAGATGCCAAAACCTATTATTGGCTTTGCAAAGGCTTCAAACGGGTAGAATTTTTGAAGGATGATAAAACAAGGGTTTCTTCCATTTCTTCAATAACTTTCTACCATTCATGCTCTCAAGTTTCTCTCAAAGCTCAAGCTCTTAAAATAGTTGTATTGTGATTTTACTTTATTTGTGAGAGTTGTATTGTAAAGAAGAAGAGTGTTCTTCTTGTTGAATGAAGATTGTGAGAGGCAAGTGTAGATTGTTGGTCAAGAAGCAAGGGTGCTTCTTGTTTGAGAAATCTAGACCTTGAAGGGTTAATTGATAGTGTTGTGGTTCACTGTACTCCCTACAAGATTTTTTTGAGGGCAAAGAAGATCTTTGGAGGCTAGACTTCAAGGGGTTAGGTTTCTTGGTTGTGGTCTAGGCGTGTGGCCTAGTTATTTGTTGGATTTTGGTTCTTTGATTGTTGTTTCCCCATAGAAATAACAATCTCCATTTCAAAATCCTTCTTGTGAAAAATCAAGAAGGTAGAGGAGTAGAGTCATTTGACTTGAACCTCTATATATCTTTGTGTTCTTTACGCTTCCGCAAGTTTTTATTCATTTCAAAAACACACCCAAGTATTGGTTGCACTCAAAAACGAAAAATATCCATACTTGATGAACACACTATTCAAGCCCCCCTTCTAGTGTGTTCCAAGGGACCTAACAAAACTAACATTGTATACGAACCAAATCTAAATAGCTTAAGGCTCAATTCGCATACAACTTTAATGTGGACTAGAATTAGGGATGGATTTGGTACAGTTTGGCCTCGTTTAAAAGACATACAAAACCAAACTGTTTTTTTTTTTCTAAAGTTAGAATTTTTGAAATTGAAACCAAACTAAACCGGTTAACAAACTATTTGACCAGTCCAGTTTGGTTTGGATATTAATTTGATTTTTTACGGTTTAAAATTACCTAAAATTCGTAATCCAAAACACATCCATGACAATATTAAAAACACATGGAACCATAATTTGTATTTAAGATCAACACATCATCCGTTACCAAAAAAAAAAAAAAAGATATCACAGCATCCGTTCGAAAAAAATAAATCATAACAAAAAGGGTCTAAAAGATTCTTGGATAAATGATCACCCGAAACTAGAGAAAAATCGACAGGTTTTGGAATGGCTAGGCCCGAGACAATTGCATAAACTTCCCCCATATTTCCTGGTCACCTACTGTTTCCTCCAGCATCCCTTGGTGTGGATACAAAGCATTTCATCTTCTTCTATTTGGCAGATTATCCCATGAGGATTGAACAAAGTACGAGGTTTTGAAGTTAATGTACACATGAGATTATTGAGAAATGTGGGAGTTTCTTGACATGCTTATATGAAAGTAAAAGGTATTTTTAACATGTGAATAGTATAACTTCTAATGAAATTTAGAAGGTTGAAGAAGAAAATCAGTATAATACTAAAACGTTTGTTACCTTATTGTTCTAATTAGTTAAGAGTTTTGTTGTTTGAGTTTATGTATATGATAGGCTTTCTTGATGTAAATGAAATTAATTTCATTATACTTGTTGGTAAACTAACTCTGTGATAAATTGCTAATGATTAATGTTGATTGTATGTGTTGAAGGTGTTTCTTTCCATTTTCAATGGAGTCAAATACACTCTTTCTTGATTTTATAATATGATGGAATAAACCAAAATGACTCACTAAATTGGTTGTTCTTCTTATATTGTGAAATAGCAGTTGGTCGATACGCAATCGTCATTATGGGCCATCAAAAAACAACATCTGTGTGTTTCTAACACATGGGTATGGTTCTGTGCATCCGACCTCCCATATCAAGCCATAGACGAGAGATATAAGGCAATAGTAACGTTGTTGTTGTACGTGTTGAAGAAGTTGGTTCATGGAAACATTTTTTTGTCTCAAAATAAGTGCAAGATCATCGATATTGCTTAGCTTACATGTGAAAGTATATTTAATAGTATGCATAGTGTTTTTATTTAATCACATTGTTAAATGAAACAACTCGGCTTCTTTCCTTAGTAAATGATTCTTTGGACTTGAAAGTATCCAATTCACTTCCTTATTGATGCCTCAGCCATTCTTAGCAAACATCAATTAGGCCCTACATTTTCCCCCCAAAAAGAAAGAAAAAAAAAGAGTAATAAAAGAAACATGATCATCTACTACTACTGATAGAAACTGCATTGAGATTGAGATGTTTCATCTCCCAACTCTTGCAGAACTTTTAGTATCTAATGCACCTTAGTGCAAGATAGGCAATCAATCTGTACCCCACAAACATAATCAGCAAAATCCCAGCACTCATGAATGGGGGAATTTGGCCTTCAATGTCTTCCTGGATCAATCTGCAGCTGGAATTATCATTTCCAACTCGAATGCACCCCATCAAAGATGAAATTCCGGTTCCATCTCCATATTGCACATTAATCAAAAGTCTATACGCGTAAAACGTCATGGAAATGTACTTGATCCATCCTAGGCAATAAGGCATTTTGTGCACATAAAATCCGCCTGCTAGAACAAATGCTAGCATTGTGACAGTCACAACTGTGGAGGCCTGCTTGGCATCCATGATCAACGCGCCAAGGGCTAATCCAAGGCCTTGGGACACGAGCACGTAGCCAAGAATGATCATTAGTGTTAGGACAAATGCAGAGAACTCTGGCTTTAGTTCTGCCATCCAATAGGTTATTGTCATAAACACAATGGGGAGCATTAGCTCCATTGGGATGTCCCCAATGACTCGTGCCATGAAGTACGAAGATAGCGTGTACATACTCGACGCCCTTTCTTTCATGAACATAGCCCTTTCTTGTGGGAAAGCAAATGAAGCACTAAATGATGGAAGAACTCCCCAAAATATGGCAATAAAAAACAGAAGGCCGAGGCGATCTTGAATGTTCCTAAAATCCGAATGCCACCATATCGAACCGGCTAAAAGGGCCGCTGCAATCACTTGAAAGACTCTCAAGGAATTAAAGCTCTCGTGCCTTCTTTCTTTAAGGCTTCTTTCAAGTAGAATGCTGAATTGATTCAACCAATTGGAGACATAATTACCGCAGGTGCACCTGTGTTCCCTTGCCGTATGAACTTTGACCATCAGCTCACGAGGGGCTGTGTGCGCCCTCTCCATGCACGCGGACATTACCTTCGGGGCTAGAAGCGTGTTGTATGAAGTTATCAAAGTTTGCTTGACATTAGTGTTGTCTTTGCCATTGTTTCTAAGTTGGCATACTCCTGCAGTTTTATCAAAGGCAATTGTATATCAGCATGATTGTAGAAGAAAGGAAAACAATATAAGAGGAAAGGGTGAAAGAAAAATCTACAACAAGACACACCCAGTATATCTCAACAACAACAAAAGCTATCGCTAAGGTCTGAGGAAGTTGAGAGGCAGCCTATATCTCAAAGGATAGAGAGTTTGCTTCAGTGAGACAAAATACATATCTAAAAAAAATGTATAATGTATTGTTGTTCCAACCATGTTGATTTCTTCACATAAGAAACAAATCCGTCAACTAGCTAAGTGAACAAAGCCGTTAAGAAGTTTAAATAGTGATTAGTGAGTCCTCATTTTGTTAAGAACGCTATTCTTTAGCTTTCTTCAGCCTAATTTAACTAAAAATCATCAACAACAATAACATTACCTCCATTGCCCTCAGAGGCTCCTGCCGATGACAGGGTATGGGGGGTCGGATATACGCAATCATGCCTATGTGTTAAAACACAAAGGTTGTTTTCCGATGACTCATAATGAATATAGTGTACACAACCATACCTAATTATATTTGATCTTTCAATCCCGTATGCATACATACCTCCGCCTATATGAATACATACCACCCTCATGATCTCGATGTACTTTATACATCAATGTCTGTCAGCACGACCACTATCATCCATAACTATTCTAACTTTTAGCAAATTTTATGCAACCTCCAAATCCCATTATTAGTACTATCCTAGGAAAAAATATACCGAACAAAAAAGCTAGAGAATACAACAACATTGGTTCTGGAGATCAGATGTATACAATCATACCCATATCAGCTAATCGATTATTCAACCCGACAAAAGCAGCAGAAAAAACGCTCGCCAATGCAAAGGTGGTATAGTCCACCAAGAAGAAAATGATGCTGCTAATGATGCATTTTTAGACTAAAATAGTCCACTTTATAGTCACAAAATATTCAAACGCATAAAGCAAAATTATTGGAGGTGGATGCATGTTAAATTTCAGAGCAACCTCACACGTGGTTCTTTACCATTTCGTTCTTTTTAAAAGATAAAGTGAAGAAGAAATAAAAAGACATATACACAATCCTCATCAGTACCAGGTGTTCTATCAGAAAAGGAGTAAATTATAACGTGAAAAAGATATGTAATTGATGGAGTCAATAAAAAAAAATCAAAGTGTAAAATAACACTCTTTTTCTTCTATTAGTCCACATTCTTTAGTATATTACTTAAAATAGTAAGAAAGATATTATTGTAAGTCTATGTGAAGCCGATTCCATCATTTCCTAAATTTAGTTCCATTTCACACAAAGAATACACAGATCATTTGGTTATGAAATGACCATATTATCATTGTTTAAAAGAAGTACAGCATAATAACAAAAAGAAATATCTGCAAACAATAGTCATTTTTATGGGGCATTTTTGGAAAGGTGAGCAGCTAACAGCCTAATGTAAACGGGGGTGATTCTCTCATAAATTTACTCTGCTAGACCTTTTTCTTGAAGTAAAAATAACCTAAAAAAGTCATACACAGATGTGTAATGAGGTCGATTTTCACCTAACACACCTTTTACTGTGTGTTTATAGACTGTTTATTCTACAAGGAAGGTTTAGAATAACAACTCTAGGCGTCAATGTTTTTTCCCAATGTAAACAGGTTATAGGCAATTTAAATCCAATGGAACATCTGCACCTCCTACTCCTCTGAAGATCCTACTGCAATAATGACAGGCAATAAGCATCGGGTTGAGATCACTTCACCCCTTTTTCCCTCATCTCTTTCCCACCGCCTGTCATGTGGGTAGTGAGGCTCGATAAAAGGGTGGATAACAAAGAGTGTATGAAAGAGGGTGAAGGACACGTCACGGACGATGGAGAAGGAGGTAAGAGAAAATGGGATAAGGTGATCCCACTCATAATCACTCTCATTGCTGAGGTAATAATAATAATAATAATAATAATAATAATAATAATAATAATAATAATAATAATAATAATAATAATAATAATAATAATAATAAAGACAAGACAAGTGGAACACCACAATTCATCCTCAAACTCCCCCACCCACTAGAAAGAAAAAATCCAAAAGCAACCCTACAAAAAAAAGAAAAAAAGTAATAATAAAGATACAAATAAAAACGAAACAAAAACAAGACAACCATGGGGGGACCAACATATTCCACCTACCAAAAGAAAAGCATATGTTACTATCACACTAAATATTATGCAGATTTTAGTTGATTAACTGTATGCGTCATTAGAATATAAAACGCAATTAAATATATGGCATGACAACGTTACATTTATGGCAATATACTCCTTCTATCTCAAAAATATTGTCTTGAATAGTCATGTACGTAGCTCAAGAAACATTACATAAGATCAAATCGTCAAACTATTATACCATAATTTCCTTAGAATTCTGTTTATTTAGTAACTATGTTGATCAAATAGCATACCAAAAAAAAACTTTGTCATTTTGGTATTAAACGCTTACCATCTATAATAATATTTTGAGAAGGAAAGGGTAAAAACAGAAGCACGAATTTACGTTTAAAACGCTTTCAACCAGTTAGCATGAGGCGATTTACATAGATATGATGAAACAACGTACTTCTAATTAATTAAACATTGGAGCAAAAGTGAAATTCCTCGTTTCGGAAATTTTCATCGTTCCAACTTCAAAGAACGAGCCTAGTGGATTTCTAGGTTGGGTAATTAATTAACCTGTTACTATTATGTTGTCGTTGTATTGAACGACACGACTGTGATACAAAAATTAAGCAAAACAAGACAAGACACAAACATCAAGCAAAGACAAGACATATGGAAGAACCCCTCTTCTTTTATATCACGTACTATACACAGACAAACATATATAATTATAAAATATGCCTACATGTTCTAAGATATACTGTTTTTTCTAGTTGCAAAAATATCATACTCTAACATCGAATGTCTCTATCGTTCCAGTCCTAAGGAGTTTTGTATATGACGTAAATTAGGAATCCAATTGCCTCCTAGATTGTTAAGGCTTTTACTGGACTACTCACATAAGGTGGTGACTATAAATTGAGCCAAGAACCTTTTAATCAAATTGATTCGAATACTGTAACCTAAACCAATACTAACCCTTTTAACAGTATTAAATCCACACTACGTGTGTACTGTTCCGAACTTAGGCTGTCTATATGTCCTTGGGGCTGTATAGTTTTGTTGCTAGTGCTCATCATGTGTCACATTCTTGGTGCAACGCTGTAAAGTATTATAAAGGATAAATGATATCTTACGCCAGCAATTTTGTCACCATTTCTTTGTTCTCTAAACCACTAAAAAACGGTCCAACAAAAGTGAGATGCTCAGTGTGCGCTTAACCAATAAGCTTAGCTATTTTAATTAAATTCTCTAATAACCTAAAAAATTCTCTTCATTTATTGAAGTTTCTGTTCCCCCACCTTGAGAATTGATTCACAAATCATCATCATCATCATCCGAACCCAGTATATCCCAACGACAGCAAAAGCTATCGTTAGGGTCTGGGGAGGGTAAGTGGTAGGCAGACAATACCTCTATCCCAAAGGATAGAGAGTCTGCTTCCAGTGAGACCCCCGGCTCTACCTGCAATTGATTCACAAATCAAATCCCCAATTCCCAAAAAGGAAATTGGTAACAGAGAAACTACCTAGGATCCCACTTGCAACCATTACCTAAGCCTAAGCAAGAAGCGTTTCCGGTGGATCAGACTTCCTGTATTTGCAGAGGGTCTGAGGAAAGACCTGATCGCTTCCCGATCTGATCTGTAGTTCGAACTCGTGACTTTAAAGTCACAAAACAGTAACCTTACCAGTTGCTCTAAGGTCCGTCTTGTACTAACTCAACTAGTTAAAGATGATTTCTCAAAAAAAAAATGCTATAAAAAAAATCAAAAGTTTTGGTGTAAACTTCTACAAATACAAAGTTGGTTCTATTTGATTGTGGTTTACTATTTTACTACGTTATAACATGCATTATAGCAATGTATTTTTTACAACATGATGACATCATTATAACAATTTATTCCATGTATTAGAAAAAAAAAAGGTTCCCCTTGCAACCAACACCAAAAGATAAATAATCAAAGTACGTTGCTCAAATGTTAATTATTTGATGGGCGTATATTCACCATGATTAAGTTGTACTCCACGTGTTTAATACCAATGATTCTTTTTGATCAATTTAATTCATGGATTACTCATTTAAAAGATGAAATTTAATAAAAAAAATTAACATAGAAACCACAGATAAATTAAATCGGATAAATTATAACTTTGACTCAACCTCCCACCCAATTTCATACTAAAATTCGGTACATTGAACTCAATAACCTCCCAAAAAGAGGAATCAATGGAAAAGGCTTCCAGGCTAAAGAATAGAAAGAAAAAAAACATTACCCATTTTTCATCAGTATCCTGAAATAAAATATGCATTCCATTAGTCCCTTTTCCCATTAACTAATCCCACTTTGAACAAAATAGAATCAGGGGCTTGAGGGCGAACCTTAAAGAAACTGATAAAGTTGATGTTTCATGATCTTAAAGTCAAGGGTTCGATCCGCAGAAGCAGCTTCTTACACACACAAAAATATAGGGTAAGACTGCGTACATCAGATTGCGAAGCGATCCAACTACTTCTCAGACCATGTGTAAGCGTAGGAGTCTAGTGTACCAGAAACACTCTTTTTTAGAATCAGGTGCTTGAGGTGATTCTCCCTCTATATTAATTCAGTTATACCTACTTTAATTATTTGGATTAAGATGCTTAAGTTATTCCTATTTCTTTATCGTTCTACCACTATTTGTTTTTGAGAAGTGTTCTACCACTAATTAAACATAATGTGACCGGATTCTGGTAATTAACTTTATTGCTAAGTACTAAGTACTGACCACTAATTAAAGTATTAGTATATCAAAGCAACATAAAGGGGGGAATATTACTTTCGGTTGACACAAAGAAGTCAAGTGCCTACTCAATTGGCTTAAACAGGCACTCAATTTTGATATGATGTAGCAAAATGATCGGTTTTAAGTGTTCCACTAATTTGACATCATATTATTTAAGTTATGATAAACACTAAACCATTAGTTCTAGTCAATTGGAGCATACTAAACACAACCACTTTCCGTTTTCAACAGCATTTTCTTTAAAGCATAAACCTCAACTAGGGCCTCAAGTATCTCTCCGGATCTTGCACAAATACGAGATACTAGTGTACTGAGAACGTCTTTTTACATTATAAAAATAATAGGAAAAAAATAAAGAGAAATAGAGAAATAATGTATACTGATGTGTCTTAGTATAATTTTTTAAACAGCAAAAGGTTTGTATATACTGCTGTTATATATAATTAGCCTATGGTTATTTAGAACATCTTGTTACGATTAATCAAAAAGGGAAAGGACACAGATATAGAAGATTAAAAATTAAAAATGTAGAACTGGTACATTAATTTAGTCTGACATGTTTAAATAAAATATTTCAGTGTGTAAACTTCAGAAAGGAAAATTGTTTTGAAAAATTATAAAGTATGACTTAGTAGGCAGTTAATCTTCGCACATTTTAAAAATCAAGTGTAATAAGAAGGCCTTTTATTAAACTAATTGCACAAAAGCAGAAAAAGAATACATTTTTGTTAAAAGAGGGGAATCTTCTCCTTCTATCTGGCAATTAACCGGAGCAAAAGGTGAAATCCCTCATCCCGGGGGCTTCCACCGCCCAACCCCAAAGAAAATGTATAGAGAATGTAAAACAGGAGCCCAGCGCTTTCGAGGTTGAGTGATATCTTACGCAGTAATCCATACAAGATGTCTCCACACACACTAGGCCGACATAGAAACATCCGTACTGTATGCGTCCCTAGAATCGAACTCTTGACATCTTATAATCGAACTTTTGATCTCTATGAGAACTAAGCCGTCCAGGGGAGGCAAAAGATAACGGTGAATCTTAACTAGTCTCTATAATCCATACAGATAAATTATTTTCTCTTTGTATCTGGCAATTAGCCCAATTTTAATATAGAAATATATACACACACACTCACACACACAATATAACCTGTATCTTTCAGATTTCTAGAAGACTGATCTATTAATTGAATCACAAGACAATAAATAGTCATTCTACATTTGGTTGTTTATTTTACATTCTTGTCTGTGATTGTTATCTAATTTACATTAATAACTAAATAGAAGTTATATAACACATCAAGAATTTGATGAGTAAAAATTTAACACACCATATGAACTAGTTATGCAAACATAGTAAAAACAAAAGCAAAAAAATTTTGCTTTATTTCTGTTCTGTAAGCAATGACTTCTTCTTCTTTTACTTTTTCGTTTCCTTCTTTTTTTTTTTTTTTTTGGGAAAACTTGTGGATAATTATTGAGAATGATGGGGCAAGCTAAGCACTCCTCCACAACTTTCCTTTGTCTATAGCAATACCTTTTTCTTTATTATTATTATTATTATTATTATTATTATTATTATTATTATTATTATTATTATTATTATTTTACGGGCAAGTCCGGGGATTTGACATCTTCTTGGGCGAACCTTATTCCCCCCGCACTATATTTATAGGCAAATAAAGGATGTGTTTCAATTGCCCCCAGGGCGTAGTTCAGGTAACATTCGAGCTGAGATTTGTTCTAAGAGGTCAAGAGTTCGATTCCATAAAAACGCACAGTCTATGTGTTCCACTACTGCTAGCCCAAAGGTCTGGTTTGCGGGAGAACACCTTGTGTGGGTCACTACTTAAGTTCTAACCCAACCTAAAAATCCGCTGGGCTCTTGATTTGCATCCTCCAAAATACTCTTTGGGACTGAGATAATGGGACCCTCAGAATCAAGGAATGACATCTTGCTCCAAAAATGTGTTTCAATTTGTCAAATAAACTTGATATAGCCTATGTCAAAAAAAAACTTAAAATTCTCATTTTATTTAGTCATCTCCATAAATAATCATAGTCGTTAGATTTAGAGTCTAAAAAACCGTTGAGATCTTGATTTATATCTTCTCAAATATTTCTTGAGAGTGAAACGGTATAATCCCTATGATCAGAGCGTAGCCTTTTGCGACGAAGAAGATCTCTAGCCTCCTTCCAATGGAGTGATGGACCATCGTTATCAGAATAAAGGCAAGGAGAAAATAATGGACCCTTGTCATTTTGGCAACTTGTTTCCTACAGCTTCAGGACAAATTTAATGTAACTATTTAATTGCTTGGCACATCAACTATTTGCAAGACTTGACCTTGTAATTTTTTTTTTCTTATGTGTGATATACACATATATGATCAATTTTGTGATAAAATTGATATTATTTCGTCTCAAATTCTTAGTCAGATTTTTTTTTAAAAAAAAATATAGGTTATGGCATCACATAATACAAATCTGATAATTAGAAATTTTCAGTTTTACTCTTGATCAATTATCTTATTATAATGATGCATTCTCTTCATTGGTTGTTTACAATAATAATTTTTAAAGTAAACATAATTTAATAGGTTTCTTATTTGAAGTGAGTCAGAATATTTTGGAACATTGTAAAAAAATATTATACTAAAAATTTGGAGTATAAAAGGTGAAGAACCTTTTTTTTCTTGTTGATACTAATGTAACTAAAAGTAACTAATATATAGTCTAATAAGATACAGTCCTTCTATCAAATAACAGACTAGTGGTAGATTATTAAATTGGTAGATGTCATTGATTCAGAAGCATTTTTAAACTTTGTCCATAACATGAGGCAGCAACTATATCAACATTTAGAACAATCACATCTCTTTCCTAGGAGATGAGATCTCTTCACCCGCACACCCTCACCTTATTATCCATCGCTTGTTACATGGCAGCAAAAAGGTGATGAGACTAGATACGGGTGACACTCATCTGACCTCACCATCCCTCTTGCTGCCACATGGCATGGGGTGAACAATGAAATGAGAGTGTGGAAGGTGAAGAGATACGGTACCCTTTCCTAGACCCATCAAAATCAAGAAGGACGCATTCATTCAAATCTGTCTAGTGTGACACATTGGTTGACCCGTCAAGTAAACGATGTGATAACAACATCATCATCACCGCATTGTGTTAGACACTTTCGTCTGGAATGTACGCAACATATACACATGCTAGAAACATATACAGGTTGTTTTTCGATTACCCATAATAAAATTTGCGTCAAGCCTGTTAATCAACTACTACTTCATAATATGAGACTTACAACCAATTTAATGAGTCATTTTGTTTTATTCTATCGTTTTGATTCACAAAATAAAATTACTACCAGAACTACTACTCTTTTTATGCAGAATGCATCAAACTTGTTGCTTTTGTAACATTTGAATTAAAATTCTTTTCAATACCAAAAAATCCATGAAATAAACACTTTGGCCCCATACAAACTTTCCTCACACAACCTCAAACGTCATTTCTGATGCACTAGGTCTCTTCATTTGTCTAGGATTCGAAGAGAGGCAAGCGATCTAATGTATGCAGTCTTATTCATATTTTGTCTAAAAGACGGTTTCCGCCGCTCGAACTCATGTTCTCTTATTAATTTTATATCTTTTTCTTTTCCTATCAAACAATCGTGTAATTGTTACACAATTTCTTTTGATATTCAACTGAAAAAGTTAATTTATCCAATGGTTAGTTATTCAGTGCGATAAAACTTCTACGTCACCGTGGAGACAGTTTCATCTACAGCCTAATCTATGACGATTCCATCCCCTCAAAGTGGGAATACTAATTGCTTTCATTTTATAATGTAGTGAAGTTAATGACACCCTCTTTTTTAACTTTACAATACGATGAAATAAAAAAAATGATCCACTAAGATAGTCACGCTTTTGTATTATGAAGTTCAGTTGATCGATACAGCTTGACGCAATTTTCATTATGAATATCGGAAAACAACTTCTGTGTATTTTTAACACATATGTATAGTTGCGTACATCCGACCCCTTCATACTCCGTCATAGACAAGAGCCTCTAACGTAATAGACTAATGTTATTTGTAGTTCATTTTGTAGTACATATAAAATACTTGCAAATTAATTCACAAACGTACATAGTGCAGCTCAATTGTCAAACGAATACTCATTTATTTTAACATGAAATATAACAAAAAAAAAGTAGCAATTAATGTGAATTATGTAAACTGTAAGAAAAAGAAAACGAGATGAAAGAAATGCTAATAATGCAATGGAGTTAGGAATGCTAATTAAATATACAATGTAATGTATTTGTATGAGTATATTATGTTAATCACATACAACTATTATTTAGTCTGTTTTAATTTTACGTTACACTTTCACGTAGAATTCATTCACAAACAAAATAAAAAACAAAGAAAAACCTTTAGATCTAGCAGTTGAGTAACATTTATCTCTTTTTTAGGTTTCGAGTTCGATTTACCTCCCTAATTAAAAAAACAAAATAAAAGCAATTAAAAAGAAATATATATAAAAGATTGCGTACCGTTAGCAAGATCAAGGAGGAAATCAGCAGGATTCATCGGAAAAGAAGGCCAAAATCCAAGAGACTCAAAATATCTCATAGCTTCATTTCCTTTCCCATAATACAAACACCTCCCTTCGGACAACACCACCACCTTATCAAACATCTGATACACCATACTCGACGGCTGATGCACCGACATCACCACCGTCTTCCCCTTCCTCGCCACCACCGTCTCCAACGTCGATACCAACCTAAACGCAGCCGTCGAGTCCAAACCCGACGTGGGTTCGTCCAAGATCAACAAACTAGGGGTTCATCAACATCTCATGTGCTATGCTCACTCTCTTTCTCTCTCCTCCGGAAATCCCGCGCAAAACATTGTTCCCTATGATTGTTGTGCACATTTTGATAATCCCAGTTCGGAAATCACCCATTCCGCAGCCATGATCTTCTCTTCCTTGTTCAAGGACAAAGGTAATTTTAGCAAGAGCAGAAAATCAGAGTTTCTTTGACGGTTAAATGAGGGTAGAGGACGTCTTCTTGGGGGACGAATCCTGTACGCCGGAAAATGTTTCTGGTGAATTTTCCGTCGTTGGTGAGGATTGTTCCGGTGAGGTTTTGGGATTGGAGTCTACCGGATAGTGCGTTTAGGAGCGTTGATTTTCCACTTCCTGATGGACCAAGGACGGCTAGGATTTCACCTGGGTATGCCATCCCGGTTATTCCGTCTAAGATCTTGCGTTCCCGGATCTTGACCGTTGATGTTTCGGGATCTTGTGATGTGGGGCCTGATGCATTGATCAACATGTTTTTCAAGTTGTGGGTACTTGATTTGGTTGTGTCAAGGTTCACTTGTAGGATACTTCCATGAACTGCACACATACCAATGGAACAAGTAAATGAACAATGTTCAATGTTTAGACCCAAAGATTGTTGTTTGTTCCATCCAAAATAAATAAATCAATCAAAGGAAACACTGTTTTTTTGTTCAAAAAAGTCAAAAGCTATCAACCTTATTTATTTACCAACTTGTTAAAGAATAACAACAGCAATACATACACAGTATATTCAACGACATTAAAATATCACCGTCACATTCAATTATTTTTTATCTTATTGGTTAATGAATGTGTAGCGATTATTCGTTGAGCACCAAAATCTATCCCGAATGAATAAGATAAAGGATGTTATTTGTTGGACCTTCTATAATTAGTACCATGTAGAACCATTAATTCTTCTTGACGAGTCGAGAAAAGTCTCTGTTCTCATAACATCTCATGCCAAAGAAAATTCCAAACTTTTGAAGAATGCTAATACTACATTAAAGCATGTCATGTTAACAAAGCCATGGATTACTATAAGCCATAGAACTTTGTTTTGGTTGAAATACTGATATATTAACCACAGATATCAAAGCATCAAAAGATGCAACCTATAAAAAAATCCTACTTGCAGACCTACATGTACTGTTCAGTAATGTAAGCAATTTTTAATGGATGGAATCACTGTCTAGGTCTAAGAGACATAGGACTTCTGAAACATTTGAAAAGGATGAAGCAGTTTATTTCGTTGAGAGAATGACCCAATCAATTCATAAGTTGGGTAACTCTACACGACAACACAACATAGGACCACCAATATTATCATATCACACCAACTTGTGATATGTCCCTTTCTTGAATTTATCCTTTTTTCTTTAATTTTTCTTATCAATTTTTTAGATCTCTCTGCACTCCGTCCTGCATCTATCAAATGAGATGGGAAGAAAAATAATACTGAAATAGTGGAGAATATATATAAATATAAAATGCCAAATGGAATTCAATATCAAGCATGAAGTACCTTAAGTGTGATTGGGAAAGAAGACGACATTATGGATTGCAAGTAACGAGGAATCTATGGAGGGCTCTTGTATTGCTGTTGCTTCTGTTTCTGTTAATTGTGACATTCTTTTGCTTCTGCCCTTATATCCTTGGCTTCTCTTTTTTTTTCTTTCTTTTTTGCTGTTTCCTTCTAATTGTGAAAGTAGAATGGAGAAAAGGAGTGTTTTTTTTTTTGTGAGAGAAAGTAGAGGAAGAAAATGAAGAGAGAGAAAAGTTGATGAAGGGAGAATAGAGAACATGATAGCTCATACCCCTCTCATCTATTTATAATGGGTCCTCTACTGCTGGCTCCAAAGTTTTGATACTCTGCGTTTCTAATAATGGTCCATTTAGAAGCAAAAGAATAATTGTATATAAGGTGATCATTTCTTTTTAAATAAAGGGTTAGATTCTGTTAATTATTAATTTGCTACAAGGATATGCACACATAGAGTGATCATCATAGACTTGACGGTTGCTTCTCCTTCTTTACTATTTTCACTTTTCGTTCTTTATGCAATCAATATACCTTTAGTTAAATTAATGCAACGAAATATATATATACTCTATATATATATATATTATATATATATATATCCCGAAGTAGTGGTGCTATGCTATCCCCCCGCGCTTCAAACAAAATAAACAAACAATCATACCCAGTAAGTATATCCCAACGGCCAACACAAGCTATCGTTAGAGTCTTGGAAAGGGTAAGAGGCAGGCAAACAATACCCCTATTACCAAGGGATGGAGAGTTTGCTTCCAGTGAGACTCCCGGCTCTATATGTACATGCACAGATATCATAATAATAGAACTATGTACTAGTGAAACTATTTATTAAACATATACAACAGTTTTTCCGATATTAAAATAGTCATAATAGTGAACATGCACAAATAATTGAAAGAAAAAGACCGAAATAAAATATGCAAATCAAATTAAGTGTAAATATTATATAATCCTGTAAGTATGCTCTAAGGTGCCTTATATCCTGTCTACCACTCCTTAACCTTAATCATCTGCCTCCATGAACTCCTATCCTGGACCATGTCTTCAGAAAGATGCAACTCTAGTAAGTCATGTCTAATCTGCTCATCCCACGTCAGTTTGGGCCTGCCTCTACTCCTCTTTCCTTCTACAGTGAGACGTTCAATTGCTCTGACAGACGCCGTTGTCTGTGTCCTCTTAACATGTCCAAACCATCTCAGTCTTCCCTCTCTTATCTTATCTGTTACACTCGTCACCCCTAACCTTTCTCTGTACACCTCATTTCTACTAGCCTTGTATAAAATTTTCCTTTTAATTTAATTGAAAAATTCTTGTCACACAGCACCCCTGAGGCCGCCCTCCACTTACACCAACCTGTCTGCACTCGGTGTGCTACGTTACTCTCTATGTCTCCATCTTTCTGTACAAATGATCCTAGGTACTTGAACTTACTTACCTTTGGGACCACTTGACCCTCGATGGTGAGTTGGCTATTCCCATCGTCGGCTGCGCCGCTGAAGTCACAACTCAGTATTGGAACAACTAATACTTAGGCCTTTTCTCTCTAGACCACCTCGCCACTCCTCTAATCTCATACTCAGGTTGTGCTACTTTCTGCGACTAATACAATGGATTAGTCATAATATATATATGCATCGGGTCAGTAAGCATGAAGAGATTCTTCAAAAGGATTCTTTGCGTTAACGATTACCTCGTTAACTCTTTCAAATCTATATCTCACTCAAATCTATATATCTTTCTGTTGATTTAGTAAATTCGGTTATAATTAACTTACTTTCTCACAATATATATATATATATCTTAGATATATATATATATTTCTGATGATTTGTATCTATTACATGATTCTTATTTGTTTGTGCTAATATATAATATATATATACATGATTCTTATTTGTTTGTGCTAATATATATATATATATATATATTATATATATATATATATATATTAGCACAAACAATAAGACATGTAATAGATACAAATCATCAAGAACATAGTTTAATGTCATATCTACGCTATTTTAAAAGTGAGATCATTCCACATTCCATTAGTGAAGGCTCGATTCTTGCTAGAAGTTTTCTTTGGAAGAGACGTGCTACTTGAAAATTAACATTATTGGAAATTTTTCGCACTTTGAATGAGAATGTAGCATAAATAAGGTTCTAACACACTGCGTACTCTGTGTTAAGTTATAAAGTGTTTTGATGATAAAAGATATTTTAAATAAGTTAAATTAATGTTTGAGACTTGTTGCAAGATGAGAAATTACACTATGTCAAAAATGGTTGAGATTGGAACCCACTGTCCAACATCGATCTCTCAGGCTGGGACATCGATCGATCGATGTCACTTCAGCCTCTGACTTCGATCGATCGATGTCAGTTTGAAATTTGTCCAACATCGATCTCTCAACCCAGGACATCGATCGATCGATGTCACTTCAGTCTCTCCTCAGGGAGACTTCGATCGATCGATGTCAGTCAGAAAGGTTTCTGTCCAACATCGATCTCTAGTCCAAGGGACATCGATCGATCGAAGTGACATCAGTCTCTCTGGGGACTTCGATTGATCGATGTCAGCAGTTTCAAAAACTGCAAAGTTTCTGGAGGACATCGATCTCTCCCCCAGGCACTAGATCGATCGATGTCCCCCGAATTCAAAATTTTTGAACGTTGGAACAAAATCCAAGGGAGATTCATGGTATTTTCTCTATCCAATCTTGCTCAAATTTCTTGTAGACTTTAACCCAACATATTACATGCTTCCTTGACTATTGTATCCATGTCTAAGCAATCCTAGGTTGGCTATAAGATCAAATCACTCCATAGGGTGGCTAAAGACTATTTGGGCATTATCTTGACATTTGGAGTAGTTCAAGACATGGTGGAGAGCTCAAAAACATGGTGAACTTCATCTATAAAAGGAAGAGGCTTGGATGAGGCAAATACACACTTTCACCATCTAGCTTATTATTATTGTTGTATAGTTCTCTCATATTGTAAATTTGCTTAAAGCTTGTTAAGCTTTTCTTTGCTCTTCATTGTTGTAATTGAGAGATAGAGAGTCAGCACAAGAGGAACCATAAATATTTGATCTCTTGCTTGTGCTTAGACTAGTGAGAAAGTGTGAACCTTACTATATTCCTTCAACCCACTGTGAGAAGTTCTTGAGGGAACTTTTTGAAGTTGTGAGGTAGCAAGAAGTTGTTCTTGCTAAAGCTGTAGTTGCTGTAGTTGCACAAGTGTGTTTTGTGCAAGAAGTTGCTGTTGTTGTTGCTTACACTAAGGTGTTAGTGTAAGTGTGTTGTGGTTGTTCTTATTGCTTTAATAAGAAAAGTAGTTGTTGAAAATCCACTTTGGCAACAAAGTGGTAGTGGAGTAGAATCATTTACGATTCGAACCACTCTATATCCGGTGTACTCATTCATTGCTTCTCATCTCCCATTCTTGCTTGATTTTGAATTTCTTTTGAGTTGAGCCAAACAAGAAAATTCCGCAAAAGTGCCAAACACTCTATTCACCCCCCCTCTAGAGTGTATTTTGGACCTAACAATTGGTATCAGAGCCTAACCTTGATTGCTTGGCCTATCTTTGCAAGTAGCAAGGTTAAAGATCATGGCAATGACAACCTCAACCTCTTCATCTCACACTTCATCTCCTAAGCCTACTGCACTATTTTCCGGATCAAACACTAAAGCACCTATGTTTGATGCCCAAAATTATTCTTTGTGGAAATTTCGAATGATTAATCATTTGAAAGGCTGTGGATTTGATATATGGAGAGCTTGTCAAAGGAATTGAAGTTCCTATGATTACCAACTCAAAAGGAGAATCAATGTTCAAAGATGAGGATGACTACACCGACGAAGAAAGATAAATTATCCATCAATGGCAAAGCATTTGATATTCTCTCAAGTGCTCTTACCACCACCGAGCTCATAAGACTTCAAGGTCTTGAAACAGCCCATGAGGCATGGAAAAGGCTTGAAATGATACACGAAGGAACTGAGCAAGTAAGAATGGCCAAAAGACTCATGCTCATGAAGGAGTATGAGATGTTCGGAATGAAGAGCGGTGAGAAGATTGAGGAGACAATCGATCGATTCACACGAATAGTGAATCAACTCTCCATGGTGGACAAGAAAATCTCAAATGAAGACCTTGTCTCAAAACTCCTCAACTCTTTCCAAGAGAATGGACACCCAAAGTCACCCATCACCGAATCAAAGAATCTCAAGACTCTTACCCTTGATGAGCTATCCGGTAATCTTCTTACTCATGAAATTCTTATTGATGAACAAAATAGGATGAATCCTATCAAGCCCACAAACATCACACAAAGGATTGGTGGTAGAGTCCGATGAATCGGATGAGGAAGTTGCCCTTCTAGTAAGAAAATTTAGAAGAATGGCAACTAGAAACAAAGCTCAAGCAAGAAAGTTTTTCAAGACCACTAAAGAAAAGGAAGCAAGTGAAAATTGCTATAGATGTGGTCGACCCGGTCACTTCATTGCCGATTGCCACGTAAAGAGCCGCAAAAGCAAGAGAAGAAGGTCTTTCCTCAAAAGAAGAAAGCCCTCAATGCGGAGGTAACCACGTGGGATGATCTCCTTTCGAATCGGAAGGAGAAGAGAGTGAAGATCAAGGTGTTGGACTTGTTGCAATGACAATCCAAAGATTCAACATACTTGTCTCATGGCAATTGAAGATGACTTGAGGTAAATTCTAATCCTTCAAATTTGCATGATGAAATAGGAGATTTGCAAGATGATTTGAGAAATAATTTAAAATATAAGCATTTGAAGAAAGAGTTCAAGAATGCATCTTAGAAAATAAGAGCTTGCATGACAAATTTTGATATTTCAAGAGCATGACATCATACTCACCATGCATAAAACCGTAGCTCTTGAAAATGTAGAAATTAGAAAAGAATGTGAGAAACTAAGTTAGACTTACAAAGACTAACAAATGGTAAAAAATTTAGACATACTACTTGGAAATCAAAGAATTGGAAATGATAAATCCGGTTTAGGATTTAATTCATCACTTTTCCATTAAACCTAAGTCCTTAAAGAAAAAGGCAAATAGAAAACACAACAAATTCATCACCTTCTAAACAAACCAAAGCATGTACCCACTTGTTTTCATTGCAACAAAGGACATGTGAAGAATGCATAGAGCTAGATTTGGAAGCACATATGTTTGGAAGCCTAAGGGTCGACAAACTAACCCTAAAGGACCCAACCATCAAAGGGTACCAATGCATAATCTTTTGGTTTTGTAGGCTCTCAAGATAAATGGAGTAGCCAAAGAAGAAGGAACCAAATGGCTTATGGACAGCGGATGTTCAACACATGACCGGAGACAAAACGTTTCACCAAGCTCAAGCTCCAAGATGGTGGAACGGTGCATTTTGGCAATGGAGAGCCAAAATCCTTGGACATGGAGAAATTGGTAATTCTTCTTTACTATTAATAATGTACTATATGTAGAAGGGCTTAAGTATAATTTGATAAGTGTTAGCCAACTATGTGATGCTAATTTTCAAATTGAATTTGTGAAAAAAATGTTGTGAAAAAGAACGATAAGATTGTTTTTGAGGCTATACGTAAAAATGATGTTTACAAATTTAGCACACATGATTTGATATCACAAAATGTTTCTTGCCTAGTTGCCAAAAATGATTTGACTCAACTATGGCATAGACGACTTGGACATATTAGTTTTAAAAATTTCAAAGAGATTTGCAAAAATGAAAAAGTCCAAGGTCTTCCAAAATTAATTTCGAAAACCATGGCTTATGTGACACTTGTCAAAAGGCAAAGCTTGTTAAAACAAGCTTCAAGCCCAAAAGTGAAATCTCCACCACCAAACCCTACAATTGCTTCATATGGATTTGTATGGGGATATTGGTACGGAAGTCTAAGTGGAAAACATTACACCTTTGTGGTGGTAGATGACTTCTCTAGGTACACTTGGGTAATGTTCTTAGCTAAAAGAATGATGCATGCCAAGAATTTATAAAGCTTTGTAGGAGACAAAAACACAATTAAGGAAATTAGAAGTGAGGTGGTGAGTTTGATGGAGAATTTCAAGAATTTTGTGTATCCAAAGGGTATGGACACAATTTCTCGCTCCAAGAACTCCTCAACAAAATGGTGTTGCGGAAAGAAAAATAGAACACTTCAAGAAATGAGTAGAGCCATGCTAAACGAATTTGAGCTACCCAAATATTTTTGGGCCGAATAAATACCGCTTGTCATGTGATCAATAGAGTTTATTTGAGACCATTCTCAAAAAACTCCTTATGAGCTTTGGAAAGGTAGAGTACCAAATATTGGTTATTTCAAGGTTTTTGGTTGTAAGTGCTTTATACTTAACACCAAAGATAACTTGGATAAACTCGACTTCAAAGCGGATGAAGGAATCTTTATGGGTTATGCTCAAAATAGCAAGGCATTTAGAGTAATAATAAAAAGCATGAAAGTTGAAGAATCAATTCATGTCAAGTTTAGTGAACTCATTGAGGATGAACAAACATAATGATGATGATGATGAAATAATTGAAGTAAGTCATATAGAGAAATTTGAGAATCCAAAAGGTAATATTGTCATTGACCTTAGGATTGATCCCCTTCAACCTAAGGTTGAAGATGAAGAAGTAGGAGGAGATACCTCAAATTTACCGGATTCATATAAGTATAGGAAAGATCACCCTAAAGAATTATATTAGGTGAAACTAGTCCAAGGCATAATGACTAGGAGGAAATTCAATGAAAATGCTTCATTTCACAAGTTGAGCCTAAAAATATAAAGGAGGCAATAAATGATGAAGATTGGGTATTAGCCATGCAAGAAGAATTAAATCAATTTGAAAGAGTGATGTTTGGGAATTAGTTGCTAAACCTAGTGATCATCCCGTAATTGGCACTAAATGGGTATTTAGAAACAAAATGGATGATAAAGGAAACATCACTAGAAACAAAGCTAGGTTAGTAGCTCAAGGATATAGGCAAGAGGAAGGCATAGACTATGATGAGACCTTTGCCCCGTAGCTAGGTTAGAAGCTATTAGGATGCTATTAGCATATGCATGCTATAAGGATTTCAAACTATATCAAATGGATGTGAAATCCGCATTCTTGAATGGAATAATTCAAGAAGAGGTGTATGTAGCTCAACCTCCGGGGTTTGAAAATCATGATTATCCAAATCATGTTTTTAAACTCAAAAAGGCCCTTTATGGACTTAAACAAGCTCCTAGGGCTTGGTATGATAGATTAAGTAACTTCCTACTTGAAAATGAGTTTTCAAGAGGAAAAGTCGACACTACTCTTTTTATTAAAGAACAAGGAAACCATCAATTGCTTGTTCAAATTTATGTGGATGATATTATATTTGGTGCTACTAATGATTCTCTTTGTGAGCATTTTGCAAATTGATGGAAGGAGAATTTGAAATGAGCATGATGGGTGAACTCAACTACTTTCTTGGTCTTCAAATCAAGCAAACTCAAGATGGAGTGTACATATCTCAAACAAAGTATACAAAGGATTTGCTCAAGAAGTACAAATTTGAGGATGGAAGAAGTGTGAGCACTCCAATGAGCACAAGTACAAAGCTTGACAAAGACGAAAAAGGAAAGCCGGTTGAGGTAACCAAATATAGGGGTATGATTGGTAGTTTACTTTATTTACCGCTAGTAGACCGGATATTTTGCATGCTGTGTGTTATGTGCTAGATTTCAAAGTATGCCTAAGGAATCGCATTTAGTTGCCATTAAACGTATCTTTAGGTATTTGAAAGGAACTTTGAACTTTGGTTGTTTTATCCCAAAAATGGTTGTTTGATTTAAGAGGGTATAGTGACTCCGACTATACCGGAAATCTTGTTGATAGGAAAATCACCTCCAGGCATGCCAATTCCTGGAGATTGCTTAGTTTCTTGGTTCTCCAAGAAACAAATAGTGTGTCACTTTCAACGGCGGAATCCGAATATATCGACCGCTTCGTGTTGTGCACAATACTTTGGATGACTTTAAATTATAATGTTAAGTTTGATAAAGTCCACATCTTATGTGACAACACTTCAGCCATAAGTATAGCACAAAATCTGGTTTATCATAGTAGGACCAAACACATTGAAGTAAGGCATCACTTCATAAGAGATTGTATTCAAAAAGGATTGGTATGCGTTGAATTTGTTCTAACAAATGACCAACTAGCGGATATATTCACCAAATCCCTTCCCATAGAGACGTTTGAATCAATTAGAGCAAGATTAGGGATGATAAACAATGGTTAGAGGGTCAAAAATGTCAAAAATGCAGATTCCTGCCTACATCGATCGATCAATGTGGCAGTCTGAGAGACTGATGTCAAATAAGACATCGATCGATCGAAGTCCCAGACATCGATCGATCGATGTCAGTGGCACAAGTTTTTATAAAAGCTACAAAAACCCCATTTCTTCATCTCCTACATACTCGAACCCTAAGTCTCCTCCTGCGAAATACCTAAATTTCGACCCCAAACCACAAATCTCTTGCTCAAGCTCTATTTTTTTCTTCAATACTATCCAAATCCACATCTATTTTCCAAGTTCCATCACCACATCCAAAATTTTCGTGCCTTAATCTTCTCATATGGCACCAAGAACGAAAAACCACCCAAAAAGGCAAAAAACTTCACAACAAAGAATACCAATTGGTTCAAGAACAGAAGGAGTGAGGAAAAACACCACTGGTGCCCAAGAGACCATATTGGATGAGATAAGAGAAAGTCTCACATTTCAAAATTTTCCATGGGTCAAAACCTGGAGAATATGAAGGCTGCTTAAAAGAGCCTTTTAACATAGGTAAAGTAACCTACAGCTCTCTTAGAGCTCAAATTTTGTTTGAAGAATGGGAGACTAAGAAAAGATCTACGATCCCATTAAAAAATTACTAAAAACTGAAGATATTTTGAGTAATGAATAATTGAAACCAATCATAGATTGGTTTGATGATCAAAAATGGAGACACATTTGGGATAGTTCTAAAATGGATTGTATGTCTATTCGATACACTAGGATGTTCTATGCAAATCTATGGTTAAGATATTTGAATGGAAAACCATATTCGCTCAATTCTGTAATAGATGGACAAATCGTCGAGGTCACTACTCGTTCCATAAATGAATTGCTTGGCATTCCTGATGAGGGTTGGGAACATTTTGATCTGTGGAGGTGGGATATTTATAACTATCAGGTGTCTGAAGATGAGGTCAAAAACTATCTTGGATTTCACCCCACTAGGAATACCAATGACATGCCTCTAGTGTATAGAGTTTTGCTTTCTATTGTCACCTTTTTGTCAATGGTAAGTCAACTAAGCTCCCAAGCAACTTGGACTTCTATATTTCCTATCGTATTGCCATGAGGGAACAAGTAAATTTTGGGGAGCTCGTCTTTGCAAACATAATGGAAGCTGTTACAAAGAAATCAAAAGCTCTTCCATATAGCAACCTAATTTATAGATTGCTCACCAAGAAAAATGTGGTGTTGGATGATGAACATATGGAACAAATATCCAACAAGGACTACAACACATAAGTCAAGATCCAACAAATTCATAAGTCAAGGAAGGAAGCACAACGACGGGGTGGTACCCATGAACCTGAGGAAGATGAAGCTGAAAATGAACCAGTTTTGCCAACACAACCTCCTGAGCCTACCAATGAACCCCAATATCATCCACACCCTCAAAGTCCTACCTCCCGAGTGGACAAGGGAAAAGCTCCCATAGAAGAGGATAGTGATTCAGAGGAGGAATTTGATATAGAAGGAGAGATTAACTTAACAAACCGTACACTTGGTGAATGGAGGAGAAGACTTAACCATGGAAGCAGTCCGTATTGATGATTTGGAAAAGGACAACGCAAATCTCACAAAAAGGGTCAAAAATTTAGAAACGGAGCTCACTACACGAAATACCAAGTACCAACAATTGAAGACAAAGCTCAAAGCAGTACTCTCCGGATTATGCTTCTCTTCCGATGAAGAGTAGCTTTTCTTAGTTATCCCCATTCACCTCGTTGCTATGAAAGTAGTTTTACAAGTTTGATTTTGCCTGTGTATCTCAAAAACTTGATATTTCTTAATATTATCCTTCATTTTTGTGCCTCTTATTTTTTTGGTGTTTTCAAAAAGGGGGAGAAGTTGGTCTTGATGTTTTATTGATATGTGTCTTGATATGTTGGTGTTGATGGTGTCTATGTTGGTATAGTTTCTGGTTGGGCATGGTTGCTGTCTTAAGTTGGTGGTGTGCATAACATAGCTTGGTTTGAAAAGTTGGATTTGGCATGACATGGCATGAAGTCTCTTGATATGCATGTGTAAAATGATTGATAGTCATGGCTTACCTTGTTATGCTATCTTACATATTGAAAGGATGAGAATATGAAATTTGATGCATGGTTTGAGGGGGAGCATTTTGGTATTGACATATTTATTGATCTTGGGTAGATTGCATGTTGAAAAGGAATTTTTGATGTGTTCATATGATGAGGGAGCATGAACTAAGGGGTGTTGTAAAATATCAAGTTTAGATGAAAATGTATCATGTAAAAACATCTTTTGAATCATGATTTTGAAATCATCAAAAAGGGGGAGATTGTTAAGTTATAAAGTGTTTTGATGATGAAAAGATGTTTTAAATAAATTAAATTAATGTTTGAGACTTGATGCAAAGATGAGAAAATTACACTATGTCAAAAGAGGTTGAGATTGGAACTCACTGTCCAACATCGATCTCTCAGGCTGGGGACATCGATCGATCGATGTCACTTCAACCTCTGACTTCGATCGATCGATGTCAGTCAGAAAGGTTTCTGTCCAACATCGATCTCTCAACCCACGGACATCGATCGATCGATGTCACTTCAGTCTCTCCTCAGGGAGACTTCGATCGATCGATGTCAGTCAGAAAGGTTTCTGTCCAACATCGATCTCTAAGTCCAAGGGACATCGATCGATCGAAGTGACATCAGTCTCTCCAGGGGGACTTCGATCGATCGATGTCAGCAGTTTCAAAAACTGCAAAGTTTCTGGAGGACATCGATCTCTCACCCTAGGCACATAGATCGATCGATGTCCCCCAATTCAAAATTTTTTGAACGTTGGAACAAAATCCAAGGGAGATTCATGGTATTTTCTCTATCCAATCTTGCTCAAATTTCTTGTAGACTTTAACCCAACATATTACATGCTTCCTTGACTATTGTATCCATGTCTAAGCAATCCTAGGTTGGCTATTAAGGATCAAATCACTCCATAGGGTGGCTAAAGACTATTTGGGCATTATCTTGACATTTGGAGTAGTTCAAGACATGGTGGAGAGCTCAAAAACATGGTGAACTTCATCTATAAAAGGAAGAGGCTTGTATGAGGCAAATACACACTTTCACCATCATCTAGCTTAATTATTAATTGTTGTATAGTTCTCTCATATTTGTAAATTTGCTTAAAGCTTGTTAAGATTTTCTTTGCTCTTCATTGTTGTAAATTGAGAGATAGAGAGTCTAGCGCAAGAGGAACCATAAATATTTGATCTCTTGCTTTGCTTAGACTAGTGATAAAGTGTGAACCTTACTATATTCCTTCAACCCTATGAGAAAGTTCTTGAGGGAACTTTTTGAAGTTGTGAGGTAGTAAGAAGTTGTTCTTGCTAAAGCTGTAGTTGCTGTAGTTGCACAAGTGTGTTTTGTGCAAGAAGTTGTTGTTGTTGTTGCTTACACTAAGGTGTTAGTGTAAGTGCTGCTGTGGTTGTTCTTATTACCTTTAATAAGAAGAGTAGTTGTTGAAAATCCACTTTGGCAACAAAGTGGTAGTGGAGTAGAATCATTTACGATTCGAACCACTTTATATCCGATGTGCTCATTCATTGCTTCTCATCTCTCATTCTTGCTTTGATTTTGAATTTCTTTTGAGTTGAGCCAAACAAGAAATTCCGCAAAAGTATCAAACACTCTAGTGTATTCCGGACCTAACAATTGGTATCAAAGCCTAACCTTGATTGCTTGGGCCTATCTTTGCAAGTAGCAAGGTTAAAGATCATGACAATGACAACCTCAACCTCTTCATCTCACACTTCATCTCCCAAGCCTATTGCACTATTTTCAGGATCAAACACTAAAGCACCTATATTTGATGCCCAAAATTATTTTTGTGGAAATTTCGAATGATCAATCATTTGAAAGGTTGTGGATTTGATATATGGAGAGCTTTGTCAAAGGAATTGAAGTTCCTATGATTACCAACTCAAAAGGAGAATCAATGTTCAAAGATGAGGATGACTACACCGACGAAGAGAAGATAAAATTCACCATCAATGGCAAGCATTTGATATCCTCTCAAGTGCTTTTACCACCACCGAGCTCATAAGAATTCAAGGTCTTGAAACAGCCCATGTGGCATGGAAAAGGCTTGAAATGATACACGAAGGAACTGAGCAAGTAAGAATGGCCAAAAGACTCATTCTCATGAAGGAATATGAGATGTTCAGAATGAAGAGCGGTGAGAAGATTGAGGAGACAATCGATCGATTCACACGAATAGTGAATCAACTCTTCACGGTGGACAAGAAAATCTCAAACGAAGACCTTGTCTCAAAACTCCTCAACTCTTTACCAAGAGAATGGACACCCAAAGTCACCACCATCACCGAATCAAAGAATCTCAAGACTCTTACCTTGATGAGCTATCTGGTAATCTTCTTACTCATGAAATTCTTATTGATGAACAAAATCACACAAAGGATTGGTGGTAGAGTCCGATGAATCGGATGAGGAAGTTGCCCTTCTAGTAAGAAAATTTAGAAGAATGGCAACTAGAAACAAAGCTCAAGCAAGAAAGGTTTTCAAGAGACCACCCAAAGAAAAGGAAACAAGTGAAATTTGCTATAAATGTGGTCGACCAGGTCACTTCATTGCCGATTGCCACGTAAAGGAGCCGCAAAAGCAAGAGAAGAAGGTCTTTTCAAAAGAAGAAAGCCCTCAATGCGGAGGTAACTACATGAGATGATCTCTCTCCGAATCGGAAGGAGAAGAGAGTGAAGATCAAGGTGTTGGACTCGTTTAACAACTGAAAATCCAAAAGCTCAACATACTTGTCTCATGACAATTGAAGATGACCTTGAGGTAAATTAACCTATAATTTGCAAGATGAAATAGGAGATTTTCAAGATGATTTTGAGAAACTAAATTTAAAATATAAGTGTTTGAAGAAAGAGTTCAAGAAGTGCATCTTAGAAAATAAGAGCTTGCATGATAAGAACATTTTGATATTTCAAGAGCATGACATCATACTCACCATGCATAAAACCGTAGCTCTTGAAAATGTAGAAATTAGAAAAGAATGTGAGAAACTAAGGTTAGATTTGCAAAGACTAACAAATGGTAAAAATAATTTAAACATACTACTTGGAAATCAAAGAATTGGAAATGATAAATCCGGTTTAGGATTTCATTCATCACATTTTTCCATTAAGCCTAAGTCTTAAAGAAAAAGGCAAACAATAGAAAAACACAACATAATTCATCACCTTCTAAACCAAAGCATGTACCCACTTGTTTTCATTACAACAAAGTAGGACATGTGAAGAATGCATGTAGAGCTAGATTTGGAAGCACGTATGTTTGGAAGCCTAAGGGTCGACAAACTAACCCTAAAGGACCAAACCATCAAAGGGTACCAATATAAATCTTTTGATTTTGTAGGCTCTCAAGATAAATGGAGTAGCCAAAGAAGAAGAACAAATGGCTTATGGACAGCATGTTCAACTCACATGACCGGAGACAAAACATTATTCACCAAGCTCAAGCTCCAAGATGGTGGAACGGTGCATTTTGGCAATGGAAGAGCCAAAATCCTTGGACATGGAGAAATTGGTAACTTCTTTCACTATTAATGATGTAACTATAGTAGAAGGGCTCAAATATAATTTGATAAGTGTAGCCAACTATGTGATGCTAATTTTCAAGTTGAATTTATAAAAAGAAATGCATTGTGAAAAAGAACGATAAGTGTTTTTGAGGCTATACGTAAAAATGATGTTTACAAATTTAGCACACTTGATTTGATATTACAAAATGTTTCTTGCCTAGTTGCCAAAAATGATTTGACTCAACTATGACATAGACGACTTGGACATATTAGTTTTAAAAATTTCAAAGAGATTTGCAAAAATGAAAAACTCCAAGATCTTTCAAAATTGAATTTCGAAAACCATGGCTTATGTGACACTTGTCAAAAGGCAAAGCTTGTTAAAACAAGCTTTAAGACCAAAAGTGAAATCTCCACCACCAAACCCCTACAATTGGTTCATATGGATTTGTATGGGGATATTGGTACGGCAAGTCTAAGTGGAAAACATTACACCTTTGTGGTGGTAGATGACTTTTCTAGGTACACTATGGTAATGTTCTTAGCTAAAAAGAATGATGCATGCCAAGAATTTATAAAGCTTTGTAGGAGACTAGAAAATCAAAGAGAAAGTGATAGAGGTGGTGAGTTTGATGGAGAATTTCAAGAATTTTGTGTATCCAAAGGGTATAGACACAATTTCTCGGCTCCAAGAACTCCTCAATAAAATGGTGTTACGGAAAGAAAAAATAGAACACTTCAAGAAATGAGTAGAGCCATGCTAAACGAATTTGAGCTACCCAAATATTTTTGGGCCAAAGCGGTAAATACCGCTTGCCATGTGATAAATAGAGTTTATTTGAGGCCATCTCTCAAAAAGACTCCTTATGAGCTTTGGAAAGGAGTAGAGTACCAAATATTGGTTATTTCAAGGTTTTTGGTTTTAAGTGCTTTATACTTAACACCAAAGATAACTTGGATAAACTCGACTTCAAAGCGGATGAAGGAATCTCATGGGTTATGCTTAAAATTGCAAGGCATTTAGTGTATATAATAAAAGGAGCATGAAAGTTGAAGAATCAATTCATGTCAAGTTTAGTGAACTCATTGAGGATGAACCAAACACTAATGATGATGATAATGAAATAATTGAAGTAAGTCATATAGAGAAATTTGAGAATCCAAAGGCAATTCTTCTTTCTTTGCAAGCTTTCTTCCTGGCTGCCTTGCGAGCTTTCTTCCTGGCTTTTGCCTCAGCCAATATTGCCTCAGCCAATATGCTAGGGGCAGAGCTGAAGTAGAAGTCCCCCAGCAGAACCAAGAGCGGCCATTCTTCTTTCTTTGCAAGCTTTCTTCCTGGCTGCCTTGCGAGCTTTCTTCCTGGCTTTTGCCTCAGCCAATATGCTAGAATGGGAAGAAGGTCCAGCCATTGCGCCTACATCGGATAAAACAGTTAGATACTGAAAGTAAGAAAATGCTAAAAGGAAAGTGCATCAAGACCGACCTCGGACAATGATTAAGTTGTCAGGAGAAACATGCAGGTAATTTTGGCCCACAGCCGAATGGCTCAGGTCGGCTGCCATCCAAATTTCATAGTCCACCTTTGCCAATCAATGACTATGGGAAAACTTCGCAGTCTGGCTGCCTCATCGCAGTATCCTGGGCCCGGCTTCATGTTATCTGCTCTGCCAGACTTCCAGAGATTTCCGCTCGGCAGCTCAGCTTTCTTAACATAGAAAAATCTACCTTTCCATCTCTTGTTGAAGGTAGGGATGTTAATGGCAAAGGGAAAATTTGTGTTAGACACTCGCTTGCTGAAATAATACTAGCTATGCGAGGCCCGACAAGCAAAAAGGGCTCTAAAAACAATGGCATTGAAAGGGAACTCAGCTATTCTGAGGAAAAGAAGATAGCAAAGAATAAGTTTCAAACCATTTGGTTGGATCTGAGGAAGTCTAAGACCATAATCCCGCATAATACGGACAAGAGGCTCAGGAATGGAAAGATCGAATCCCGACTTAAAATAGTCCTCGTAGACTGCTTCATAATCCCTAGGGGGATCATAAGTGGTCTGACCAGGCAAGGGAAGATTGTGCCGAACCGATTTCGGTCAATTTTGTGGAATTTACAGATCCTGTCCAGATCGGCCTCGGACTGGTGGAAAAAGACTCTTGAACAAGAAGAGAAGGCAAACCTCTTTCAAGGACCCCTGAGAACAGAGATGGACCCCTTAGTGGAGGGGGATTTACAGATGCTGGAGCAGGAGCCATCCCTGCTCGTTCCGGCGAAAAGTCAACCACGGTGACAGCTCGCGGACTGAGCAGTGTCACCGGTGGTCCGGCGCAAACTACTGATCGGACGGTCATCAGCAGAGACCGTCCTACCGGACAGAGATGGAGAGTTGGAATTCTCTCCACCACCGGCGGCGTAGGAAGCACCTTCAGAAAAGTTTTGAGAATCATGGGAAGAAGCAGACATGATTAAGAATGAAAAGAAAGACTTACAGGAAAGAGGTTGAAAAAGGTGAAGAAAGGCTGAAAGAAGCTGAGGACGCCAGAGAAGACTATCGGAGGAATTCTGGGGGACAGCCGGAGAAGAGAGCAAGAGCAGAAATGAAAGACGGCAGAAATAAAAGTTTCAAATGACCGTGAAAAGCCTTATTTATAGGATTTCATCTCGGCAGCCCAAGGGTCACCTTGATGTTATCGTCCTCGATCTCTGTAAACGCCGAATACGAAAAGGTGCAAAATTGACGCCTCGTACTCTGTGCAAACAGTAAATGTGCATAGCAGCCCAATCAGAGGCCGACACGTCACAATTTGAAAGGACAACTCATTAAAGGCTCTCAGTTGATTAGCCTGCCCTCTCTGGTCAGCTCGGCCAAACTAATCTGGGAGCAAATGATGAGCCAAAAATAAACATCTGTTAATCAACAACGGTCAACGGCAGAACTTATGCATAAAAGGGTCAACTCATGCAGTTCGGCACAAATGCATCGCTGCTCGGTCATGCTACACTTCGGCTATACTTTCCCACAGTATTCGGCTAAGGTTTGCACCTCGGAAGCAGGCTTGAGCCTCAGTTTTAGCTCGGCATGAATACACTTCTGCTCGGCTATCTGGCACTTCCACCAAGACAAACCTACTAAAACGGCTAAGGCAAATTCAATTATAATCTCTGGTCGGCTCGGCCGCATGCCTGAGTCAGGTCGGTACTTGTTCACATACGATCATGAATGGTTAGAATGAAGTTTATATGGCATATCAGTATTTCATCTCGGCTCGGCAATGCCTCAGTCAAAGCAACTTCTTATGGTCAACCTCGGCAAATAAAGAAACCGATAATGCAAAACTTTCAAAGGACATTTATTCATCTCGGCCTCGGAGTAACATCGGCCTCGGCTTCATATTGGCTCTGCTACTCTAAACAGTATCAGATAAGATCAAAAGAAGATATTATCTATCGTCTTCTGGGACCCGCCAAGTAACTCTGCAGAATACTTTTCAGGTGTCAAGTAACGACTGGTGCAGGACAAGGTCATCATTACGAGCCGACCTACACATCAGCTACGATCTCAGGCTTTAGTCCCATCACATTGCGGTTCTGCAGAAGACGAGACAGCCATCTCACACATCACAGTTCAATCATCCGTAAAAGGGGTTAGACCTCCACAATCTCAAGTATAAATACCCCTCTGTCCAGACGGGGATGGGGGATCCAACTTTTGGAACTAGAACTGGAGCTCTCTCATACAAACTCCATCTCGACCAAAGCACAAAAATTCATAAACTCAGTGAGATCTTTCTCAGGTTTTATCTAAACCTTTATTCCAGCATAAATTGCCTACTCAAAACACCCATAACTGACTTAAGCGTCGGAGGGTTTTCCTGGGGCAGCGCCCTGGGACCTCTAACGTTTTTCTTCCTTCTCAGGTTCCGTTGAAGGACTTAGACGGAAGATCAACGGCACACAACTCGGGTCATCTCTGATCCAACCGGTGAGCAATTCTGGTCTCATCACCTTCAAAGAACAACTACCACCACAAAAAAATTGTGGTTTGCCGACGAAAAAATCACCGACGAAAACGTATAGTCGTTGTTTCGTCGGTAATAGCGACGACTCTGCGACAAAACTAATGTAGTCGCTAATTGCGACAAAAGTACGATGAAATTCGTTGTCGCTAAAAGAAAAATAGTCAGTCAGGTGAATTACGTCGGTGATTTGTCGGTGTCTCGTCGCTATTCTGCGTGTTTTGTTCGTCGCTATTTAGTTTATAACGCTTCGTCGCTATGTCGTCGCAAATGTGTCGCTAAAAGTATAAAATAATTCGTCGTTTACTAAGTTCTTGGAGTTGTGTATCGTCGTTTTTTTGTCAATGAAACCCGTATGTGGCAAATGTTTTGAATTACTTTCCGTTCGTAATTCGGTTTGTCGTTGTGTCGTCGCAGATACATCGAGAATTAAACACGTGTATTGATTAAGGAAAAAGAAAGCGGTAATTGGGAAAAATACTCATTCATTTAATAATAAGAAGTTACATTATCAAACGAAAAAATAAAAAAAAATCTAAAAAGAGATGCGGAGATGGGCCGTTCACTCTTCGTCATCGGACAAAAGAGTGGCCGCGACATTCTCCGCAAACTCTTTGAGAAGGCGCTTGAGCTTGTAGTATCTAAATTTCATCTTCCGCAGCCTTCTAGTCATGTAGTGCAGTTGTCGCGACTGCTGATGCATGTTTGCCATCAGCATACGGAAGTCGGCGTCCTGCACCGGCATTTGTTCTTGATCATCCTGATGCGGCGGTGGGCCATAGACAGATACAGAACCCTCTCGCTCAACCGATGGTGGTTGAGGAGGAGGCCCTTCTGGAGGGGCACTGTTTGCCCGTCCACCACGCCTTGGGGTTCTTTTAAAACGACGCGGCATATTTTGATTATTTATAACGTTCTATGTGTGTATGTATAATAGCGGATGTTTGGGGTATAAATAGTGAAATGAGCGACGACATAGCGACGACATAGCGACGCATTTGTCAACCGTTGGGAATGTGCAGTGATGACCTTTCGGATGTTATAGCGACGACGTAGCGACGAATTAGCGACGTATGTTTATCGTACGATGCAACCGTTGGGAACTGAACTGACACTGCCGAATAGCGACAACTTGGCGACGGAATAGCGACGAAACGCGTCGAATAATGTGAAGAGACGTTTTCCGTCGCTGTTTCGTCGGTAAAGCGTCGGTAAATTCAAAAAAAACCCCGCGAAGCCCGTTCTTCTCATTGTATTTAGTTTTTCCTTTTCGTCGATACGGTTAGTAGGTTTTTGTCGTTCTATTAAGTTTCGTCGAAGATATAGTTAGGTTTCGACGATACGGTTAATAGGTTTTTGTCGTTCTATTAAGTTTCGTCAAGATATATATAGTTAGTAGGTTTTCGTCGTTGTATTAGGTTTCGTCGGTATATAGTTGATGTTTAGTCGGTGAATTAGTCGGAAGAAATTTTTCTTAACCACATTTCGCGTATACAGGTGCGTCGTTAGGATTCGTAAGAGATTAAACACGTGTTATAATTATTAAGAAAAAAATACGATATTAAAAAAACAAACTTCATTAATAAAAATTAAAAATTAAAAATTACAAAATATAATAAGAAATATTTAAAAAAGCTAAATAGCGAAGAGTAGCCACTCACTGTTCGTCATCCCGACAGAGAAGCTATACTCTCCGCACACGCCTTCAGTTGGCGTCTCAACTGTGCAGATTTGGATTTAATCGCATCTGCCTTTTATCTATGTAGTCGAGACGCTCTTCCTGAACCGTGACATGCGCCCTCACCTCATCTAACATTTTCCACAGATCTCGTACTTCTGTTTGGAGTTCGACAATTTGTCGATCCCGGCGAGGCTCAGAGGGCTCTGGTGGGGGAGGAGGTGGGGGAGGAACAGTTGAAGAAGAAGGCACTTCAGTTGGCGGTGTTGCCGCCCTACCACCACGTCCACCACGTCCACCACGTCGTGCTTGCGCTTTAGTACGAACCATTTTGGATTATAAAATATTGTTTTATATGTTGTTGTGGGCACACGCTGATCCACTGTTATATAGTGAAATCAGCGACGACATAGCGACGAATTAGCGACGCAAAACATCGTAAGTTGTAAGCATGGGGAACTGGACGGACTGCCTTTTACCGACGACGTACCGACGACTTAGCGACGAAACACGTCGTACGGAATGAAGAGACGTTTTGCGTCGCAATGTAATCGGTACTTCGTGGTAAAAGCATATCAAACGACGTGTTTCGTCGCTGGTCGCGGTACGTCGTCGGTATATGTGTTTGTTTGTCTCCGGGATTTGTGTTTCTTGTTCGTCGCGCGTTCGTCGCTAAGTCGTCGGTATTGTGTTTGTTTGTTTCCGAGATTTGTGCTTGTTTTGTGGTCGCTATCTCGTCGCTATTACGTCGGTAACGTACTGGGAACTATAAAACCATTGTCTTCTTCTTCTCTTCTCCCATTCTTCTCTCATTTCAAACACAAATCATCAATTTTGAACGAAAATACAGAAGTGTGGAATTTTGATTTTTTCTACAAACGAAAAAAGATAGCTGCTGTAGTTTGAAGGTGTAGGTGTTTGTTGTGTTTTTTGTTTTTTGTGCGTTGTTGTTGTAGCGAGAAAGGAAAATGGATCCGAGAGAAGCGATAGAAAGTGGATGTACCAGAGAGTAAACAACGGGGAGTGGTGTTTTAGATTTGTTGAAGGTCTCGAAGAATTTATTGATTTTGCGACGAGTAATGAAAGTGGAACGCAGATTAGATGTCCGTGCAAGAAATGCAAGAACCGTAAATATAAGGATCCGGGTGACGTGAGGGTTCACATATTGAAACAAGGTTTCGTCCACAATTACCATACATGGTACTGTCACGGCGAATATGAGGGGGCGTCTACATCTGCAACTGTACACGTCGAAGGGGGACCCGGTCAGGTTAATGCCGAAGAAATAGGCGAGGGATCTCACAACCCATACATGCAGATGGTGACAGACGCAGCCGCTGGCGCATTTACCGGAGAGCAGTTGTTACAAATGCAGGATCCGGATGAACAGCCGCGTACATTCGTGGAGGAAGATCCGAACCCTCAGGCGAGACAGTTTTTTGAGATGCTGAACGCCGCCAACACGCCGCTGTATCCTGGTTGCGGTAGTCACACACAGATGTCCATGATCGGTCGGATGACGAGCATGAAGACGGAACACCGCATGACGGAGAGATTGTACGATGGGATGTGTCAGCTGATGAGGGAATCTCTTCCGAAGGGAACACAATGGTCGACAGTTTTTATTCGACGAAGAAACAGCTGCAGGCGTTGGGACTGCCGGTTCAGAAAATCGATTGTTGTTCAGAGGGGTGCATCATATACTGGGGCATCAACGAGGATAAAGACATGTGCAGGGTCTGTGGGACAAGCAGGTGGAGAACGAACAAAAGAAACCGGAACGTGCCAAGAAAACAATTTTACTATTTACCTCTCGCCCCTAGACTGCAGAGGCTATACGCATCCGGTGCCACAGCTAGCCAGATGAGGTGGCACGCGGAGCACTACACGAAAGACGGTGAGATGTGCCATCCATCTGACGGCGAAGCTTGGAGGACGTTCGATGCGACGCATCCGGGTTTTTCGTCGGAGACAAGGAACGTTAGGTTGGGTTTATGCACCGACGGGTTCAACCCGTTTGGACAGTCGGGAGAGCAGTATTCGTCGTGGCCTGTAATCGTGACGCCGTACAATCTACCGCCTTGGATGTGCATGAAGAAGCCTTACATGTTCTTGACTGTGATCGCACCAGGTCCTAGGAATCCGAAACAGAAGATCGACCTATACCTGCAGCCGTTGATACAGGAGCTGTGAAGTGGTTATGGGAGTTTGGCGTGGAGACGTTCGATGTATCGACTAAACAAAACTTCCAGCTACGCGCCGCGCTGATGTGGACGATCAGTGACTTCCCGGCTTATTCTATGTTGTCGGGGTGGAGCACAGCGGGGAAATACGCTTGCCCTTGCTGCATGAAGCAAGCGAAGACGATGTCCTTGAAACATGGACGTAAGATAAGCTGGTTCGACAGCCATAGGAAGTTCCTGCCCAGACGTCATTTGTACAGAAGGAACGTGACGGCGTTCATGCCTGGCATTGTCGATAAGGACACAAAGCCCGAGCTCCTCACGGGTGCAGAGGTGCTGCAGGAGATAGACAGTTGTGGATTCGTGGGGGTCGCTGATGATCCGGACGGCAGTCACAACGCAGACCTGGCTCGTTACTGTATCGGGTGGAAGAAGAGAAGCATATTCTGGGAGCTTCCGTACTGGAAGAGCAATATGATCCGACATAACCTGGATGTCATGCATATTGAGAAGAACGTGTTTGACAACATTTTCAATACAGTGCTGAATGTGCCAGGAAAAACAAAAGACAATTCGAAGGCACGACTTGATATGCGCGACCTCAACATGCGACCGGAGCTGCATCCCGTTGGCACATCATACATGCCGAAGTCCTCGTACACGCTGAATGCGGAGCAGGTCAGTGCGTTGTTATCGTGGCTAGGGACGGCTAGATTTCCTGATGGCCATGTTTCGAACCTGTCGAAGAACATCGACGTGAATAAACGCGGTTTGCACGGGATGAAGAGCCACGACTGTCACGTGTTCATGCAACGGTTGATGCCCATTGCATTCCGCGAGCTGCTTCCAACCAATGTATGGGAAGCAATTACCGAGATGAGTCTGTTCTTCAGATGTCTTACAGCCACGAGACTCAGGGCGGATGATATGTCAAGGCTGGAGGGCGAAATCCCAGTGATCATATGCAAGCTGGAAACTATATTCCCTCCGGCCTTCTTTGATTCAATGGAACACCTGCCAGTTCATCTACCATACGAGGCACGTGTTGGTGGTCCTGTTCAGTACAGGTGGATGTATCCGTTCGAGAGGTACTCTTTTTATGTGCATGACATTCTTATGTGTCTAAGCGATATGCATTTGAACATATATTCACTATATGAACAGATATCTCAGGCATTTGAAGCTGAACATCAAGAACAAGGCGAAAGTCGAGGCCTCTATGTGCAATGCCTATCTGACGGAGGAAGCATCGACCTTCGTGTCTCATTACTTCGAGCCAGATGTCCCGTCGAGGTGCAGAGATGTTCCCCGGAACGACGACGGCATTTCCAGATCCGGTGTCCTCCCAATATTCACACATCCGATCAGATTTCGGACAGGGAAAGGAAATGATATTGGGGGACAGCGAGCTGAAGATTGCTCATTCTTATGTTCTGCGCAACTGCCGTCAAGTCGACCGTTTCCAGAGGTATAAACGATTTCCCATTTTATTTTGTAAATACCTTGCGATACTCTATCCATTATGTTACAAAGATATACAGGGTACTCATTCGTAATTTGCTTCAGCTTGTTCGTTGATTTATTGCAACACCGTTCACCGGGTATATCGAGCGATGCAATAAACAATGAGTTAGATTCCAAGTTTGCTGATTGGTTCAGGTGGCATGTAAGTTTAGTATTTGCCTGTTACGTGTACGATATGTGATACACATTTATTGCCCCGTTGATGTATACTTACTTGTCCTTTTACAGGCGAGCAAAGGTCATCTGGCTGACGATGAGTACGGTTACATTCTGACGCCAGTAGCCGAGGGTCCATTGAACAGAGTCACGCGACACGACATGTGTTTTGTCAACGGGTATAGATTCCACACAGTCTCCCATGCCAGCCGAAAATCGTCGGAGAACAGCGGAGTGTGTGTCAAGCGTTATGACAATAGCCCGGACGAGGATGACTTCTACGGCTACCTTACTGACATCATTGAGCTCGAATATCCCGCATTGCCTATAAAGCGGGTGGTCCTATTCAAGTGCGAATGGTACGATCCAACTCGAGAAGGTTATCGCGTTGGCACAAAGGTCCACGACCAATATAAGTTGGTAGACATACACCAAGGGCGACGGTACAGAAAATACGATCCATACGTTTTGGCTAGTCAAGCGTCCCAGGTGTACTATCTATCGTATCCAACAACGAGGATGAATGCGAGCTCAAAAGACTGGCGAGCCGTGTGCAAAGTGAAATCGAGCAAGTTTGATGTGAGTATACAGACAGTTTCAGATGGTATGGACGCCGCATTTCAAGAAGAAAACCCGTCCGTTCTAGATACGACACATGTTCAACTGCACGACCTCCCTCTAAATGACCCCAACGGCGGTTTTATCGAAATTCATCTCAACATACAACCGTCTGACAATATTGAAGACGTAGTCGAAGACGAATACGAGGATGAAGAGGACGACGAGCATGTAGATGAAGATGAAGATGAAGACGAAGATGAAGATGCGTATGAGGATGCAGATGACCAGGAAGATTGACGTTAGCCAAAATTTTTTATGTACCTCTTTATATGAAAGTGTGTATGTGTTGATGTACTTATATTCATGTATATACTACTTTATATTTTGTATTATTTTTTTTTCAAAAATGATAACACGACGAGTTACCGACGAAATGTTTCGTCGCTAAATTTGAAATAACGACGACCATGAAAAATAGCGACGAAACTAAATAGCGACGGAACTTCCGTCGCTATGTCGTCGCAAAATTTCATAGATATAAGCTGAAATTCCTTCTTCTTCCCATTTCCCTCCCCCCGCGAAAACCTCCCCTCCCTCCGGCGAAAACCCCCCCTCGCGAAGAAATCCCCTCCGGCGAACCCCCCCGACGAGCTTCCTCTCCGTTGACCTCCCCTCTCCGGTTAGTTTTTCTTCCTATTTCGTTTTATTGCAATTACCGTATATATATGTATATGTATATGTATATTTCGTTTTTATGTATATGTATGTATGTACCGTATGTATGTATGTACCGTATGTATGTAAATGTATATGTATATTTCGTTTTTATGTATATGTATGTATGTACCGTATGTATGTATGTACCGCATGTATGTATGTACCGTATGTATATGTATGTATATGTATATTTCGTTTTTATGTATATGTATGTATGTACCGTATGTATGTATATGTATATGTATGTATTTCGTTTTTATTGCAATTACCGTATGTATGTATATGTATATGTATTATGTATGTATATGTATTTAATAGATTTGTAAATGTATATGTATATGTATATGTATGTATATGTTTTAATACATATATACACGCACATATACATATATACTGTACACGCACATATACATATATACTGTACACGCACATATACTATATACGGTTATGTATGTATATGTTTTTAATACATATATACACGCACAAATACATATATACGGTACATATATACGGTACATATATTTAATTTCGTATTTAAATATAGTTAAATTTGTAAAAACTGTTTTTAATAGATTTGTAATATATCTTTTGTAATTTTTGTATATAAATATATGTAAAATTATTAGAAACTTTTTTTTTGGTAGAATTATGTATGTATATATATTTTTCCTATTTAAATATATTTAAAATATAATCTATTTTTGGTACATATATGTATATGGTATTATATGTATATACGGTATATATATATGCATATACGGGTATATATATGTATATACGGGTATATATGTATATGGTATATATATGTATGTACGGGTATATACGGGTATATATGGTATATATGCACCAATATTGTTGTTAAGGTTGAATTAGTTGAAATGTGGTGTGCTTGGCCAATGAATGATGCATGTACAAACTGTTTTGTAAGAGGTTTGCATATGATTTTCGGTATGATTTGCATTTGTCTTTGGAGAGGCCATTAAGGCTGGGAAACCTCCGTTTAAAAATTATTAATATGTTCCTCTCAGATCTGATGGCTAGTGACGGTTTACCGACGAGATCCACATACCCACCATCTACACAGGACCTTCAAGGAGAGTTCGATGCGTTCATTCATCATCATGATACGTATGCCTCGGTTTCGACCGCCGCTCTGGCTGCGGACTCAGACCTTTTACGGTCTGCCGACATGTCCGCACCCCCCAGACATACGACGCCACCCACACCCAGCGTTTCAGCACCTCATCCGGCGTCTGATGCGGCATCGGACCAGGGTGTCATATCAGGGCGTCGTCCCCTCCCTTGGTCAAATGATACCCATACGTAAGTAATGATTAATTTATTTAACATGTTTTCAAATATATTTCACGCGTTATTTTTCCTAACAACTTAAACTCTTTCAGGTTTGGATCGGACAATGGCGCGCTTTCCGGTTGCATCACCCGGTCCTTCCACCTGAGGCTTGACCCATCTGGATATACCTGGGGCCGTGTCACCCCGGAGACACGTAGGTTCTACTGGGATGAGTTTCAGGTATTCAAATTTGATGAATTTCACTTTTTGATGCGTAATCAATCATTACTTTTCTAACCACACTTTTATTATTCCTCCGTATGATAATTGCAGAAGTCGTACAGCTGGCCAGCCGACATCGCCCGCGACGTGGAGCAGGCCTGGCGGCATAGGGCCGCCAAACGCTACGGGGACTTCGTCAACTCCCTCAAGACCAAGTCGGAGCGTGACCCCACGTGGATAAGGCCTGCCTACGTATCCGAGGCCGTCTGGGCGGCGTGGGTAGAAGGGTGGAGGGACCCTGCTTACCAAGCCCGCACCGCCCGGAACGCGGCGAACCGGCGCAGCGCGCAACGTACAGGGCCCAGCACCTGCCCACACACTCAGGTGGTTCGGTTTCCCCACGGCCACCACGATGCGTTCTATGGTGAGTATTTTAATATTGGATTATACGACCTTCATTGATTTCATTGGATTATTTACATTCCATCGACTTAAGTGGATTATTTACATTCAGTGAGTTAAGTGGATTATCTATATTCGTTGATTACTTATGTTGCGCTGTTGTTTTTTTTTGGTAATTCGTATATGGTTACTTTAAGTGGTACATGTGATTTGACTTGGGAGAGGCCTTTAAGGCCGGGATACCTCCGATAAACGAATAGGTCATGCCGAAATTTTTAAAAATTATGCATATCACTAACATATTTTATTTCATTCTTTCAGCACCAGGAGACGGGGGAGTGGCCAGCCTCCTACGATCTCTCTTCTACAAGACGCATCGGAAGCGAGCCTCCGACGGAAGGAGGACTGGATCACGACGAAGGCCCGCGACATCAGTGTAAGTAGACTACGATATCATTTGTTTTTTTTCCTTAGTTTGTTTTATTTGCTAAACCATAACAATTCATATTCTCATTTCAGGACGGTACAACAGATTACTCGCAGATAGGGGCGAACAGGCCGACAAGAACCGCGCTTATGGGATGCGGTTCGGACCGTCGGCCCTCAGAATAAGAAGAAGAAGGAGGTGTACGGGGTTGGATCAGCAGCGCCGCGATTCTTTTTCGAAGTTCTGCATCCAGGTGCTTCCTCTGAGGCCAGCACCCTCCGCGCCTTCTGCGACGCCAGAGGATATTTCGCGCCTGGAAGCAGATATGCGGCGCTGCAGCGTGAGATAGAGTCCATCAGGACGAGGCAAGAGGAGAGTTTACAGGCACTGCAGTCGCCAGCAGCAGACGATGCAGCAGGCGCTTCAGCAGGCGCTTCAGCAGGCGTTTGAGCATGCGCAGCATCAGACGATGCAGGTGCAGCAGGCAACGAACCAGCAAATCTTCCAGCTGTCGCAGGTCGTCATGACTTTCATTTCCAACTCCTCGCAGCCTCAGCCTCAGCCTCAGCCTCAGCCCCGCCCTCCTGATGGTCACTCTTCTCCGCATGATCCACCCTCCATCTTCCTCTGCATAGTTTTTTATTTTTCATTGTTTGTACAGTCTATTTCATTTGTTGTATTGACATTTTCTTTGTACTTTTATATATTCTATCTGACAATTTTTACGGATTCTATTTCGTTTGTGTTGTTTAATTATACGAACTTGAATGCGCAAATGCCGTATTACTGTATAATATTTGTACAAATGATTTAATATACAAAATAAAATATATTATAGAAATTAAATAATAATAATAAAAACTTTTTAATTAATAATGTATTAATATTATTAATAAATCAAAAAAAATTTAAAATTTAATATTAAATAATGTATTTAAAATAATTATTAGTAAATTTAATATTTTTAAAAATAACAAATACCGACGAACCGGCGACGAAATTGGTCTGTCGCAGATCGGAATAAAAAACAAAAATTTAAAATTAGCGACGAAAGACATATTAACGACGACATTTTGCGACGAAATAAAACGGAAACAAAAAATAAAAAAATAATAAATAGCGACGGTAAAACATATACCGACGAAATTTTGCGACGAAATTCTTTGTCGCAGAACATTAATAAAAAAATAAAAAATACGAAATAGCGACGAAATAATTTACCGACGAAACAGCGACAACAGAAAAAAGGTCGCAGACCTGACAGTTTCTCGTCGCAGTTTTTTGCGACGATACACCGACGCAATTTTTTTCGTCACAATACAGCGACGCATTGCCGACGAAATTTGCTTTGCGACAAGCCGTATAACGACCTTCATTTTTCGTCGCTATATGCCTGTAGCGACGAAATAGCGACGTTTTTTGTCTGTCGCTATAGGCTTTTGTTTTTGTGGTGTACATTATTCCAAGTAAGTGGAACTACTACTATAATACATCGAAGAAACAACCACATTAAATGGTGGATAATACATAATATTTGGAGAGCACTAATTAAGCGCCACCAATAACATTATCCATTGTCTTAGAAGCTCTCGCTTATGACAGAATATGAAGGAGTCAGATATACGCAACTATAAGCATGTGTTAGAAACACATATATGCTGTTTTCCGATGACCCATAATGAAAATTGCGCCAAGCTGTGTCGATCAACTGCTACTTCAAAATACAAGAAGCGCAGTCAATTTAGTGATTCATTTTGCTTTATTATATTATATTCCAAAATCGAAGAAGATTTTGTCGTTTAACTCCATTAAAAATGAAAAAAAACACTAATTAAGCAATTATGCTAAATGGGTAAAAAAGCTGTAATATATAAAATAAAAATTACAGCATATTAAAAGTGAGAAACAATTACTGCAACGTCGATGGAGGCTTTATCCTATAGCAATTGGAATTCACTAAACTAATCTTGAACTACAATAACGTATGAAAAGAAACAAGTACACTAGATAAATTCACTCTGCACTTGACTTATACGTACCTAGTTAAGACTAAAATTCTAACCACTCACAATTTGCATATAGCAAGGTTCTTGTTTTGTGATCCTAAGGTAACGAGTTCAATATGTAGAAACCGTCTTTTACACAAAGTATAGGGTAAGACAGCGTACATCAGATTATAAAACAATCAGGCATCTCTTGAACTCTATACAAACGTGAAAGCGTAGTGCATCAGAAACAACACACTTTATTTTCTTTCTTGATTATTTGGTTAATGAATTTTTCTTAACTATTTGGTTAATGACAGACCGACTGGTCGTTGAACGATTGCCACGTAAAGGGAACAACCCACCGCTCATGTGCTACGTGGCAGGAACCCACTGTAGCCAGCTCACCTTTTCTGAACCAAAAAAGTTTTTGGAGTGACGCAAGCTTCCATTGCGCGCCGCTACACCTCCCTCAGTGACTCAGTGTGACTTTAAAGTAAACTTTTTCTAAATTTCTGCAGATTGTCGTTTCTATCTTTCTTATACAAAAAGAAAGAATGTGCCTGTGCCTCTATTGCTTTGGATAATTTGATGCTTGCACGACACCGATTCTTCTTGGAGATTTTTTATCTTGTTTTTTAGCCATTAGCAGAAATTCGTTCTCTGACAATAACTAATTAGGAATATGATGAGCTCAAAACTCAACTGTTGAATAAGACAAAACTCCATATTAGTCAACAAAGAGTTAACGTTGAAGTACTTCAGATTGGTTACACTTCACCTTGGCTGGTTCTCTTGGCAGCCTAAAGTGTTGCACCTCTGCCCACAAGTGTTGCACCTCTACCCAAACAAGGTATTATTTGACCAATACATTCACTTCGGCCGCGATGAGCAAATACACAAGTATCAGGCAAGCAACTTTCCACTCAAGGAATGGATTTCTGCTCTGCCTCAGACCCGAGCTCCAACCTCGGCTTCTGTCACATAAAGATTCACCCCTTAGCAATTCAACCAGATCAGAACAGGATTTCAAGGAAGCTTCGTCTGGGTCCCAACAGTATATTTGGCAGAGCTACAGTGTAAAGAATGGCTGTTGCCGGCTATCTACGTGATATAGACTTGACAGCTTGTAAAAGTACATGTCTAATCATACCGCACACCGACAAAGTAGCCCCCTGACACACGCCTCAGTCTCATCAATTAGCAGAAACATTGAACAACGGAAGGGATAAAGGCAAGAAAGGAGGCAAAAGGGAGGGGATTCGAAACTCATCTTCTCCAAGAACACAAACAGAGAGAAAAGCTCCATTTTTGTGAGATCAACTCTATATCTAAAAATACCAACATATCTCAGTGAGAATGACCCAAACTGACTTGAGCATCGGAAGTTTTTACCCGGGGTCATTACCCCGGGACCTCTGACTTTGTTTCTTGCGCAGGTCGATATACAGGGTTGAAGTTAAATCCTTGACGGAGAACAAACGACATAACTACATTTGGATCATCTTTGATTCTTGATGAAGATCCGACTTCATCAGAGTATTTTGAAGATTTATGTTGGAAATATGATGAAAAATTTCTTCGGAATTATATCCCACTTGCATTAAAATATTTATTTTAATGTAAAAGTAAATTACGCCCACCTATACTTCGTCAAATTTTTTTAGCCCGAGCAATTAAATTAAATTGCTCTATAATACAAGGGTTTGCCATTTTTTATATAATGAAAATAGCCTTAGTGCGGAGAATGGAGATGTCAACTTGGATATGTTCTCTGAGCTGGTCCTAACTTCTTGAACAGCCGAGATATTAAACAACTGGTATTTAATATAATTCCTTGCCTCATCATGAGATTAGAAAGGAAAGTAGATTTGACTCGAATCCTGGACCCGATCTTGAATCCTACACTGGTTAATTATGTGACGGGATACGGTTTTATCATTTTTTCATCAATGTTGACTTAGTTGATGCTTGTGTATGCTCAATTCCGAAGAACCGGACTGTGCCTCTTCTATTACATTAGATTATGGATGAGTCCATTTTTATTATGTTTGATCTACCTCCTACCGTAGTGCCCGGATCACACGGTATACTTCTGATTGAGACATACATAGTGAAAGACTTTGTTATGTACATAGGACTCATAAATATTGCACTGTCTATGAATATACGATTTTAACAATGATGGTGGCAAATGCACTGTATCTCGATGCTTTGTATATCGTATTATATAGTACAAGAAAAATTTGAAAACATTCAATTTTAACTTTGAAAACTAATGATAACCTAAGTTAACAAGCACTAATTGGATATTTTAGAAATGATTGTATTCAACTTTAGAATGAAGAAGGTTATAAAGAAGAAGACAAAATACACAGATAACAAAGATAACAGTGAAGCATGATGTTATCTTGGTGGGTGTAGGGTTTTCAAGTGCTAGGCGCGCAAGAGAAATCTGTTCAAACTTTTTCTTAAGACGCTTGAGTTTAAGATAAGTTTCTTTCCATATCTGTTGGAGGATGTGGATCTCATTCCACTCTTCGTGAATTTGTAGTACCAGTTCAACTTTCTGATTTGCCCTCGAAATTTATCATCACGTTGTTCTTTCCATTTCGTCATCTTAGTTGTAGTATTGGTTGTTGTCTGCCGTTCATTTTGAACTTGCACAAAATTGGTTTGATTAAAGGCATTATTATTTCCAAAACCAGAGCACATTACTGAATAAAAGGTGATGATGTCGGATTATATCACCAAGTGTTTGTTTGATGTGGTGCCGTTAGATCTCCGTCAGTTGTCCGTAATAGGCGGGTAGCTGACCTGCACAAAGGAAAAGGGTCAGAGGACCCGGGATCTATGGCCCCAGGTAATACCCTCCGACGATCAAGTCAGTTAAGGCCATTTTAGGAGAGGTTTATATATTGATGAAGGTTTTGTAAATAGAGGTTTTCTGGTAAACCTGTACTTTCACCGCGGGGAACATGAGTTACTGTAGTGAGTTGTCAAAGTGTAGCTTGTAATAGCTCGTCCTTCTCTCTCCTGCTGCTCTGCCTTTTTATATGGCGGCTTGGGCCAATGCATGGGCAGAGCCCGGAAATCGTGACAGGCAAGGAGGTCATTTGGATGACTCCTGCCCTTGCATGCTCGCCACGTGGTTCGGTACTGAGCTGAGTAAGCTAGCTTGGGACACCTGGCTGGGAGTTTCACCTGGTAGAATTATCCAGGGTAAACTCCTAGAACCGAGATGAAGTCCTCTAGAAGCACTCAGAAGTGCCCGAGATGGCTGATGATGTGGGGTCAGCCTGCCGAGATGAAAGTAGCCGACTTCTAAGAGCATTGGCGGGCCTCTCGTGATGCTCGTAGCTGACGCCACAGAGGTGGTCCGAAATCAAAAGGTGGATCAGATCCGAGGCCGAGTACAACTCTTTGGCCGAGATGGGACTGTAGGCCGAGATGAGGCCTTGAAGCCGAGATGTGACCCTTAGGCCTAAATGAGGCCTTTAGACCGAGGTGAGATCTTTAGCCCCAGAGGGCGATGTGACCGCGTGGCCGAGATGGCGAAGTGACCCTGTGGCCGAGATGGACGGTTTGTCTGCATATGACCTGGTCAACCTCCGGGCCGACCCACCATACTTAACTATTTTCACGCCCCTACTTCAGCGTTGACCGTTATTGACTAACGAGGGGTATTTTTTTGGCTCATCACTTGCCCCCCAGATTAGTTTGGCCGAGCTGACCTGAGAGGGCATGCTAATTTGTTCAGATTTTCCCTGTGTCGTCCTTCCCTTGATGACGTGTTAACATCTGATTAGGCCGCTCAACGTACTTATTAGGGGTACAGAGTACGAAGCGTTAATGATAACTTCTGGCCGAACTGATCAATTAATTCTGACTAGATTCTTAGGCACGGTCTCTATTCTGGCACGTGTCAGACTCTGATTGGCTCGGTCTGCGCATTTACTGTTCGCGCAGAGCACGAAGCGTCAGCTGCGCAGCTTTTTGGATTCCGCCGTTTCATGAATCGAGGACCATTTATTTCAGACGACTCTTGGGCTGCCGAGACGGAGTCCTATAAATAGGTCTCCCCCAAACCATTTTTCCTCTTTATTTGCTCTCACTCTTTTACTCTGGCGAATTCCTCTGATTCCGGCGACTTCCAGCCTCTTTCAGTCTGAGCTCCGCCTTCCTCCGATCTTCTTCATCCTCTAATCCTCTGTAAGTCTTTTTCTTTCCCTCTTCATTATGTCTTCTGCTTTCCTTGATTCACAAAATCCTTCTGAAGGTGGTTCTTACGCCGCCGGGGGCGAGGAAGCCGTTGTTTCTTCGTCACCGTCTGACAGAACTGCCTCTGCCGTTGATCTTCCCATCGGCAGTTTAGTCCAGTCTACCGGGGACTCTGCTCATTCCAGCAGAGCCCTAACCGTAATCAATTCCTCGCCGGAGCCAGTGAGGGTTGCCCTTGCTCCGGCATCTGTAAATCCTCCGGCCCCTGTGAGGGACCCTTCTCAGTTTTCTGGAGTCATAGAGAGAGGTCGGCCAGACAAGAGCCATTGATGTCTGCTCTGTAGTGCATCCTGATTTGAACAAAGAAGACTCCCGTATAGCCGAACTATACAATCCTCTGGCAGCTCAAGACTTTGAAGAACTATTTCAGAAATTTGTTGACGGAGCTGACTTGAGGGATGAGAACCAAGATGACTAAGATTTAGGACTCTTCTTTGTTTAGCTTTAGTAGGGCAGGCACCAAATTGTACTTTAATTCTCAATCAATGAAAATTTCATCCTTTTGGCTCAGTTGTTTCTCCTGTCTTTAGTACTTTTACTAAGTTTATTTTTCAATGCTGTTGTTACTAACTTTTCATGTCAGTCTTAATAAACTTGACCAACTTCATTGAAAATAAACTAAGTCTTCAAGTCAGAATAAACCTGTTGCATGGGCTAAGCTAACTCGTAAATAAGTTGGAGCTGAACTCTGCCTTGTTCTGATCAGGTTCTGACTTGGATTGTAGTCGTGCCTTCAGTTCTTGAATATATAATGTTGCTTTTAATGCAACTTTATCTAGTTGGACTAGATCAGACAAGGCATATGAACCTTGCTCGTTCTTACTCCGACCTTCTTATGTTAGCAGGATTTTTAATGCTTGTCTGTGCAAGTCTTTCCTTTAATGAATTTTGACCTCAGACCTACTGAGGCTTTGTAGGTTATCTTTCAGACTTTTGCCTCGGACCTGCCGAGGTATTGTTTTTCTTTTTAGTAGGTAAGTGCCTCGGTCTTGCCAAGGTCTTACTCTTCTCTTTGATTAGTCCCTACCTCAAACTTGCCGAGGTCTGGGTATGCACTTGAGTTGGCGTTCGCCTCAGACTTGCCGAGGTCTTGTTGTGCTCTACTGCGAGTTTTCGCCTCGGACCTGCCGAGGTCTTGATCTGCCATTTAGTGGACTTTTGCCTCGGACCTGCCGAGGTCTTGATGTACCCTTTAGCGGGCATTTGCCTCGAACCTGCGAGGTCTTTTTGTATCCTTTAGCAGGCATTTGCCTCGAACCTGCGAGGTCTTTTTGTACCCTTTAGTGGGCATTTGCCTCGAACCTGCGAGGTCTTTTTGTACCCTTTAGCGGGCACTTGCCTCGGACCTGCGAGGTCTTTTTGTACCCTTTAGCGGGCATTTGCCTCGGACCTGCCGAGGTCTTGTATGAGCCTTCCATAGTGCTCAGAATTTGCTTGGACACTTGACTCTTGAGAGATGCCTCAGAAAAATTGTATTGATATACAAAATGGTTACAATTTACATCATTGATGCAGAAGTCTGAGATGAGAAGTGTGCCAAGTTCGTGGGAGAGTTCGTCCCTCTAAAGTTTGCAACTTGTAGGCTCCCGTTGGAAATACTTCAACGACGCGATAAGGACCTTCCCACTTTGGATTAAAGGTTCCCGCCGAGACTGCATGGTTGACTTCGTTGTCGCGCATCACCAGATCCCCCACTCGAAAGGATCTCGGACGTACCCGAGAGTTGTAATACTGGGAAATCAAGCTTTTATACTGAGCCATGCGGATGCGTGCTCGGTCTCTTTTCTGCTCGAGTTCATCCAAGTTTAACCGTAGTTCTTGATTATTATCCGAAGCAGAGTAATAATCCACTCGAGTTGAGGTAGAGCCGATCTCCGCACGAATGATGGCTTCTGTGCCATATACTAGTGAGAAAGGAGTTTCCTTTGTTGAAGTTGATGGAGTTGTCCGGTAGACCCATAAGACGCTGGGTAATTCATCTACCCAACTAGTGCCAGCTCTGTCCAGGCGCTTTTTAAGACCATCCTTGATGATCCTGTTAGCAAGCTCTACTTGGCCATTTGACTGAGGATGAGCTACTGAGGCGAAGCGTTGCTTGATGTGTAAATCAAGACACCAACTCTTCACTGGATCCTCAGCAAACTGTCTGCCGTTGTCTGAGATCAGGATCTGGGGTAGGCCGAATCGACAAATGATGTTTTTCCATAGAAACTTTTTGACTTGGGCCCCAGTTATGGTGACTAGTGGCTCAGCCTCTATCCATTTAGTGAAGTAGTCAATCGCTACCAGCAAGAATCTGACCGAGCCGGGAGCTCGGGGTAGAGGTCCCACTAAATCCATACCCCATTGCACAAACGGCCAAGGACTGGAAATACTGGTCAACTCATGACTCGGCAAATGAGATGTCGGAGCATGAGCTGGACATGATGGGCACTTTTTAACCAGCTCTTCTGCATCTTTACGAATAGTGGGCCAATAATAAACGACTAAGTAACACTTGCGGGCTAGTGATCGTGCTCCAGAATGGCTTCCACATATGCCCAAGTGCATCTCACGAAGAATGTAATCTCCTTCGTCCTCAGGTACACATCGCAACCACGGCTGAGAAAAAGATTTTCTGTATAGGTGATCGTTAAAGAGTGCGTACCTGGAAGCCTTTAGGCGGAGACGCCGAGCTTGTGACTTATCCTCGGGTGGGGTCTGATGTTGCAGATAGGTGACTATCTCGTCCATCCAGGTGTTGTGATAGTCTTGCTGTAAGACTTCATTCCCATCGAAGGCACGATGCTTCACCAGCTCTACAACAAACTTTTTTCCAATAGTGGCTGGGGCGGATGAGGCCAGCCGAGATAGTGCATCAGCTCGTTTGTTGGCCGACCTGGGGATGTGTTCTATCATAAAGCGTTCAAACATTCCTTTCAAATGCTGAACCTTAGCCAAATACCACTTCATGTTGTCCTCTTTAGCTTCATAGTCTCCATTAATCTGAGAAACTACGAGCTGTGAGTCACTTCGGGCGGTTATTTGCTGCGCCCCCAGTTTTTGAGCTAAACTCAACCCAGCTATTAGAGCCTCGTATTCGGCCTCATTATTAGTGGCCTCAAAGTCAAAACGCAAGGCGTACTCCATCTCTTCCTCGTTGGGATTAATTATTAGGAGCCCGGCTCCACTTCCGTCCTTCGAAGAAGATCCATCTACATATAAGATCCAACCTTGTGCTGGAGGAGGATCTTCTTCGACAGATATCCCTTCAGCTAGAAAGTCGGCCAAAGCTTGAGCTTTAATGGAAGTGCGTGACTTGTAGTTGATGTCATACTCAGTAAGCTCCATCGCCCATTTAGCAGCTCGGCCTGAAGTGTCTGGCCGAGATAAAATTTGCTTCAAGGGCTGATCCGTCACCACGATTATGGGATGAGCTTGAAGATAGGGTCGGAACTTTCTTGCCGCCACTATCAATCCTAAGATGATTTTTTCAGCATTAGGATAACGCACCTCAGCTCCATGTAGAACCTTGCTAGCGAAGTAAATGGGTTTCTGTACCGCATCCTGCTCTCTGAGCAGAACTGCGCTCACTGCCTCATGGCAGGTTGACAAATATATGTACAACGTCTCCCCAGGTAGAGGAGATGTCAGCATAGGCACCTCGGCCAGATGTGCTTTTAAGTCATCAAAAGCTTTCTGGCACTGGTCATCCCAGAGAAAAGCAGTTCGTTTCTTCAAGATTTGGAAGAAGGGTAATGATCTCTCAGCTGACTTAGAAAGAAATCTGCTCAAGGCAGCAATTCGGCCCGTCAACCTCTGAACCTCTTTGATGTTCCGAGGTGGGTGCATACTTTCTAAGGCTTCAATCTTGGCCGGGTTGGCCTGTACCCCTTCCTTGGAAACCATGTATCCGAGAAACTTTCCCGTACGTACCCCAAAGGTACACTTTTTTGGGTTCAGCCTCATACGGGATTCTCTTAGGATGCCAAACACTTCTTGGAGGTTTGAGATATACTGATCAAGAGTCCTATGCTTGATCAACATATCGTCAATGTAAACTTCCATAATTCGGCCAATTTGATCTCAGAATAGTGAGTTGACCAAATGTTGGTAAGTAGCCCCTGCGTTTTTAAGACCGAAGGGCATGCTGACGTAACAATAAGTGCCCGCCTCTGTAATAAAGGAAGTCTTTTCCTGGTCTTCCTTTGCCATCATGATTTGATGATAGCCCTTAAAAGCATCAAGGAAATCAAAGACCTCATACCCCAAGGTGGAATCCACCAATCTGTCAATCTTTGGCAAGGGGTAACAATCTTTCGGGCACGCCTTGTTCAGGTCGGTGTAGTCTATGCACATTCTCCAAGTCTTGTCGGGTTTGGGGACCACAACAAGATTGACCAACCAAATCGAATACAAGACCTCTTCAATGAACTTTGCCACAAGGAGTTTCTCGACCTCCCCTGCTATCACCTTGTTTCTTTCTGGGGCAAAGTTTCTTTTCTTCTGCTTAATGGGTCTAACCTGAGGATCCACATTAAGCCGATGTTCTGCTAAGGAAGTCGGGATCCCAGGCATGTCCTCTGCTGTCCACGCAAAAATTTCTGCGAACTCCCTTAGCAAACTCTGAAGCTGAGCCAGTGTCTCAGCCGGCATCCAGGTCCCAATCTTAATAGTGTTCTCGGGCCGACCTGGGTCTAAAATGAATTCCTGGACTTCGTCATTTGTATGCAAACGCTCGCCAGCTGGGGGAATGAGATCATCCAGAACAACCTGCTGGACGGCCCCACTCCCTTGGGTAGCCACTGTATAACAATTCTGGGCTATAGGAATATCCCCTTGTAAAGTAACTACTCCACCTGGGGTAGGAAACTTCATGCTGACATGTAAAGGAGATATTACGGCCTCTAGAGCTACTAGCGCTGGTCGGCCTAAAAGAATATTGTAGGCCGACTTCTCTTTGACCACCACGAAGTCCATCCACAAACATTGTTAAGCAGGAGGTCTGCCAAAACTGACACTAAGTGTGATCAGGCCAGCTGGCCGAACGGGCATACCAGTGAATCCAAATAAAGGAGAAGCTACTGGAGTCATTTGGGAGTCTGCTAAACCCAGTTGTTTATATACGTGATAGTACATGATATTCACAGCACTCCCAGTATCTACATAGACTCTTCGTACTTCTATGATTCTATCTGGTGCCATATGTATACACAATCCAATTACTAGACCCGTGTTATTAGAGTCTAGTGGAATAAAATCTTCTGGTCCATAGACCAGTTCCCCAGCTAACCTTCGCTTTTTTGGGGGAGGCCCAGATGACGTCCCTGACGTACTGGGACCCCCTGATTTTGTTGAGGCGGCCTTCCAGAGATGTTGTAGATTATAGAATTAATTTGGGGCTGCACTGCGGCCCCTTGTCGGTCTCTATCTTCATCGTCGTCCGACCTGGGACGTGCGGGTGGAGTCTCAGGTCGGCACTTATCTTTTTGAGGATTTTTTCGGAAACTCAGACGATTATGGAGTCGTGAGCGTGGGTCATAGAACTGCTTCAGGTGCCCCAACTCAATCAACTTCCGAATTGCTTGGGCCAGTTGCCGACAATCTTCCGTATAATGGCCGACATCTCGATAATATCGGCAATACAGCTTCGGATCCCTCTTATCTCTGGGACCTGCCAGAGGTTTCGGGTCCGTTCTTAAACCATCTCTTTCCATGACAGCCAAAATTCTGTCTTTTGAGGCCAGAAGGGGCAGACCCTCTCTACCTCGTTTGCCTCGACTCCCAAGACGATCGAACGCACTGCGCCGATCGCGCTTGTCCTCATGTCGGTCCGTTTTGGAACTGGGTCGAGGTTCATGCCGAGTGCTCTGCTCGGCCTTTTTCTTTAACCGGTTTGCCTCTTCTCCGCGGGCAAACTGGTGTGCCTTTTCCAGGCATTCCCTCAGCGTGGTGGGTCCCTCTTCTGCGAGCTGAGAAAAGAGACGACCCGCCCTAAGACCATTGATGAACGCAGCGGCCTTTACTCCTTCGTTCTGGTCACTGACCTGCAGCGACTCGTCCGAGAAGCGCTGCATATATTTCAGCACGGACTCTTCAGGACTTTGCTTCAAAGTCATCAGATGTGAAGAGTTCTTGATAAACGGCGCACTTGAAATGAAATGGGACTTAAACTTCTGCGCCAACTGTCTGAAGGAGTCCATTGACTGAGGTGGAAGCTCCTGGAACCATCTTCTTGCCTTCCCCCGCAGATACATAGGAAAGGTCTTGCAGCGGAGCGGATCTGGAATGTTCTTTAGGCTCGTGGCCGTCTGAAACTGGAAAAGATGATCAGTTGGATCAGACGTCCCGTCATAAGTGTCCATTTTTGGCACCTTAAAGTTGTCGGGTGCCAAATACTCCGCGATGTCCCAAAAAAATGGGCTTTCTTGGATCACCCTCATGTATTCTGGTCTGGGCTCTTCAGGTCGGCTCCTCAGCCTGCGAGGGTTAGCCTCCTGACGAACGCTCTTGAAAGATCGGGGCTTTACACCCAGGCGCTGCCTGGGTATAGGCACCGATTCCACTGTAGGGGCTCTGTCGCCACTACGTCTTGCATCTGCCATAAAACCCTGAGGGTGGTGAGAAGATTGTCGTTGAGTCTTCTCCTTTGGGTGGAAGGAGGTAGAATCTTCCTCCATATATTCCATCTCAGGACGCTTCCCTTTGAGCCGCTCCACCACGGCCTCGAACACGTCCAAATTCTTGGCCACATATTTCATGGCCTTCTCTTTCTCATCCGCGGTTACCACCGGGACCTTCTTCGCTTCCGGCTCTGGCCTCCTGGAATCCTGTCCAGGATGAACAGAGCGGGTGTCTTTTCGACGGTGCAGATTTGAGGACTCTCCCAGTCCTTCGCGGGCTTCTTTTCCCATTTGAACTGACTTGAAAGCTTAAATAATGCAATTAAGAAGACTTAAATGACGGAGGTTCGGCCCTCCTTCTAGCGCCAATATGATGATGTCGGATTATATCACCAAGTGTTTGTTTGATGTGGTGCCGTTAGATCTCCGTCAGTTGTCCGTAATAGGCGGGTAGCTGACCTGCACAAAGGAAAAGGGTCAGAGGACCCGGGATCTATGGCCTCGGGTAATACCCTCCGACGATCAAGTCAGTTAAGGCCATTTTAGGAGAGGTTTATATATTGATGAAGGTTTTGTAAATAGAGGTTTTCTGGTAAACCTGTACTTTCACCGTGGGGAAGATGAGTTACTGTAGTGAGTTGTCAAAGTGTAGCTTGTAATAGCTCGTCCTTCTCTCTCCTGCCGCTCTGCCTTTTTATATGGCGGCTTGGGCCAATGCATGGGCAGAGCCCGGAAATCGTGACAGGCAAGGAGGTCATTTGGATGACTCCTGCCCTTGCATGCTCGCCACGTGGTTCGGTACTGAGCTGAGTAAGCTAGCTTGGGACACCTGGCTGGGAGTTTCACCTGGTAGAATTATCCAGGGTAAACTCCTAGAACCGAGATGAAGTCCTCTAGAAGCACTCAGAAGTGCCCGAGATGGCTGATGATGTGGGGTCAGCCTGCCGAGATGAAAGTAGCCGACTTCTAAGAGCATTGGCGGGCCTCTCGTGATGCTCGTAGCTGACGCCACAGAGGTGGTCCGAAATCAGTAGGTGGATCGGATCCGAGGCCGAGTACAACCCTTTGGCCGAGATGGAACTGTAGGCCGAGATGAGGCCTTGAGGCCGAGATGTGACCCTTAAGCCTAAATGAGGCCTTTAGACCGAGGTGAGATCTTTAGCCCCAGAGGGCGCTGTGACCGCGTGGCCGAGATGGCAAAGTGACCCTGTGGCCGAGATGGACGGTTTGTCTGCATATGACCTGGTCAACCTCCGGGCCGACCCGGCATACTTAACCATTTTCACGCCCCTACTTCAGCGTTGACCGTTATTGACTAACGAGAGGTATTTTTTGGCTCATCAAAAAGCATGGTTTAAGGCAAAAGGATATTAATGTCTTTCTACTTGTGAAAATTAACACATTTTAAAATTTTTTTTGTAGTTAGCTAATGCCATTTTGATAGATGATCGATTAGAGACATTACACTGTAACAGTTCTCATTGTCCAAAATGATTAACACAAATAAAAATTAGTGTCCTTTGAATGTGACCCATATAATTCAGAGTTTCACAAGAATGTCGTTGATTTGAATTATCATAATCTCATTCTTATTTATAAATTATTAAAATGTTTGATAGTTTTTTTTATCGTCGGACAATTTAGGTACATTTGTCTGTACTAAATTTGTACACTATACACTAGGACAACATATTCCTATTATTGTGTCATTTATTCTGGTACTTATAAAGCTGAGAGTCTCACTAGAAGCAAACTCTCTATGAGTTATTGTTTGTCTGCCTCTCACCTTCTCCAGATTATACCGATAGTTTTTGATGTTGTTGTTGTAGAATATACTAAGTATGATTGTTGTTGTATATTAATACAAGGGTAGTTTTTGTTTATACCACAACATAAAGACTTTAACCTGAATACTCAAACTGAGAAAATTAAAGGCTTTTCACGAATACGTATCACTTTTATCTGCTACATGTTAGTAAATGAGGAATATTTTGTAAATAACGTGATTATAGGGATGGACGTTGTTATAGGGGATCGACATAATTTAGGGGAGAGAATTATGCTAATTTATGTTGATTGATTCTTAGATATTTAGTTGACATGTATATGGAGAAATACACTGTTATAAATTAGGTGTGATGTATTGTAAAATACAATTGAGAATGAATATACGAAATTCTTCCTCTGCATATCTTTTTCATATTCTTGTTGAAACATGGTATCAGAGCAGGCTTTGTCTCAAGCAAGCCTGCTGTGATTTCTGAGAATTGTGTTGGCTCATAAATTCTATTCATCCTTGCCATACCTTACTCTTGATCGAGTGTTTCTGAGAAAAAATTGTTGGCTCAGAAATACCATTCATCACTGCCACCTTACCTCTGATCAAGTATCAAACTTGATCAAAACAATATCCGATTGATTCTGAGACTTTCAGGCTCAAAGTTGTCATATCCCATCACTGCCTGCAATACCTATTCTCACCTTTGACCAAGCTCACAGCCTTCTGACCAAGATAAGCATAGACCATTCCTGAAAAAATATAAGTCATGTCAGAAACTCCAGAAAAACCAGAAACATCCGAAAAAAACAGGACTTCCCTGCCAGTTTAGATTTCTCCGAACAGTTTGCACGATTCTTACAACAAAGCCTCAATCTGCAACAACCAGCGGTCACCTCTGCAAGTCTGGTGTTAAAGGTGAAGCTAAATAGCACGAATTACAATCTGTGGAGCAGGCTCATGAAGATGGCTATTGGAGACAGGGAGAGAAGCTCTCATATCACAGGAGTGCCTCCACCCCCATGCACCCACTGACCCAAAATATCAGATTTGGGAACAAAGCGATCAAATGGTGTTTACATGGTTAATTGATAATATAGATGACAGTTTGGTGAGCAATATCTCAAAATATTTGACTGCAAAGGCTCTCTGGGACGGTTTAGCGGTCACTTACGGGTCAGGGAGTGACCCGCTGCAAATTTTCAATCTATACAAACAGTGCTATACAATAAAACAGGGAGGTCGACCATTAGAAGTTCTCTGGGACCAATTTCAGGGACTATGGATGAGTATTGACTCCATGGATCCCAACCCCATGGAGTCACCGAATGACATAGCCACATACGCAAAGAAAGTTCAGGAGCAGCGGTTATACCAACTGCTCCTAGCGGTGGATGAGCGATTTGCAGCAACAAAAAGAGAGATTCTGAAGCAGGATCCAAAACCCACGGTGGAAACTGCTTACAACGAACTTAGGAGGTTCGAAGTGCAGAGTGGGGTGTTGGTTGCAGGCCCATCAGAACGCAGTTCATCATCTGGGACTGAGATTGGACAGGGACTGGTGATGAAATCACCGTCAGAGCAGAGCAAAAGGCGCGAAGGCCCCATCCTCGCTCAGGCAGAGCATCAAGGAGAGGAAGTGAGGACAAATCGAACCTAGAATGCAGCCATTGTAAAAAGAAGGGACATAACCGAAAAAGGTGCTTCAAACTCCATGGTTACCCGGATTGGTGGGAGGAGTTTAAAGCAAAGGCTCAAGCTTCTGTCGCCCAGGCTACTGGAGAAGCAGGATCTGGCAACAGAGAAGTGAAAGAGGACGGCAGGGAGGCCAGCACAGAAGGCGGCAAAGATGCCAGCGTAGGAGGCGGCCAACCAGGAGGTAACGGGGTTAGGGATAGAAATCCCTAACCCTAATTCGCTTTTATACCTCTCTCCAGTTAAAATTACATCCCATACCCCTGGACTTAATATGAATGTTAATAGTGCATTTGCGTTTTCTGGAGTATCTGATTGTGCCCCTGCAAACTCAATCCCGCTACAACCAGTCCATCAATTTCCAGAAATTACACCCGAGCCCCAAATAAAATCAACTTCTCCAAAGGCCACTCTAATTTATCCGAAAATTCCAAAAATAACCCCAGACTCTACAAACATACAAACAAATCCCCAACAATCAGTTAACTACTCCTTGTCCCAATGCTATACTACCCAAGGGACTCCACAGTGGATCTTTGACTGTGGAGCCACTGATTCCATGACCTGTGATTCAAATGATCTTATTACCCTTACATCTCCTACAAAGGCATATGTTGAAACCGCTAATGGGGCCTCCATTCTGGTTGCTGGAGGAGGTACCATCTCAATCACCCCAAACATCACTCTCAAAAACTGCCTGTATGTACCCTCCTTGTCTACTAAGCTTCTATCAGTGAGCCATGTTACCAAAGAATTAGACTGAATTGTTATGATGTATCCTAACTTTTGCCTTTTGCAGGACATTCATATGGAGACAATCATTGGGCGTGGTACTGAACGCCAAGGTCTTTACTTTGTTGATGCGGTGGTGCAACAGGGACGGTCCAATCTTGCCACCAGAACGGTCGACCGACAGGTGTGGTTGTGGCATCGCCGCCTAGGGCATCCATCTTTTAGCTATTTAAAATATTTATTTCCCAGTTTGTTTGTCTCCCCGAAACCTCATTTTACCTGTGATACTTGCCTCCGGGCCAAACAAACCCGGGCATCATATTCGGCCAATAATACTCGTGTTGATCGCATGTTTTCATTAGTTCATTCTGATGTGTGGGGTCCATCACCTTACAATACTACATTGGGTTTTCATTATTATGTGTTATTCGTTGACGACTTTTCTCATATGACCTGGTTGTATATCATGAAGCATAAATCTGAAGTTCACCAAAAATTTGTGCATTTTTATAACATGGTTCTCACACAGTTTGATACAAAAGTCCAAATTCTTCGGTCTGATAATGGGGGGGGGGGGGGAATATATTGATTCAGCCTTTGGTCAGTTTCTTCGTGACAATTGCATTATCCATCAAACATCATGTCCTAATACCCCTGAACAAAATGGCGTCGCCGAACGGAAAAAGCGTATCATTTTAGAAATGACTAGGGCCATGATGATTGAGTCTAATGTCCCGATGAGTTTTTGGCCGGAGGCAGTATCTACCGCTACATATCTAATCAATCGGCTTCCTACAAAAATCCTCCAGTACAATACTCCTATTCAGACCTTAGCCTCCCAACATACTGTTCCATCTATTTTTACCTTACCCCCAAAAGTTTTCCGATGCACCGTCTTTGTCCATACCCCTAAACACGAAAGAACTAAACTTGATCTCTGTTCTGGAAAATGCATTTTTGTTGGCTACAGTACCACACAAAAGGGATATCATTGCTACAATCCCCGCACTCGTCGTATCCATGTCACCATGAACTGTATCTTCTTGGAAACCGAATTCTTTTATCACCCCCAATCTCGAGATCAGGGGGAGAACCTATGTGATGGATCTCTAGATTGGTTGATGCCACCTTCCACAACCTGCCCAACGACTGTACCAACAAGGCAAGTAGGTGGCGCCGACTGCACTGCAGCTCCCAACAATGTATCACCTGTGGTTTCAGTACAACCAAGTGATCGCCTACCAATGAATGGCACACCAAAGGTAACGTGTCTGGATACAAATAATGTACTGTCTCTTTCAAATGATAACAATGCTGCCTCTGATAGTGTCCTTCCCTTTACCTCTGATAATGTCCTTACCATTGATACTAATGCTGCCTCAAGTGGAAATGCTGAAACAGGAACCACATCTGATACTCCAGAAACAAACTTGTCTATTAACACTCCTATTGAGGAACAGCAGGTACGGGTGTTACCCCCAAGGACCAAGCGAGGAGTTCCCCCCAAGCGATACTCTCCGGAACGAGTATCTAAAGCAACTCAGTATCCAATAAATATGCCCATGGACGGAGTGTCAGACATGGCCAAAAGCTTCTTTGTGTCACTATGCTCTGAACAGGTCCCACGAACCGCTGAAGAGGCACAGACTCAACCGATGTGGAAGGAGGCCATGGAGACTGAGATGGGAGCACTAGAAAAGAACAATACATGTGAGTGCATTATTCCCTCTGGAAAAAAGGCTGTTGGGTGTCGATGGGTATTCACGATTAAATACAAGGCTGATGGAAGTGTTGAAAGATACAAAGCTCGATTGGTAGCAAAGGGATACACTCAGACATATGGTATTGATTACTCTGAGATGTTCTCACCCGTAGCTCGAATTGATACAATAAGGGTACTATTCTCAGTAGCGGCAACTCGAAACTGGCCTCTCCATCAGTTCGACGTCAAGAATGCTTTTCTTCATGGGGATCTGAGAGAAGAAGTATATATGGACCTTCTGCCTGGTTTCTCTGAAAGCTTCAAAGCAGCAGAAGTCTGCAAACTGAAAAAGGCACTGTATGGGCTAAAGCAGTCTCCCCGAGCATGGTTTGACAGGTTTACAAGCGTTATGAAATAGGATGGGTACCGACAGAGTAATGCTGACCATACACTATTTGTGAAACAGAGACGAGGATGGATAATATGCTTGATCATTTATGTAGACGACATGATAATTACAGGGGATGATGCTGAAGAAATATCACGCCTTCGTAAGTATCTTTTCACCAAATTTGAGATGAAGGATCTTGGGAATCTGAAGTATCTTTTGGGCATTGAGGTGTTAAGGTCAAAGAAAGGAATCTATATCTCTCAGAGAAAGTATATTTTAGATCTTCTTGCAGAAGTTGGAATGGTTGATTGCAAGCCTGTTAGCACGCCAATGATGGTAAGTCCTAAGCTGCAGCACATTGATGGAGCACCATTTGCAGATAAGTGAAAGTATCAACGTCTGGTCGGTAAGCTGATCTATCTGTCACACACGAGACCTGATATTGCATTCGCAGTCGGGATGGTAAGCCAGTTCATGCATAGTCCTCAGGAGCATCATATGGATGCAGTTATGCGGATTCTACAGTACTTGAAATATACGCCAGGAAGATGTATTGTTTTTCGGAACAATGGACACCTGAATATTCAGGCATACACAGATGTTGATTGGACTGGGAATTTAGTGGATCAGAAGTCTACTTCTGGGTACCTGACCCTAGTAGGAGGACACTTGATAACGTGGAGAAGCAAGAAGCAAGGAGTAGTAGCCTTATCCAGTGCAGAAGCAGAGTTCCGTGGGATTGTGAAAGGAATAGCGGAGCTGCTGTGGATCCAGAAGCTATTCAAAGATATCGGTTTACAGGTTAATTTGCCCACACCATTGCTTTGTGATAATAAGGCATCCATTAGCATATCTGAGAACCCAGTGCAACATGATCGGACTAAACACATAGAAATTGATCGTCACTTTATTAAAGAAAAACTGGAGGATGGGATTATTAGTCTACCATATGTACAGTCGAAGGATCAGCTAGCGGATGTGTTGACTAAGGCAGTCAACGGAAGATCATTCGAAGACATCTTGTGCAAGTTGAACGTCAAAGATCCTACCGTTCAACTTGAGGGGGAGTGTTAGTAAATGAGGAATATTTTGTAAATAACGTGATTATAGGGATGGACGTGATTATAGGGGATAGACATAATTTAGTGGAGAGAATTATGCTAATTTATGTTGATTGATTCTTAGATATTTAGTTGTCATGTATATGGAGAAATACAGTGTTATAAATTAGGTGTGATGTATTGTAAAATACAACTGAGAATGAATATACGAAATTCTTCCTCTGCATATCTTCTTCATATTCTTGTTGAAACACTACAGGGGAGACGTTTACAACTCAAATAAATGCATGCTCAAAGGACCAATCGAGGGTGAAGCAAGCACCTCATTCACCATCTCGTTATTCAACACTGCATCCATTCTATTGCCACCATATAAAAAGTCCGTGTCCAGAAACTCAAATCTCAAGAAAAATAAACACACACACATACACACACATGTGTATGTATATATATATATATATATATATATATATATATATATATATATATATATATATATATAATTTTCAAGGCAAGAGTATGCCAAAAATAGGTTGCAGTAAGAATTCCTTGGAGTAAAATGCCAAATCCCATGCCTCGGAGGCCTCCAATGCACCAGTCTCATAGAGCTGCATAGAAGATGTAAGTCAGGAGTTCAGTGACATACTAAGTTGGTAAGGCATTGACATAACTTACACAAGGTGTCTACTACAAAATAGGTCAACAACCCTTTAACTCAATTGTGCCAGATACAATAACATTGCCATTACTGACCCAGGTAGTTGTGTTGTACCTACGCTGAGCGTGTATTGATTTGAATCTGCAACTATTTTTGGAACAATTTTCTAATTCGAGTACCAACTGAGCTATGTCTTAGTAGTTGAGGTAAGAATTTCATGCAACATTCCATGGGCATAGGCTGTGTAAAAGTTGTCCCCACTCTATGAAGATCTAAGGGTTTCTTGGTGTCACATATTCTACTTTGCTTTCGCGTCATCTATGAAAATTTAGCATAAGTTGAATTACCACAATAGCACATAGTTATTTGTTCGAACAAACTCGCATAAGCTATCTTATAATTATCTCTCACCTCACTTCATATTTCATGCATCACAATTTAAAAGTGCAGTAAACCACAAATACTCTCTCCCCTTCCCATAACATTATCATATTTTCTTAATAAATTTACAAAATTATTTTTTCGCTGTAAAATTATCATCGCAAACAACTAACACTTTCTCCCTCCAACATAAAAATTTGAAGTGTTAAAGTAATGCATTATATTCTAGTTGCAACTATCACTAACTTTTCATTTTATCATTCTTTTTTATTCACCACAAAAACAAAAGCCTATAGCGACAGACAAAAAACGTCGCTATTTCGTCGCTACAGGCATATAGCGACGAAATAGCGACGAAAAATGAATGTCGTTATACGGCTTGTCGCAAAGCAAATTTCGTCGGCAATGCGTCGCTGTATTGCGACGAAAACAAATTGCGTCGGTGTATCGTCGCAAAACTGCGACGAGAAAATGTCAGGTCTGCGACCTTTATTCTGTTGTCGCTGTTTCGTCGGTAAATTATTTCGTCGCTATTTCGTATTTTTTATTTTTTTTATTAATGTTCTGCGACAAAGAATTTCGTCGCAAAATTTCGTCGGTATATGTTTTACCGTCGCTATTTATTATTTTTTTATTTTTTGTTTCCGTTTTATTTCGTCGCAAAATGTCGTCGTTAATATGTCTTTTCGTCGCTAATTTTAAATTTTTGTTTTTTTATTTCCGATCTGCGACAGACCAATTTCGTCGCTGGTTCGTCGGTATTTGTTATTTTTAAAAATATTAAATTTACTAATAATTATTTTAAATACATTATTTAATATTAAATTTTAATTTTTTTTGATTTATTAATAATATTAATACATTATTAATTAAAAAGTTTTTATTATTATTATTTAATTTCTATAATATATTTTATTTTGTATATTAAATCATTTGTACAAATATTATACAGTAATACGGTATTTGCGCATTCAAGTTCGTATAATTAAACAACACAAACGAAATAGAATCCGTAAAATTGTCAGATAGAATATATAAAAGTACAAAGAAAATGTCAATACAACAAATGAAATAGACTGTACAAACAATGAAAAAATAAAAAACTATGAAGAGGAAGATGGAGGGGGATCATGCGGAGAAGAGTGACCATCAGGAGGGCGGGGCTGAGGCTGAGGCTGAGGCTGAGGCTGAGGCTGCGAGGAGTTGGAAATGAAAGTCATGACGACCTGCGACAGCTGGAAGATTTGCTGGTTCGTTGCCTGCTGCACCTGCATCGTCTGATGCTGCGCCTGCTCAAACGCATGCTGAAGCGCCTGCTGAAGCGCCTGCTGCATCGCCTGCTGCTGCGACTGCAGTGCCTGTAAACTCTCCTCTTGCCTCGTCCTGATGGACTCTATCTCACGCTGCAGCGCCGCATTATCTGCTTCCAGGCGCGAAATATCCTCTGGCGTCGCAGAAGGCGCGGAGGTGCTGGCCTCAGAGGAAGCACCTGGATGCAGAACTTCGGGAAAGAATCGCGGCGCTGCTGATCCAACCCCGTACACCTCCTTCTTCTTCTTATTCTGAGGGCCGACGGTCCGAACCGCATCCCAATAAGCGCGGTTCTTGTCGGCCTGTTCGCCCCTATCTGCGAGTAATCTGTTGTACTCGTCCTGAAATGAGAATATGAATTGTTATGGTTTAGCAATAAAACAAACTAAGGAAAAAAACAAATGATATCGTAGTCTACTTACACTGATGTCGCGGGCCTTCGTCGTGATCCAGTCCTCCGTTCCGTCGGAGGCTCTCTTCCGATGCGTCTTGTAGAAGAGATCGTAGGAGGCTGGCCACTCCCCCGTCTCCTGTTGCTGAAAGAATGAAATAAAATATGTTAGTGATATGCAGAATTTTTAAAAATTTCGGCATGACCTATTCGTTTATCGGAGGTATCCCGGCCTTAAAGGCCTCTCCCAAGTCAAATCACATGTACCAACTTAAAGTAACCATATACGAATACCAAAAAAACAACAGCGCAACATAAGTAATCAACGAATATAGATAATCCACTTAACTCACTGAATGTAAATAATCCACTTAAGTCGATGAATGTAAATAATCCAATGAAATCAATGAAGGTCGTTATAATCCAATATTAAAATACTCACCATAGAACGCATCGTGGTGGCGTGGGAAACCGAACCACCTGAGTGTGTGGCAGGTGCTGGGCCCTGTACGTTGCCGCTGCGCCGGTTCGCCGCGTTCCGGGCGCTGCGGGCTTGGTAAGCAGGGTCCCTCCACCCTTGTACCCACGCCGCCCAGACGGCCTCGGATACGTAGGCAGGCCTTATCCACGTGGGGTCACGCTCCGACTTGGTCTTGAGGGAGTTGACGAAGTCCCCGTAGCGTTTGGCGGCCCTATGCCGCCAGGCCTGCTCCACGTCGCGGGCGATGTCGGCTGGCCAGCTGTACGACTTCTGCAATTATCATACGGAGGAATAATAAAAGTGTGGTTAGAAAAGTAATGATTGATTACGCATCAAAAAGTGAAATTCATCAAATTTGAATACCTGAAACTCATCCCAGTAGAACCTACGTGTCTCCGGGGTGACACGGCCCCAGGTATATCCAGATGGGTCAAGCCTCAGGTGGAAGGACCGGGTGATGCAACCGGAAAGCGCGCCATTGTCCGATCCAAACCTGAAAGAGTTTAAGTTGTTAGGAAAAAATAACGCGTGAAATATATTTGAAAACATGTTAAATAAATTAATCATTACTTACGTATGGGTATCATTTGACCAAGGGAGGGGACGACGCCCTGATATGACACCCTGGTCCGATGCCGCATCAGACGCCGGATGAGGTGCTGAAACGCTGGGTGTGGGTGGCGTCGTATGACTGGGGGGTGCGGACATGTCGGCAGACCGTAAAAGGTCTGAGTCCGCAGCCAGAGCGGCGGTCGAAACCGAGGCATACGTATCATGCTGAGAAATGAACGCATCGAACTCTCCTTGAAGGTCCTGTGTAGATGGTGGGTATGTGGATCTCGTCGGTAAACCGTCACTAGCCATCAGATCTGAGAGGAACATATTAATAATTTTTAAACGGAGGTTTCCCAGCCTTAATGGCCTCTCCAAAGACAAATGCAAATCATACCGAAAATCATATGCAAACATCTTACAAAACAGTTTTTACAAATTTAACTATATTTAAATACGAAATTAAATATATGTACCGTATATATGTACCGTATATATGTATTTGTGCGTGTATATATGTATTAAAACATATACATACATATACCGTATATATGTATATGTGCGTGTACCGTATATATGTATATGTGCGTGTATATATGTATTAAAAACATATACATACATATACATATACATATACATACATTTACAAATCTATTAAATACATATACATACATATACATATATATACCATATACATATACCGGTATATACATATATATACCATATACATATATATACCCGTATATACATATATATACCAAAATAGATTATATAATTATAAATATATGTAAATACGAAAAATATATATACATACATAATTCTACCCAAAAAAACATTTTCTAATAATTTTACATATATTTATATGTAAATACGAAATTAACTTATATATATACTTATATACCCAAATACGAAAATTAACTACAAAATCCATAAATACATATATATATATATATATACCGTATATACATATATATACCATATACATGTATACCCATATATAGATATATACACTATATATACAGTATATACATATATATACTACATACATATATACCATATACATATATATACCATATACATATATATACATACATAATTCTATACACATATACATATATATACATACATAATTCTATACACATATACATATATATACATACATAATTTTCGGCTGGCATGGGAGACTGTGTGGAATCTATACCCGTTGACAAAACACATGTCGTGTCGCGCGACTCTGTTCAATGGACCCTCGGCTACTGGCGTCAGAATGTAACCGTACTCATCGTCAGCCAGATGACCTTTGCTCGCCTGTAAAAGGACAAGTAAGTATACATCAACGGGGCAATAAATGTGTATCACATATCGTACACGTAACAGGCAAATACAAAACTTACATGCCACCTGAACCAATCAGCAAACTTGGAATCTAACTCATTGTTTATTGCATCGCTCGATATACCCGGTGAACGGTGTTGCAATAAATCAACGAACAAGCTGAAGCAAATTACGAATGAGTACCCTGTATATCTTTGTAACATAATGGATAGAGTATCACAAGGTATTTACAAAATAAAATGGGAAATCGTTTATACCTCTGGAAACGGTCGACTTGACGGCAGTTGCGCAGAACATAAGAATGAGCAATCTTCAGCTCGCTGTCCCCCAATATCATTTCCTTTCCCTGTCCGTGAAATCTGATCGGATGTGTGAATATTGGGAGGACACCGGATCTGGAAATGCCGTCGTCGTTCCGGGGAACATCTCTGCACCTCGACGGGACATCTGGCTCGAAGTAATGAGACACGAAGGCCGATGCTTCCTCCGTCAGATAGGCATTGCACATAGAGGCCTCGACTTTCGCCTTGTTCTTGATGTTCAGCTTCAAATGCCTGAGATATCTGTTCATATAGTGAATATATGTTCAAATGCATATCGCTTAGACACATAAGAATGTCATGCACATAAAAAAGAGTACCTCTCGAACGGATACATCCACCTGTACTGAACAGGACCACCAACACGTGCCTCGTATGGTAGATGAACTGGCAAGTGTTCCATTGAATCAAAGAAGGCCGGAGGGAATATAGTTTCCAGCTTGCATATGATCACTGGGATTTCGCCCTCCAGCCTTGACATATCATCCGCCCTGAGTCTCGTGGCTGTAAGACATCTGAAGAACAGACTCATCTCGGTAATTGCTTCCCATACATTGGTTGGAAGCAGCTCGCGGAATGCAATGGGCATCAACCGTTGCATGAACACGTGACAGTCGTGGCTCTTCATCCCGTGCAAACCGCGTTTATTCACGTCGATGTTCTTCGACAGGTTCGAAACATGGCCATCAGGAAATCTAGCCGTCCCTAGCCATGATAACAACGCACTGACCTGCTCCGCATTCAGCGTGTACGAGGACTTCGGCATGTATGATGTGCCAACGGGATGCAGCTCCAGTCGCATGTTGAGGTCGCGCATATCAAGTCGTGCCTTCGAATTGTCTTTTGTTTTCCCTGGCACATTCAGCACTGTATTGAAAATGTTGTCAAACACGTTCTTCTCAATATGCATGACATCCAGGTTATGTCGGATCATATTGCTCTTCCAGTACGGAAGCTCCCAGAATATGCTTCTCTTCTTCCACCCGATACAGTAACGAGCCAGGTCTGCATTGTGACTGCCGTCCGGATCATCAGCGACCCCCACGAATCCACAACTGTCTATCTCCTGCAGCACCTCTGCACCCGTGAGGAGCTCGGGCTTTGTGTCCTTAACGACAATGCCAGGCATGAACGCCGTCACGTTCCTTCTGTACGAATGACGTCTGGGCAGGAACTTCCTATGGCTGTCGAACCAGCTTATCTTACGTCCATGTTTCAAGGACATCGTCTTCGCTTGCTTCATGCAGCAAGGGCAAGCGTATTTCCCCGCTGTGCTCCACCCCGACAACATAGAATAAGCCGGGAAGTCACTGATCGTCCACATCAGCACGGCGCGTAGCTGGAAGTTTTGTTTAGTCGATATATCGAACGTCTCCACGCCAAACTCCCATAACCACTTCAGCTCCTGTATCAACGGCTGCAGGTATAGGTCGATCTTCTGTTTCGGATTCCTAGGACCTGGTGCGATCACAGTCAAGAACATGTAAGGCTTCTTCATGCACATCCAAGGCGGTAGATTGTACGGCGTCACGATTACAGGCCACGACGAATACTGCTCTCCCGACTGTCCAAACGGGTTGAACCCGTCGGTGCATAAACCCAACCTAACGTTCCTTGTCTCCGACGAAAAACCCGGATGCGTCGCATCGAACGTCCTCCAAGCTTCGCCGTCAGATGGATGGCACATCTCACCGTCTTTCGTGTAGTGCTCCGCGTGCCACCTCATCTGGCTAGCTGTGGCACCGGATGCGTATAGCCTCTGCAGTCTAGGGGCGAGAGGTAAATAGTAAAATTGTTTTCTTGGCACGTTCCGGTTTCTTTTGTTCGTTCTCCACCTGCTTGTCCCACAGACCCTGCACATGTCTTTATCCTCGTTGATGCCCCAGTATATGATGCACCCCTCTGAACAACAATCGATTTTCTGAACCGGCAGTCCCAACGCCTGCAGCTGTTTCTTCGTCGAATAAAAACTGTCGACCATTGTGTTCCCTTCAGGAAGAGATTCCCTCATCAGCTGACACATCCCATCGTACAATCTCTCCGTCATGCGGTGTTCCGTCTTCATGCTCGTCATCCGACCGATCATGGACATCTGTGTGTGACTACCGCAACCAGGATACAGCGGCGTGTTGGCGGCGTTCAGCATCTCAAAAAACTGTCTCGCCTGAGGGTTCGGATCTTCCTCCACGAATGTACGCGGCTGTTCATCCGGATCCTGCATTTGTAACAACTGCTCTCCGGTAAATGCGCCAGCGGCTGCGTCTGTCACCATCTGCATGTATGGGTTGTGAGATCCCTCGCCTATTTCTTCGGCATTAACCTGACCGGGTCCCCCTTCGACGTGTACAGTTGCAGATGTAGACGCCCCCTCATATTCGCCGTGACAGTACCATGTATGGTAATTGTGGACGAAACCTTGTTTCAATATGTGAACCCTCACGTCACCCGGATCCTTATATTTACGGTTCTTGCATTTCTTGCACGGACATCTAATCTGCGTTCCACTTTCATTACTCGTCGCAAAATCAATAAATTCTTCGAGACCTTCAACAAATCTAAAACACCACTCCCCGTTGTTTACTCTCTGGTACATCCACTTTCTATCGCTTCTCCTCGGATCCATTTTCTCGCTACACCTTGAAACTAACAGCAGCTATCTTTTTTCGTGTGTAGAAAAAATCAAAATTCCACACTTCTGTATTTTCGTTCAAAATTGATGATTGATGTGTTTGAAATGAGAGAAGAATGGGAGAAGAGAAGAAGAGAAGAAGAAATACAATGGTTTTATCGTTCCCAGTATAAGACAATACCGACGACTTAGCGACGAACGGCGACGAACAAGAAACACAAATCCCGGAGACAAACACACATATACCGACGACTTAGCGACGAACATCGACGAACAAGAAACACAAATCCCGGAGACAAACAAACACATATACCGACGACGTACCGACGACCAGCGACGAAACACGTCGTTTGATATGCTTTTACCGACGAAATACCGATTACATTGCGACGCAAAACGTCTCTTCATTCCGTACGACGTGTTTCGTCGCTAAGGCATCGGTACGTCGTCGGTAAAAGACAGTCCGTCCAGTTCCCCATGCTTACAACTTACGATGTTTTGCGTCGCTAATTCGTCGCTATGTCGTCGCTGATTTCACTATATAAACAGTGGATCAGCGTGTGCCCACAACAACATATAAAACAACTATTTTATAATCCAAAATGGTTCGTACTAAAGCACAAGCACGACGTGGTGGACGTGGTGGTAGGGCGGCAACACCGCCAACTGAAGTGCCTTCTTCTTCAACTGTTCCTCCCCCACCTCCTCCCCCACCAGAGACCTCTGAGCCTCGCCGGGATCGACAAATTGTCGAACTCCAAACAGAAGTACGAGATCTGTGGAAAATGTTAGATGAGGTGAAGGCGCATGTCACGGTTCAGGAAGAGCGTCTCGACTGCATAGATAAAAGGCAGATGCGGATTAAATCCAAATCTGCACAGTTGAGACGCCAACTGAAGGCGTGTGCGAAGAGTATAGCTTCTCTCTGTTCGGATGACGAACAGTGAGTGGCTACTCTTCGCTATTTAGCTTTTTTTAAATATTTCTTATTATATTTTGTAATTTTTAATTTTTAATTTTATATTAATGAAGTTTGTTTTTTTAATATCGTATTTGTTTTCTTAATAATTATAACACGTGTTTAATCTCTTACGAATCCTGACGACACACCTGTATACGCGAAATGTGGTTAAGAAAAATTTCTTCCGACTAATTCACCGACTAAACATCAACTATATACCGACGAAACCTAATACAACAACGAAAACCTACTAACTATATATATCTTCGACGAAACTTAATAGAACGACAAAAACCTATTAACCGTATCGTCGAAACCTAACTATATCTTCGACGAAACTTAATAGAACGACAAAAACCTACTAACCGTATCGACGAAAAAGGGAAAAACTAAATACAATGAGAAGAACGGGCTTCGCGGGTTTTTTTTTTTGAATTTACCGACGCTTTACCGACGAGACAGCGACGGAAAACGTCTCTTCACATTATTCGACGCGTTTCGTCGCTATTCCGTCGCCAAGTTGTCGCTATTCGGCAGTGTCAGTTCAGTTCCCAACGGTTGCATCGTACGATAAACTTACGTCGCTAATTCGTCGCTACGTCGTCGCTATAACATCCGAAAGGTCATCACTGCACATTCACTGCACACACTGCACATTCACTGCACATTCCCAACGGTTGACAAATGCGTCGCTATGTCGTCGCTATGTCGTCGCTCATTTCACTATTTATACCCCAAACATCCGCTGTTATACATACACACATAGAACGTTATAAATAATCAAAATATGCCGCGTCGTTTTAAAAGAACCCCAAGGCGTGGTGGACGGGCAAACAGTGCCCCTCCAGAAGGGCCTCCTCCTCAACCACCATCGGTTGAGCGAGAGGGTTCTGTATCTGTCTATGGCCCACCGCCGCATCAGGATGATCAAGAACAAATGCCGGTGCAGGACGCCGACTTCCGTATGCTGATGGCAAACATGCATCAGCAGTCGCGGCAACTGCACTACATGACTAGAAGGCTGCGGAAGATGAAATTTAGATACTACAAGCTCAAGCGCCTTCTCAAAGAGTTTGCGGAGAATGTCACGGCCACTCTTTCGTCCGATGACGAAGAGTGAACGGTCCATCTCCGCATCTCTTTTTAGATTTTTTTTTATTTTTTCGTTTGATAATGTAACTTCTTATTATTAAATGAATGAGTATTTTTCCCAATTACCGCTTTCTTTTTCCTTAATCAATACACGTGTTTAATTCTCGATGTATCTGCGACGACACAACGACAAACCGAATTACGAACGGAAAGTAATTCAAAACATTTGCCACATACGGGTTTCATTGACAAAAAAACGACGATACACAACTCCAAGAACTTAGTAAACGACGAATTTATTTTATACTTTTAGCGACACATTTGCGACGACATAGCGACGAACCGTTATAAACTAAATAGCGACGAACAAAAACACGCAGAATAGCGACGAGACACCGACAAATCACCGACGTAATTCACCTGACTGACTATTTTTCTTTTAGCGACAACGAATTTCATCGTACTTTCGTCGCAATTAGCGACTACATTATTTGGGTCGCAGAGTCGTCGCTATTACCGACGAAACAACGACTATACGTTGTTCGTCAGTGATTTTTTCGTCGGAAACCAACAATTTTTTTGTGGTGATTTCTTTGACAAAGAAAGGATGTTTTATTAATAATAACCCTCACTTAGGGCGGAGGAAGACCCGAGTACAATGTCAGTACAAATGTAAAAACAATCGACAGAATAGAGCATATGATGCATAAGTAAATGAAAAAAGGCTAATATTTGATAGTAAGGAGGGAACCAGCAACCATATATGATATGTTGCATTAAAACCTTGCCAAGAAAAACCACTCTTATGGATAAAAACTTGACGAAAGGAAAAGCGTACATATTTATATGGTTGAGAGATCCTATCTGATAATGCGATACAAGGATAATTGCAGAGGCAGTGCGCTTGAATAAATATTCGGCCAGATAGCAGGCGTCCACACCAAAGAAGATAAAAATAATCCTTGTATTTGTAAATTAGATTCCGTAAGCAAGGATGGTGTAAGTTAGAAAAACAGAAAATGGAGATGTGCGTTAGCAGAAGGCCCGGATGGTCCGCGTGACTAGAGTAGTAAGTGACACAAGCGATTCGTGAACCGATTGAGTTTTGTTTGAATTTTTAATTGATTTATTTGATTTCATAGTCAACAGAAATGGATCAACAAATCTGAACCGATAATAATATACCCTCTTAATGAAAAGTTAAATAAAACCGAGGTATAGTTTATGTTGACGTCATGTTTATGTATAAAGATTTATAAATAATGAATTCCATTGAAGAGGATGAGGTTTTTTTTAATCAGAATCTTGACATGATCAAATGATCTCTAATTGTCTTATATAAGATCTCTGCGATACTAGGAGAGGGAAAAGATAAAAAGAAAAATCAAAAAAGAAGATATGTTTGGACAACTTTACCCTTTCCCCGTGCCGTAACTCCTAGTCTCCTAATTCCGATTAGTCTAATGGCCCCGGTATAGCTGTCCTGGCAGGGATAAGATCTCTTCACTGCAAGGGGGTGCGGTGACACGTGACTGCGCGACACGTGGCAGCAAGGATGGGTGATGAGGCAAGAGGGTGCGGTGACACGTGACTGCGCGACACGTGGCAGCAAGAATGGGTGATGAGGCTAGATGCAAGTGACCCTCATCTAGCCTCACCACCCTTCCTTGCTGCCACGTGTCGCGCGGTCATAAAGGGGATAAGGAAAGTGAGGGTGAGGAGATCCCAACCCGTCCTGGCAACCCTCCATTGCAAATGGCAGTCATTTGTACGGATGCAAATAATACTAACTGGTTGAATATTAACTTATCGAATTAGTATTTTTAAATTACTTAAATTTGATTTGGAGTACGACTTTTAAATGATATTCGATCTGAGGTTTGAGTTTGAACATTTTTAAATTCGAATCAAACTCAAACAATATTAGAATCTATTAGAACAAAAATAAATATAGCTTTTTATTTTAAAAATTGCATCTATCAAGTGAAAACATGTATTTTTATCTGATATTATTAAACAGTTATTAGGTTCTTTTTGCATGAAAACTTATTATTATTAAAATAATTGACAGTTAACATGTTTAATTTATTATACGTGTCAAACAAATATATTACTATAAAACCAAATCATGCATAATTTTTATATATATTCTAAGTTCGAGCATGTTACGAACTAACAAATGAAATATCAATATGTTCAAAATTAGCTCGTTAAATATTCGAGTTAAGTCAAATTCGATCTCGAATTTTATCAAATCAAATAAGTCAATTAAAAATTCAAACAAAACTCAATCGGTTCACGAATCGCTTGTGTCACTTACTACTCTAGTCACGCGGACCATCCGGGGCCTTCTGCTAACGCACATCTCCATTTTCTGTTTTTCTAACTTACAACCATATCCATGCAACAAATAAAACAAATAGTGATTAGCATTTGTAACCAACAATGCATCACGGGCGGAGAACGAGCATCTAGTTAAGTGAATGAAATACCCGTGTTGTCCGTATCAAAAGATACAGGCAATCCACTGTATGGTAAAAATGAATAGTCATAATGAAAGAGATAATAGGTGAAACAAATACCTGCGTTACCTGTGCCACTGTTTGACACAGGTAACAAAGAAGAAGAGGAGCTAAGGAAGAGTGGTCGGCCGCCAGCATCATACACGCAAATATGGTGTGGACAGGTCCGTAAGCCAAACTCCTTTAACCATTGGGGGTAAATCTTCCACATCATTAAAATAGAACGGAGTATTATGTAACTGGCTATACTAAGCGAGAGCATGTGCAACCATATTAGCTTGGCGAGAAACGTGCGAAATACTATGATACCCTAGGCCAAGTAGGACGCTAAGAGAAGATGATGTGCTTGAACTTTGGGCAAATGTAACCACTCCCCGTGAATCAACCTCAACATCAATACGGCTATAGCGTTGGATAAAATAAATGAGAGCGATAGTTGCTGCCCGGCGCTCAGCATGAAATGGTGTCGAGAGCAGAAGATGGAAAACTAAACCGTCTATAAAATGCCCATGCGAATCTCGTAAAATTGCTCTGCCTGCTGCTGAAAAAGACCCATGAGCTGCATCTACATTAAGCTTGAGACGCCCAAGAGGAGGAGTTCACCAACGAATAATCTGAGGACGGCGAGGCTGTAAGCATGGTGAATGGCCAAGAGAGAATAGACTAAGTCAGTGCTGACATGCTTTGTCCCATTTTGTGGCACACACCATATATATATATATATATATATATATATATATATATATATATATATATATATATATATATATCATGTCTAATGAGCTCAATCAATATAGATGAGGACCATCTGTCCGTCCCGAAGATCAACGATGTGTAAGATCGCCAGATCGACCATAGAATAATACCCGGTGCCACAACGCGTAGACATCCACGAAACGATGTCCCTCGAGTAGAAGTCCACCAAGACAACAAATATTGTGACAAACTACTAGCGGCGGATGGTGGCCCATCCAACAGAGCAGCATAATAAGACCAAATCGGTCTGATTGCGCCACAGTGTAGAAATATATGTGAAATCATGGCCGAGGAAGAGCGGCAAAAAGGAGAACAGGTAGGACAAGCCACCAAAACCTTTGCATATTATCCTGTACTAGCAAGGCATGATGATACAAACACCATAAGAAAAGAGAAACATAGGGTTGTTGCGTTTTATGCCACACAAACTGATGGGAGAAAAGCTTGGGTTTGGATGGACGAAGCATATCATATGCGGTCCTAACCGAAACTATGCCTGTGTTCAAGGCCCCATAGATAAGATCTTGCATTTCCATTCACATTGTTAAAACATATTTGACGGACTCCACATATTCGCTTCCACCCCATCGAATCTGTCAATCGGGGTATGTAATCCGCATGACCTTCATATTTAGAGTGCATAAAGGCAGCCCACAACCCATTGTTATTATGATATAACCACCTCAATTTTCATGAATAAGCCATATATAGAACATCTAGCCGTCGAATGCCCAGTCCTCCCTCATTTTGCGACAAACTCAAAGTTTGCCATCGTACCCAATGATGACGGATATCTGTCATTTGGCCAGACCAGAAGAATATGCATATCCATCTACGTAAAGCTGCAATAATACCCTTCGGTAGTGGTGTTGTCGCAAGGACATGCAAAGGTATCAAAGTCAACATTGATTTAATCAAAATTAGCCTACCAGCCAATGAAAGAAATTTATTCTGCCAAGCCTAAAGTCATCGATCAATATGATTTAATAAGTCGACACAATAAAGAAGACGATTCCGGCCTCGGTAAAGTTTAACCCTGTAGCGCCCCGGCCCGATACTGGTATCGGAACCAGTGCACCCGCCGTAGTCTACTATGAGAACTACGAAGCATCAAAGCAGATCAAGCGTACATCATTCATGACGTAAGATAAATCAGCGGAAACGTCGTAAAATTTAAAAATTCACCATCATTAATGTAACCAGAAAATACAGCAGAAATAAAAGGTGTTCGATCAACCGTCTAACATATCCTCCAGTACAGCATAATAAACATCAAGTTTTCCATCTTAAAGAAAGTAATCAAACGTCTGTCTACTTCCATGTCCATCATCCCATTGAGTCCACTCGCCATCGTCCTCGACAAATATCATTTCGTATTCTGGCTCACCTGAAAAGGAAATAGAGTATCTGTTCTTAGCGAAAATATCGCCAGCAAGTAACCCGTCTATACACCTTACGGGATCACACACGACGAGTCACCAGTGTATAAGTCATTGCCCAAAATAAGGTGCTCGGGTTAGCAAATAGCATCTTTATAAGAATTCCTCAAAACAGATAAATCACATAAATGATACACGGATACGAGAACAATCATGTACTAAAACAACATATCACATAAACAAGACATAAACTAGTCACATTTCTTGCATGTCAAATCTTATGCTTCGTGTATCATGATGCATGTACTTCTTTAAAACCACACACAACACCCATGCATATGTCTTCTTTGATAAACATGTCATGCGTTTCATTTCACAAAATATTTCATAACTCTTCTTATCATATTCTTCGCGTAGCAGAACTTTATACCCTGTGGGTGATCAGTCCATAGCAAACAGAACTTTATACCCCGTGCTGAAAGGTCCACGACCCTATAACATATAACTTTATACCCCGTGCTGAAAGGTTCACGGCCCCATTACATACATCATATATATGTGCTGATAGGTCCACGGCCCCATTACATATATCATATATCCATGCTGATAGGTCCACGGCCCCATAAAATATTTTATACCCTGCTGTTGATTCACATGTCACGCTTTTATACCCTGCTTTCACAGGCGTGACTTTTATACCCTGCGATCAACCAGCAGCCATAGTTTGCCTTTCGAAAACTTTAATCTTTTCTTGTAAACACATGTTCTTTCGCAAAGTAATTCTCAAGCCAAATTCAAGTGCCCATGTCATGATGCAGGATGCACATGTAACTTCGTATCAAACATATAACACACACACACACATCTTACATATCAAATATACGGTCTTGCACCTCAAACGCTCCATGTTTGTATCTTTCCAAGTCCGTTCGTCTCACTAATTCACTTGGGATTCAATCTTATTCTTACTTAGTCAAACTTACCATCTATTCCTCAATTACACCTCAAATACCCTTGTATTTTATGTTCAAAAGAAGTGTATAGAGTTACTACACATACATAGGGCGCCTAAAGGGTCAAAAAGACTTCCAGTATACTTGGAACGCCACATGAGGTGCCTAAAGGGGACATGAGGCGCCTATTCTAGGCGTTCGAAGTGTTCGGGGATGTGCCGTATACATCGAACGCCTACATGAAGCGCCTAATGTAGGTGTTCGAAGTGTACGGGGATGCTCTGGGACACATTGAATGCCTACATTAGGCGTCTAATGTGACTTGAAGCGCCTAATGTAGGTGTTCGAAGTGTTCTGACGGTTCAGAACTACAGTTTTTCTGCAGTAACTTCTCTCCCTCACCTTCCTCCTTCAACCCTTTCATGTTTACACTTCAAGATCTATCTTAGCACCTAGATTCATCATAATTAACACACAACTAGCAAGAGTTGATTCCTACACATGTAAAGTAGTGTCCATCCTAAGCCTTCTATCACCCACAACCTCCAATGTATCTCTTCAACTTTCCAACACAACAAGTCTACCCTAATGACATCTTTACTTCTTCAACCTTCTGCAAATACACTCAAAACACTTAAGATGTACTTAATGAACTCAAGAACTTATACCAAAACAATGAACACAATACGGATAACCCTTTTATAGGCATATTATCAACAAAGATCACAACATAACCATTTTCAGAAATTGGCCCAAAGAACATGACTATACACCATCAACAACAACAATTACATATAGTAAGCATTTAACATAAACAAACCAAAGCTACTAATGTGTGATCCAAGTTTTCTCTTTGTAAGAACATAGGGCCTAAGATAACAAAATTTGCGTAAAGCGTATAGAAAGATTACTTGTCTTGGAATCTAGATAAGCTTACGGGTGTACTGCAGAATTTTGGTAAAGATTGAACTTAGATTGACCTTCTTCCTTCCTTTTCTTCTTCTCTTCTTCTTCTTTCTCTCCTCTTTCTCCTTCTCTTTTTTTTTTCTCTGGCGGTTTCCTATCTCCTCCTCTCTTCTTTAACCGACCCCCTCTTAATCTAATGGGGAGTTATATTAAATGTTGTATAACTCCCCTACTCTTCAGTTGGGGGTAATTTGGTAATTCTGCCTAGTTCTTTTAATTCTACTTTTAACCCCTTTTTATTTTATATTTTATTTAACCAAGTCTCTTAACCTATACGATTAATTAAATTGCATTTAAGGTTGACTTTTAAGTATTGAAAGTCGTGCTTAAAAGTCACGGGGTATGACAAACCCCCAAGTATTTTATTTTCAAGGAAGTCACTGTCATTTGAAGTGCTTGTTCCATACCTCGAATATGATGAGACGACGCACGAGAAAAGGGAATAAAATGACTTTTCTGAAAATTAACAGACTGACCTGAAGCTGCCTGATATCGGTTCAGAAAACATCGAAACCCATGTGTTAGAAACACATAGAAGTTGTTTCCGATGATCCATAATGAAAATTACGTCAAGCTGTATCGATCACTGCTACTTCACAATATAAAAAACGCGGTCAATTAAGTGATTTATTTTGCTTCATTCCATCATATTCTAAAGTCAATGAAGATCGAAAACTAGTGATTAACTTTTATGGCCAGAAAATGCTCTGAGTAATTCCTTAAGGCATAATTTAGAGTTTTTAAGTTAGATTAAGAAGAATAAAGAATTAAAACTAATTGGTACATGTAAAATATGCAAGTACAGAGTCTGTTCCATTCTATAGTGGCCTTTTTCATGTATTATTATGGTTTATTCTCTACAATATGATGACATAGTATAGCATTTAGTTTATGTAGTATTACATTTATTGTTTATCAAATAATGATATATAATAGTGTTTTATTCAATGTATAAAGGAAAAACGGTACATGTTCACAAGAACTGGTGAAAATTTGCAATTATCAGAGTTCCCAGGCAGGAAAAACTGTTTAATATGTTTTCTCTCACTCATTTATGAAGTCATTGAACACTGAGAATAAAAGGCGTTCTCGGTACACTAAGTTCCCACGTTTGCACATGGTTCGAGAAGGGATCTGATCGCGTTGCGACCTGATGTATGCAGTCTTACCTTACACTTCTTTGTGTAAGAAGCTGTTTCCACATCTCGAATCCGTAACCTCAAGATCACAAAACATCAACTTTACGAGTTGCTCCAAGACTCACTCTCATTAAACACTAAGAATAAAAAAGGTAAATACTATTGGTTTGCTGCGTAGTCTAAACCGCTGGCAGCAGCTATGGGAAGGGGGACCTAATGTTACCATCAGAAATAAGAAGATAAGAGAAAAACTATGGGAAAAGTGATAAACCAGAAATAAGAAGAATAGAAAAAAAAAACTATGGGAAAAGTGATAAACTGTTGCTTGCCTCCTATTTATTGATAAGAGTACAGCTGGGCAGTGGATGGTAGATACATAGTTTTCACCCAACTTCCCATATAAAACTCAGTGAAATGAGTTATGAATTCTTGGTGGATAAAAACGCCCTGAATCCAGTAAAATGGGTTATTGCTGTCCAGTTTTTGTTGTACCAAGCACCCCAAGTAACGAAACTGCATCTCATAAACCATAATTAAATTGTCTGTTAGTCAACAACAGTCAACGGTGCAACTCTTGCAGTTCAGCACACAAGAATTACTATTCAGCAGCTCAGCACTCAAATATTGCTGTTCAGCAGTTCAGTGCCCAAGCATCACTGTTCAGCCTTGGTTGCACTTCAGCGGGGCTGCATAACACTCATTATATTACCGACGAATATGCCAAGGTTTGCACCTCGGCACCAACTTCAGTTTATGTACAAGTGCCGCACTTCAGACCACTTCAGCTGGATCCAACTCTGCACTTCGGCAAGACCTAATCATGCACTTCGGCAAAGCTTGATTTGGCATTTCGGAGAAGGAACCAAGCACGACATTACCTCGTGGGACCATCAGGCAGGAGTGCAATTCAAATATGGTGACTACACCTGGCTATACAGCCTGTACACGCCAAGGTCATTCCAGCAGACCTATTAGTCACATCAGCTAGTCTACTGGTCACATCAGCAGACTTACGGCGTCCTAGGCTTTCTGCCCCAAGCAAACATCTCATCCGCCAGCAGAGGCCAAAGGCGGGAAAAGGTTAATAAAAGTAAGCCAATACAGATGAGGAGAGGAATCCGAAATCTAAACATTGACATCCTAAAGCAAATTCATACACATTGCTCTTCAGCTCATACTGTGAGAAACACTTAACTCACCATTTAAATTATATTCTCAGTGAGAAATGGCCCAAACTGACTTGAGCGTCAGAGGGTTTTTCCCGGGGCCAACCCCTCGGGACCTCTGACTTGTGCTTCATTGTGCAGGATATTATGGAAGCTATTCCAGCTACAACCTTCAATCCAGTTAACAACTCTTCAAGTTAACTGATGACGTTAATTTGAGGTCATCTTGACCCTTTGTGAAGATCCGTTTTCATCATTTGGCGCTAGAAGAAGGGCCCCTTAGTCCCTTAATCCAGTAAAAAAGCTCAAACTTAAAACAGCCAATGTTTACCTATGACAAAGGGTCGACGAAAAGGTTTGGATGAGTCATCCAACCCACCACGATGCATGGTTACGCGTTCAGCTGCCCCAGAACAGGTTTCTAGGGTACCTGAATCTCCTATGCCTAATCCTATTCCTGTCCTGCAAGTTTCAAGGGAAGTGAGGGATAAAGAAATATAATACGTTGCTGAGAACATGGAAGTTTTCGAAGCCATGGTCCAGCATCTCAAAGGCAAACAACGAGAGGTGCAGAATATGGAAGTAGATCCACCTCTTCCCCAGAGAGAAATATCACAAGGCCAGTCTTCTAGACCGCATAAAGGATTTATGGCGGATGCTAGAAGACACAGTTTCAAAGCTCCAACCGTGGAGTCAGAACATATGTCTAGACCTCACTTAAGTGTGAGGTCAAAGTCTTTGAAAAGCATCTCCAGGGACGAAGAAGTTCCTCGCAGGCCGAGGGCTTACTACGAAGAGCACAGGCAAGAGTTTGTGCAAGCAGTCCAGGAAAGTCCTTTTTCCTGGGATATAGCAGAATATTTGGCACCGTACATCTTTTAAGGTGACAAAGATGGACACTTATGATGGGACCACAGACCCAACGGACCATCTCTTCCAGTTTCAAACTGCAATGAGTCTGAAAAACATCCTAGACCCTTTGCATTGCAAGACTTTCCCTTTATATTTAAGGGGAAAGGCCAGGAGATGGTTCCAAGAGCTTCCATCAAAATCTGTGAAGTCCTTTAAACAGTTGGCACAGAAGTTCAAGTCACATTTCGTGTCCAGCACCCCGTTTGTGAAGAACTCATCCCATCTAATGACCTTGAGATAAGGTCCAGATGAATCTGTGTTGAAGTACATGCAGCGTTTCTCAGACGAGTCACTGCAGGTTAGTAACAGAATTGAGGGTGTTAAAGCTGCAGCCTTCATTAATGGACTCCGAGCTGGTCGCCTCTTCTCCCAACTGGCTGAAGAAGGACCTACAACTCTAAGAGAATGCTTAGAGAAAGCTCATCAATTTGCCCGAGGAGAGGAGGCAAACAGGTTAAAGAGAGAAGCCGAGCATGGAGCCCGACAAGAAAGCCGATCTAGTTCAAAAAAGGAAGATCGGCGCCATGAAGGGAAAAACCGTGATCGGCGCAGTGCGTTCGATCGCATAAGTGGGAAGGACAAGGGTGGTAAGGAGGGCTTATCACTGTTGGCCTCACAGGAGTATATTCTGACCATCATAGAAAAAGACGGATTGAAGACAGATCCAGAGCCTCTGTACGAGCCTAGGACAAAGAGAAATCCTAAATTCTATTGCCGCTACCATAGAGATATCGGGCATGATACTGAAGATTGCAGGCAGTTGGCTCAGGCTATTAAACGACTGATTGAACAGGGTCATTTAAAACAGTTTTATGACCCTCGATCACGCCTGAACAACCGTCTGGATTTCCACAAGGACCCCAGAAAGACAAATGCCGACCAGAGTCTCCACCTCGGCATCGTAGAAATGAGGATGACGGGGAAAAAGGAAGGCGTGGGGCTGCAGGCAGCCCCAAGTCAATGCTATTATATATACAATCTCTGGGGGCCCACCTCACTCAGGCCAAGGAGCACCTAGTTCCTCAGGAACCTCGTCAGCTCCACCATCTAAAAGAGCCAAGTTGGTAAGAGAGCTAACTTATGGGCCAGAAGATCCCATTCCTCTGGACTCCAACAACACAGGCTTAGTGATAGAGCTGTGTGTACACCTTCCTCCTGATAAAGTTGTGCAAGTCTGACGTGTCTACGTGGATACCGGCAGTGCCGTAAATATAAAGTTCTATCGGGTATATCAGCAGCTTGGTTTACCCGATTGCTTGATGAAAACAGTAACCTCGTCCTTGTATGGATTCACCGGAGCTGCCGTGCAGCCAGCAGGTCTGGTCACGCTCAACTGCAGTTTTGGCAAACCCCCGCCTATCGATGCATATGGATAGACTTTGTGGTTGTCAAGGACGTATCCCCATACAATGTCATATTAGGACGCCCAGCTTTGGTGGCATTGGAGGCCATTGTGTCACCTCTTCATGTCAGCATGAAGTTTCCCACTCCAGAGGGAGTGGCAACTATACAAGGTGACAAACAAGTGGCACAGATTTGCTACGCTATTGCCACTAAGGGGAATGAATCAGTTCAGCAAGTCAGTCTTGATGAACTGATACCTTCAGATGAAGAACATTTGCAGTCGGATGATGCAGTACAAGACTTTGTCCTAAATCCGAGCAGACCTGAAAATGTCATAACGATCGGGACCTGGATGCCGTCCGAACTGTTAGCTCAGCTGCAGGATTTGCTGAAAGAATTCGCGATTATTTTCGCATGGACCGCTGAAGACATGCCAGGGATTCCATCACACCTGGCTGAGCATAAACTAAACGTTGATCCTTTGGCGAAGCCAGTAAAGCAAAAGAAGCGACAATTCGCACCAGAAAGGAATAAAGTCATCGAAGAAGAAGTCAAAAAGTTGTTGGCTATAAAATTCATTGTTGAAGTGCTTTTTCCAATCTGGTTGGCTAACCCAGTAGTGGTCCCCAAGCAGGATGAGTCTTGGAGAATGTGTATAGATTACACTGATCTCAACAAAGCATGTCCAAAAGATTGTACCCACTTCCGAAAATCGATAGGTTAGTGGATTCAACACTTGGGCATGAAGTCTTTGATTTCTTGGATGCCTTGAAAGGCTATAATCAGATCCTCGTGGCATTAGAAGATCAGAAAAAGACTGCTTTCGTAACTGATTCAGGTACTTATTGTTATGTAACTATGCCATTCGGATTGAAGAACGCTGGGGCCACTTATCAACGTCTGGTCAATTCCTTGTTCAGTGAACAAATTGGTCGGATAATGGAAGTCTACATCGACGATATGTTAATCAAGAGCAGGACTCTTGATCAATATATCAAAAATTTAAGGGAAGTTTTCACTGTGCTGAGAGACTCACGCATGAGACTAAACCCAAAGAAGTGCATGTTTGGGGTTCGTACTGGAAAGTTCTTGGGATACATGGTTTCCAAAGATGGGGTACAGGCAAACCCTGCTAAAATTGAAGCTATACAAAACATGCATCCCCCTAGGAACGTAAAGGAAGTGCAGAGGTTAACGGGTCGAATCGCAGCCCTGAGCAGATTTCTATCCAAATCAGCCGAAAGATCCCTTCCTTTCTTCCAGGTTTTGAAAAAGAAAGCAGCTTTCCAGTGGGACGACCAATGTCAAAAGGCCTTCGACGAGCTAAAATCCCATCTAGCTGAGGTGTCAATGCTTACTTCACCTCTGCCCGGAGAAGAGTTATATCTATACCTCTCAACGTGCAAAGAAGCTGTTAGTGCAGTTCTGCTCAGGGAGCAAGATAATGTACAAAGGCCCATTTATTTCGCAAGTAAAATTTTACATGGGCCTGAAGTGAGATATCCCAATGCTGAGAAGATAGTCTTAGCACTCGTAGTGGCAGCGAGGAAGTTCAGGCCTTACTTGCAAGCTCATCCCATTATAGTGGTCACTGACCAGCCCTTAAAGCAAATCTTGTCCAGACCAGACACATCTGGCCGAGCTGCAAAATGGGCTGTGGAGCTTGCAGAGTACGACATTCAGTACAAATCAAGAACTTCCATCAAAGCCCAAGCATTAGCAGATTTCTTAGGTGAAGGGATATCCGTGGAGGAAGATATCAAGCCAGTGGCTGAATGGACATTATATGTGGATGGGTCCTCCTCCAAAGATGGTTGTGGAGCAGGACTCCTAATCATCAACCCTAACAAAGAAGAATTTGAATACGCCTTGCGATTTGACTTTGAATCAACTAACAACGAGGCAGAATATGAGGCCCTCATAGCAGGACTAAGCCTTGCAAGAAAGTTGGGGACAGAACGAATCATCTCCCGAAGTGATTCACAATTGATTGTTTCTCAGGTCAATGGGGATTATGAAGCCAAAGAGGAAAACATGAAAAGATATCTAGCTAAAGTGCTGCAGCTCGGACAGGCATTCGAGCACTTCAGCATTGAACATATCCCCAGATCTGCCAACAAGAGAGCTGACGCGTTATCTCGGCTAGCATCATCCACTTCAACAACTTTGAGAAAAAAGATAGTTGTGGAGCTGGTGAAGCATCGTGCTTATGATGCTAATGAAGTGCTGCAAGTGGACTATCACAACACCTGGATGGACGAACTTGTTAATTTCTTGCAGCATGGAGTTCAGCCCGAGGATAAGCGTGCAGCTCGGCGCCTTCGTTTGAAGGCAGTAAGGTATGCCCTTTTCAACGACCACCTTTATAAAAAATCATTTTTGCAGCCTTGGTTGAAATGCGTGACTGAAGAGGAAAGAGATTACATCCCTCGAGAGATGCACCAAGGAATCTGCAGAAATCATTCTGGTGCCCAGTCGTTGGCAAGGAAATGTTATCTTGCTGGATATTACTGGCCCACTCTGCAACGTGATACAGAAGAATTGGTCAAAAAGTGTCCAGCATGCCAAGTCAATGCTCCAATGACACATTTGCCGAGCCAAGAGCTCACCTCTATTGCAAGTCCCTGGCCATTTGTACAATGGGGGATAGATCTTGTTGGACCTCTACCCCAAGCCCCAGGATCAGTCAAATTTTTGGTTGTTGGCATTGATTACTTCACCAAATGGGTAGAAGCAGAACCCTTAGCTACAATAACGGGGAATCAGATCAAGAAATTCTTGTGGAAGAACATCATATGTCGTTTTGGCCTTTCACAAGTTCTTATATCAGACAATGGAAAACAGTTCGCTGATGACCCTGTTAAGAGTTGGTGTGCCGAGCTCAAGATTGAACAACGTTTTACTTCGGTAGCGCACCCTCAAGCTAACGGACAAGTTGAATTGGCCAATAGAAAAATCAAGGATGGACTGAGAAAACGTCTATTCCAAATTGGAGCAAGTTGGATAGAGGAGCTCCCAAGCGTATTATGGGCATATCGAACTACTCCCTCTACCTCCACTAAGGAAACACCGTTTTCCTTAGTGTATGGCACTAAGGCAGTCATCCCAGCCGAAATTGGTTCCAGCTCTACCCGGACGGATTATTACTCTGCTGGAATCAATGACCAGGAGTTAAAGTTGAATTTGGATGAGCTGGAAGAGAAAAGGGAGTGGGCTCATGTCCGCATGGCTCAATACAAGAATCTAATTGCGCAATATTACAATTCCCGAGTATGGCCAAGATCCTATCAAGTGGGGGACTTGGTATTGCGCAACAATGAAGCAAGCCATGCAGCACCAACTGGAACTCTCAATCCTAAGCGGGAAGGACCTTACCGGATTGAGGTGGTGCGCTCAAATGGGGCGTATAAATTACAAACCTTGGAAGGCAAAACTTTACCAAGGACTTGGCATTCTACTCATTTAAGGCTTCTACATCAATGATGAATTTCACCTCAGCAGGTCTGAGTGGTTTTCCCAAAGAAGTCTTTCACGGTTTTCTTTTTCTAGCAGTGCTAGAAAAATGTAAATTATTTATTACCAGTGGTACTGAAGATTGAATAAAACAATGTTCGTGACAAAGTCGACTTGTGGTTCATTCATTTTGCCTAAATGGATTAAGTAACAGATTTTACTTTATCTAAAAATTATTATCATTGGCAAGCTAAAGCATGGCTGAGCTGCACTTCAGTCAAACGGCAAAATATTTTGGCGGAGCCAAGGGCCGAGACCAAATATAAATGCTTGCATAACTATTGAAATAGAGCAAACAAAACTTCGCAGTGCTGAAGAGAGATGTTTGCAAACTATGGTTTTAGAGCAAGTTGAAAACAAATATTTGCATAACTATTGAAATAGAGCAAACAAAACTTCGCAGTGCTGAAGGGAGATGTTTGCAAACTACGGAAATAGAGCAAATGAAGATGGAACTTCGCTGTGCAGAAGACCAAATGCTTGCATAACTATTGAAATAGAGCAAACAAAACTTCGCAGTGCTGAAGAGAGATGTTTACAAACTATGGAAATAGAGCAAGTTGAAGACAAATATTTGCATAACTATTGAAATAGAGCAAACAAAACTTCCCAGTGCAGAAGAGAGATGTTTGAAAACTACGGAAATAGAGCAAATGAAGATGGAACTTCGCTGTGCAGATCAAATGCTTGCATAACTATTGAAATAGAGCAAACAAAACTTCGCAGTGCTGAAGGGAGATGTTTGCAAACTATGGAAATAGAGCAAGTTGAAGACAAATATTTGCATAACTATTGAAATAAAGCAAACAAAACTTCGCAGTGCAGAAGAGAGATGTTTGCAAACTATGGAAATAGAGCAAATGAAGACGGAACTTCGCTGTGCAGAAGATCAAAAGCTTACATAACTATTGAAATAGAGCAAACAAAACTTCGCAGTGCTGAAGAGAGATGTTTGCAAACTATGGAAATAGATCAAGTTGACAAATATTTGCATAACTATTGAAATAGAGCAAACAAAACTTTGCACTGCAGAAGAGAGATGTTTGCAAACTATGGAAATAGAGCAAATGAAGATGGAACTTCGCTGTGCAGAAGATCAAATGCTTGCATAACTATTGAAATAGAGCAAACAAAACTTCGCAGTGCAAAAAGAGATGTTTGCAAACTATTGAAATAGAGCAAATGAAAATGAAACTTCGCAGTGTTGAAGACAAATACTTGCAATAACTATGGATATAGAGCAAATGAAAGTTTCTCAAGCCGAAGACAAACGCTTGCAAACTATAGAAATAGAGCAAGTAAAACTTTGCAATGCTGAAGACAAATGTTTGCACTAACTATTGAAATAGAGCAAATGAAACTTCACATACAGAAGACAAAGACAGTTACGGAAACTGAAATAAGCTGAAGAGCAAGAGTTGGAAAAAAGTGGATTTTCATTGAACAAATCATCTGTTACAACTACAAAAAATTACAAGAAAAGAAAAAAATCCTATACTACTCCTCCTCCTCCTGATCAGCTTCTCTGAGGTCAATTCCTTCCTTGAATTGCTCAAGGAGCTTATCGAAAATAACTTCAGCCTCAGTGTTGTAGAGATCGGCAAGTTGAGGATGCTCCTTATCTAGGTCTGGATAGACTTCTTGGCAGGCGTCAATTGAACAAGTCTGCCCCATTGCAAAAACAGCCCCTTGCATCTTCATCAGATTTTCTTCAAAGTACTGAGACTTCCTAAACTCAGCAACTGCAGATGTCTTGATCTCTTCAGCTTGAGACTCAAACTGAGAAGTGAGCTCAGCTTTGCTTTTCTTTTCTGCTTCAAGCTGCTGAGCCAGTTCTTCTTTGATCTTCTGATCTGCTTCAGATTGGCTCTTTAGCTGGGACAGTTCTTGCTCCACTTCATGGAATCCCTTCTGGAAGGACTCCAACTCAACCTGGGTTTTGGTAGATGCCAGCTGTAAGTTGGATTTCACTTCCTTCAGCTCGTCCACTTGTGAATTTGCCACCGCCAGCCGAGTGTCGGACTCCTCCTTTCCTTCTCTCAGCTGGGAGTTTTCAGACCTTAGGGAGTCCAACTCTGATTTCATTGAGTCCATTTCTGACCTCAACGTCTTCAGCTCAGCATCCATGTCATCCAGCCTGGAATCATCAGGTCTTGCCGTCTCAGCTAACTCATCATTGGCCCTTTTCAGTTCAGCATTGGCCACAGAGAGATTCACCACCAAGCTGCTCATTTCCTCAGCTCTTCTCAGCATGTCACACTCCTGGGCACGATACTGCAATAACCAACACGGTCAGATATCATTTCGACAATCTAAGTAAAAGGGTTGTAGGGTTCGAAAGAAACTCACCAAGGACATGTTGCTGAAATACGTGTCAAAGGCAGACTTCCAGTCCTGGCGTGCAAACTGGGCCTCATCCACAGGCAGCAGATCAGCTAACTTTTTTGCCACGCCTAGATGAGCCGCATTATTAGCAACTCCGTACACCAGGTTTCTCCATTCACGACGATATTGATAGGAGGGCTCCCCCTCAGATGGAGCTTTCCCAAGAAGATGTCGGGGGGAAGCCTCTCCTGAAGTAACCACAACCCCTCCAGTAAGGGCATCTTTTGGGTCCCTGATGATTGACCCCCTGGAGGAGAAACTGAGGCTTGAATGGAGACTGGTGCAGCAGAAACTAGATCAGGAACTGGTGCAGCCAGGACTGGATCAAAAATGGGTGCCTCAGGAGCTTGAATATCACTGGTTGACGCAACTGGTGGAGTCACTTTGGCTTGAGGAGCCTTGATGATGACCTTTGGAGGAGGGGCAGTCTTCTTGACACTTGCCCCAGCCTTTGCCACGGATTTGGAAGGCAAGGCTGGGGCCCCAGAAGTTTTCTTCTTCAGGGACTGAGCTGCAGCCTGAAGAGACTTCTTGGCTGAAGCAGAAGTGTCAACAGAAGTTTTGGCTGCAATAAAAACTCAAGTTAAAAGTGCTGAAATCAAATAATAACGATATCAACAACAAGATGGTTCGTCTTTACCTTGTCTGAAGGAAGGAACGACTGGAGGAGCAGGCAGGGCCCGCACCTCTGTAGAAGCCTTGGAAGGAGGCTGAGCAGAAGAAGAAGGTTGTTCATCCTCTCTCTTTCTCTTCTTGGGAACCAATTTCTTCAGTTTTCCAAGGCTTTCAGACACCATGGTTCCTGCAAAACGGAATAACACATTAATCAAAATGTATGCACAACCTCAAGAAGAGTCAATAAATGCCTAAAGCATGTAAACATACCCAAGATTAAGGCTAAAGCAGAAGAACCTAAAGTTTCATATTGATGGGAGGGCCACATGTGGTACATGTCGGCCGCCTTTACAACCGACCTGTCCACCATCTTCCAGTCTATAGCCTGGGGAAGATGCAGTAACCTTGAGGCTTTATCGCAGAATCTTTCGCTTGGCCTCTTGTTATCTGCAGGGCCAGATTTCCATAGGGTTCTCCCGGGTAACCCTATGTCCTTGACAAAGAAAAATCTGCCCTTCCAGTTCTTGACAGAAGAGGGGATGTTTATAGCGTGGTTAATAGCTTTATTAGGATGTCTCCTACTAAAGTAATACCAGCTTTCTTTGTGCTTACACACAAACATCCCCCTAAAGACATTTAAATCAAACTCAGTCTCAGCTGCTCTCAGGTAGAGCAGATAGCTGGCGATGAATTTTAGACCATTGGGCATAATTTGTGGTAATCTAAGGTGGTAAAAGTCAAGAATTTGAAGAAGAGGGCCAGAGACAGGAAGGTCAAACCCTGACCTGAAGTATTCCTCATAAACTGCCTCATACCCAACGGGTGGATCATAGGCAGTTTGATGAAAGAGAGGCAAAAGTGGGGAGAAAATATCTTTATCAATGCTAAACTCACTGCAGAAGAGAGAGATATCAACAACCTTTAAAGTGCAGAGTGAACCCTGCACTATCGGAGAAGGAGAACCCCTGTCAAGAGACGGCAGGAGTACTAGGGCAGAAGATGTGGCAGCAACCGAAGAAGGTCCACTAGCAGGGCGTAACCTTCTTCAAGGACGGTTGTCCTCATCAGAATTCATCTGGGTAAGAATGAGTAGATATATTATGGGAATCTGAAGGAGGAGGGGTTGAAATAACGAAAGCCATGAGTAAGTTGAAGAAATGCTTACAGAAGAGTGAAGGGTTGAGCTGAAAGGAAGAGCACCGGAGTAGGATGAAGAAAGGCTTCGGAGACGGAGAAGATGAACAAAAATGCATAATAGGCAGGTGTGCAGAATAGAAGAAGAAGAAAAGAAAGGGTTAAGGTAATTATCCCTATTTATAAGTGAGAAAAAAACGAAAGGTCACAACTTTTCGTTTGAAAATTCGAAGAGGCAGTGGTTAAAGCTTTTTCCCCTCTCGGGAGCTGAAACCGCCGAAAAGATAATGATGAGGTCTTGGAATTAACGCTTAGATTAAAAGCGGGAGTTACGGCGCAAATAAAAGGATAACTGCTCGGTTAATGAAGACACGTCACAGGCTTATTAGAACAAGATTTGTCCGCCTTCGCAGTTCAGCTCAGCCACACAAAATCTGGGGGCAAACGTAAACCATAATTAAATCGTCTGTTAGTCAACAACAGTCAACGGTACAACTCATGCAGTTCAGCACACAAGAATTACTATTCAGCAGCTCAGCACTCAAATATTGCTGTTCAGCAGTTCAGTGCCCAAGCATCACTGTTCGGCCTTGGTTGCACTTCAGCGGGGCTGCATAACACTCATTATATTACCGACGAATATGCCAAAGTTTGCACCTCGGCACCAACTTCAGTTTATGTACAAGTGCCGCACTTCAGACCACTTCAGCTGGATCCAACTCTACACTTCGGCAAGGCCTAATCATGTACTTCGGCAAAGCTTGATTTGGCATTTCGGAGAAGGAACCAAGTACGACATTACCTCATGGGACCATCAGGCAGGAGTGCAATTCAAATATGGTGACTACAGCTGGCTATACAGCCTGTACACGCCAAGGTCATTCCAGCAGACCTATTAGTCACATCAGCCAGTCTACTGGTCACATCAGCAGACCTACGACGTCCTAGGCTTTCTGTCCCAAGCAAACATCTCATCCGCCAGCATAGGCCAAAGACGGGAAAAGGTTAATAAAAGCAAGCCAATACAGACGAGGAGAGAGATCCGAAATCTAAACATTGATATCCTAAAGCAAATTCATACACATTGCTCTTCAGCTCATACTGTGAGAAACACTTAACTCACCATTTAAATTATATTCTCAGTGACAAATGACCCAAACTGACTTGAGCGTCGGAGGGTTTTTCCTGGGGCCAACCCCCCGGGACCTCTGGTTTGTGCTTCATTGTGCAAGATATTATGGAAGCTATTCCAGCTACAAACTTCAATCCAGTTAACAACTCTTCAAGTTAACTGACGACGTTAATTTGAGGTCATCTTGACCCTTGGTGAAGATGCGGCTTCATCAGCATCATAGTTACACGACATATGTTTGTGCAATAAAACTATGTAGTTTATCATTAGACAACAGGTCCCATCTGTTGAATCTAATCGTGTGTAATTTATAAGATTAGACTTTGTCCGATACTTAGATGATTAGAGTTAATTTGTACTTTTTTGTTGTGATATTTGTCTTTCAATTATTTGTACATATTCACTGTCATGACTATTTTAGATCGAAAGCTTTATATTTATGTTTAATATAATCCCTTCACTAGTGCATATCTCTATTATTGTGTTATCTATACAAGTATATATAGAGCTGGGGGTCTCACTGGAAACAGACTCTCTATCGGAATAGAGGTATTGCTTGTTTGTCTCTCACCTTCCCCAGACCATAGTGATAGCTTTTGCTGTCGTTGGGATATACTGGGTATGATTGTTGCTGTTGTTGTAGACTTTGTACGATACAACCACAACAACCTTAACCTATTGACTTAGAGACTCCCTTTTATGGTGGGGTATGGGAGGGTCAGATATACCCAACCATACCCACGTGTCAGAAATCACAGAGGTTTCCTAATGACCCATAATGAAAATTGCATCAAGTTGTGTCGATCAACTACTATTTCACATTATAAGAAGCGCTACCAATTTAATGAGTCATTTTGCTTTATTCGATCATAGTTAAAGACAAATCGGGGGATGTACTAAGGTTACAAAATGTAGTTTGACCTCTTCCAACATAGTCTGTTGAATTCACAATGGCCTGATTTCAGATGCTTAAGATATCCGAGTGTTTGTGATTTGCATAAAACTCATATAAGTAATCGCTTAATATTTTCGTTTGGATGTCGTTCAGCTTTTCTTGTAACATATTTATGCAATTAAATTTGTGAATTGAAAATGTACTAACAAACTTCTGCACTCTTTTTTTCTTGATTCGACACCTGTGTCAACAGAATGACAAAATCCAAAATGGCCTCCATAAAATTAGGCTTTGTTTATGGGATTGAAGATTTGATAGAGAAATACGTCATGTGTGTCGATGCATTGTATTTCTATTTTGGGTTGGGTTCAAAATAAGGGTATGGCGCTGTTATATGTGGTGCTGACCATGACGCCAGAAAGATGCATCCGTTTCACCTAGACAATATTGGAGCATAGGTGAAATACCTCACCCGGGGGCCTCCACTGCTTCAGCTCAAGGAGCTGCGTGGAGAATGTAAATCATGAGTCTAGCGACTTTTTAGATTGGGTGAGATCTTACTCAGTTACCCTTACAAGGCGTGTTCCCACAAACCAGGCCTTTGGCCTAGCAGCAAGGAACGCCACACTGTGTGTGTCTCTGGATTCAAACTCTTGACCTTTTAGAACAAATCTCAACTCAAATACCAACTATACTATGCTGTGAGGGCACACCTAGACAACATTGGCTCTGTGAGCGCTACATTGTGAGACTTTGAGTTACGATAGGAATGACCAAAAGCAAGTAAGATCTGCAACCTGGTAGGGTTCCACACGACATTCGTAATATGATATATATACACACACATCATCTATGTAGACAATGCAAAAATTAGAGTAATCCATAAATATATTATTCATTATTCTCTGATATTTAGATGGTGTATTTTTTAATCAAAAAGGCATTACCTTCCATTAATATTGTCCAATATATCTATCTTTTTTAGATATTTGTATTTGTCAAAATCCTGACTTCATATTAAATTTTGAATATATATACAGAATATAATCTTGTTAATAAATCTTTTTTATTATATAATGGGCATCTTATCCATTTTAAAACTTTATTTAATGGTTTATAATTTATTACTAATTTTGGTGTTCCTCTTTCAATTTCTGCATTTTTATTTACAGAAAATGCACCACGTCTCCAAGGAGACCTTGATTTTTGTATTTTATATATATATATATATATATATATATATATATATATATATATATATATATATATATATATATATGAGTCTTACACGATTGCTATATTCGTTTTTTTTTGCATGGAAAACATTGAAGTACAATTTTTTTTTTTGTAAAAATTAATAATTTTATACAGCTCATATTATTTATGATTCATCAAAGATATGAAGCGTGATTATTCTATATGCATAAGTTATTAGCCATGAAACGTAATAATAATGTGTTAAAGTGTAGAATATGGAGAAACTGTGTATATTTCTTCATGTGTCAACTGTACAAGCTAGCCCTATTCTTATACTACATTCAGACTATGTATACATGGTAACTCTTAATTACACAATATTCTAATTCTTAACTTTCATCTAATTCCTAACTTTTAGGCATGCAATTATTTATAGTGAGAATATCCTTGTGGGACTAATATGGTAGGAGCATATTCTAACACTCCCCCTCAAGTTGAATAGTGCGATCACCAATATTCAACTTGCACAGTACCGAGTCAAAGATTTGTCCATTAACAGCCTTAGTCAGGATATCAGCAAGTTGGTCTTCAAATGGTACATGTGGAAGAGTAATAATTCCACTATCAAGCTTCTCCTTAATAAAGTGTCGATCAACCTCCATATGTTTAGTTCGGTCATGTTGAACAGGATTTTCAGCAATGCTAATTGATGCTTTGTCATCACACATGAGACAAGTCGGATCAGTCACTGGAAAGCCAAGCTCTTGCAACAACTTTCGGACCCATAAGACTTCGGTGATGCCTTTTACGCTACTCCGGAACTCTGTTTCTGCACTTGACAATGCAACTACCTTCTGTTTCTTGCTTCTCCAAGTGACCAAGTTGCCCCCAACTGGCGTAAAATAACCAGAAGTAGAGCGCAGATCGATCTGGTTACCGGCCAAATCAGCATCTGTGTAGGCTTCAATATTTAGATGTCCATTATTCTTGAACAACAAACCACGTCCAGGGGTTCCTTTTAGGTATCTTACGATTCTTAGTACAACGTCAAAATGATGTCTCTGCGGGTTGTGCTTGAATTGGCTTACTACACCAACGGCGTATGTGATGTCCGGCCGGGTGTGAGACAATTAGATAAGTTTGCCCACCAAGCATTGGTACTGTTCTCGATCAGTAGAAGGAGCTCCTTGCATAATGTTCAGCTTGTGATTTGGAACCATTGGTGTATCAGCTGGCCTTGCGTCCAATATACCAACCTCTGCTAACATATCAAGAATGTACTTTCTTTGAGAGATACATATGCCGGATGATGATCATAAGACTTTAATTTCCAAGAAGTATTTCAGTCCTCCGAGGTTCTTCATCTCGAATTGTGTGAACAAATATTCCCTGAGACGCGACATTTCATTAGTGTCATTACCAGTAATAATCATATCATCAACATAAATAATAAGGCAAGTGACAAGACTTCCCTGTCGTTTAGTGAATAGAGTGTGATCAGCATTGCTCTGTCTATTTCCCTCTTGTTTCATAATAGACGTAAATCTTCAAATCCAAGCTCGAGGTGACTGTTTAAGACCATAGAGGGCTCGGGTGAGCTTGCAAACTAGTCTGGGTAAAAACTCTTTTGAGAAGCCGGGTGGTGGGTCCATGTACACTTCTTCTGTCAGTGTTCCATGTAGGAAAGCATTCTTCACATCAAACTATTGTAGGGGCCAATTTTCTATAGCCGCAATAGATAAAAGTTTTCGGATAGTGTCAAGTCGGGCAACTAGCGAGAAGGTCTCAAAGTAATCTACTCTGTATGTATGTGTATATCCTTTGGCAACCAACCTTGCCTTGTGCCGTTCAATACTTCCATCTGCTTTATATTTGATTGTGAACACCCATCTGCACCCAACAGATTTTTTTCCTGTGGGTAACTGACATCGCTCCCAAGTTTTATTGGTTTGAGAGCGTCCATTTCTGCTTTCATAGCTTTCTTCCATTCTAGTTGACTGCAGGCTTCTTCTACGGTTCTGAAAATCTTTTCAGAGCAAATTGCAGTAAAGAACCCTTTTGCTGTATTGGTCACGTTCTTCCTTGGTAGCGAAATAGGGTACTTGGAACTCCATGCTACCTTTGTGGGTGAATATCTATCCAGTGGGACTCCCCTGTTCTTCCTTGATGGAAGCACTTGACCCTGTTCTTCTGTATATAAGTTAGTATGGTCCAGGCCAAAACAGTTGTGATCATAGATAAGTTCATTATCCTGAGAGGGAGCAGTAGAAGTTTCAATAGGCAAAGTGTCAGTAGAATGGATATGAGAGGAGGGTGACATGGTTTCATGACTATCATTGTTATCATGTATATTATCAGTTACCTGTTGTGGTGCATTCACCTGAGGAGTATCATCAACGGGTCCTGGAGTAGAGACCGTATTATCGTAGGGAACATTAGTGCCGTCGAGGTCAACCACTTTCCGTGTTGAATCAGTTGTAGACTAGGGTAGTTTAGGCAACCAATCGAGGGATCCATCTTTAGCTATCTCCCGCTGATACCGAGGTTGGATGGTAAAGAAAAACTCAGTTTCAAGGAAGACGCAGTTCATGTTAATATGGATCTGCCGAGTGCGGGGGTTATAGCACCGGTAACCTTTTTGGGTGGTGGCATAGCAAAAAAATACACATTTATCGGCGCACAGATCAAATTTGTCACGATGAGTTTCGGGAATGTGGATAAAGACTATACACCCAAAAACTTTGGGTGGCGGAGTGAGTACTGAAGGAATGGGAGTATGAGAGGCTAAGGTATCAAGAGGGATTTTATGGTGTAGGATAGCGGTGGGAAGTCGGTTTCTTAGGTAGGTAGCTGTGGATACCGCCTCCGGCCAAAAATCCTGTGGAACAAGGGAATCTAACATCATGGCACGAGCCATTTTTAGAAGAATACAATGTTTTTGTTCTGCAACACCATTTTGTTCAGGGGTGTTGGGACACGATGTCCAGTGGATAATGCCATGATCGGAGAAAAAACTTTTGAGTGTCCCGTGAAAATATTCGCCCACATTATCAGATCGTAGAATTTGAATGGTTGAATTATATTGGGTTTGAACCATGTTATAGAATTCAATAAATTTAGCAGCAACTTCGGACTTATATTTGAGGGCATATAACCATGTCATGCGGGAGTAATCATCGACAAAAAGAACAAAATACTGAAATCCCAGTGGAGTCGAATGGGGGGAAGGACCCCAAACATCAGAATGTATCAACGAAAATATTTTATCCACACTAGTATTATTTAAAGGATAAGTAGCCCGGGACTGTTTTGCCCGGAGGCAAGTATTACAGGTCAACTGGTTTACAGTACTGGAAAATAACGTAGGAAAACGTTTCTGCAAATAGCTAAAAGAAGGATTTCCTAACCGACGGTACCATAACCAGATTTGTCTAGTAATTGATCCAGTGGCAAGATTAGAACGCCTGTGTGGCACAATTGCATCTACGTAATAAAGGTCTCCACTTTCAGTACCACGTCTAATGATCTCCCGAGTATGAATGTCATGCAACACACAAAATGTAGGATACATGAGTACAACACAGTCAAGTTCTTTTGTGAGTTGGTTAATAGATAGTAATTTAGTAGAAAGAGCAGGTACAAATAAACCGTTTTTAAGGGTATTATCAGGGATGATAACAATGGACCCACTGCCCTGGACTGGGGCCGTTTCATCGCTGACAGTTTCAACATGGGTTTTTATAGGAGATGAACGGCTTAAAAAATCATTAGGATCAAATGTCATAGTGTTCGTGGCCCCACAGTCGAAAATCCACTGAGGACTCGGACACTTGGGAGTATTAGTGAAAGCATGGGATAAACTGGGGTTTAAGTGGTGAGTTTCAGGATTAGGGGGCATAAGTGGCTTTTCTGGGAAATTAGGGGTACAATTTGAGGAATCTGAATGGAGCTGGACCATATTAACCGCATCTGAAGAATTAGAGGACTTAAATGCAATTCCAGAAAGAGTAGGGGGGACAGGATAATTTGGGGCAGGGACTGAAGGGATAATTTCGGCTTTAAAAAGACTTTTGGGGCTAGGGTTTACCCCTAGCCCCTTACCTCCTTCGGCTGGACTCGTCATTTCTTGGCTGCAGTTGCTGGCTTTCCTACTTCTACTGTCTTCTGCTACTGGTTCTTCGCTGTTACCGGCTCCGTCCTCTTGAGCCCTGGCAGCAGCACCTTTCCCTCTTTGTCCGGTGGTTATGCGTTTCCCTTCCCATCATTCTGGATAGCCATATATCTGGAAACATTTATCCTTTCCATGCCCCTTCTTCCCGTAGTGCTCACAGATGATGGAGCTCTTGTCACCCCGTGATGATGGATTTCCTGAACGGGGTGGCAACTGTCCTTATTGAGTAGTACTGCTTTGGTCCGGTGAAGGTCCTCCTCGTCCTCTATCGCGGCCACCGGTTGGTTTAACAGCCAACCCTTGTCCCACTCACAATGAGGACTTTATGTCTGAGGGGCCGTGTTTTATTAGCCCTGCCTAGGATTCTGCCTGCTTAAACATAAAAAATGTTGCTTCAGTGTTGGGCAGAGGCATTCTTTTCAATAGTTTCTTCTTTTCTGCTTCAAATCTGTCACTTACTGTTGTCAGGAATTGATATAACCGGAACTCTTGCATTTTTTCATTGTAGGAAGAGATGTCCTCTGGACATTTCATCGGGTTTGTATCTAAGGTATCAATGGATACCCAGAGATCCTGAAGACTATTCCAGCAGTCTTCCAAAGTACCCTCTTCCTGTCGGATATTATTTGCTCTCCGATGTAAATCGAATACCTACAGCAGCCGTCCCAAGTGCTTTGACCGTGCGATATCGTGAGACATTATTTATCATGCTTGCATCTACATTTTGTAGAATCTAGGTAAACACAGAGTTGTCGTCCTGTTCCCATTAGGGGTATCTTAGATCGGTTGGTGGTGGAGGAGGAGGCATCCCCGTGAGGTCATGCTGCCTACCCCGCCCCAAAATGGCCCGATAAATCACACGGGACCATAACGAATAATTGTTGCTGTGTTTCTTATATTCTTTTCAATAGTGGTTGCAGACTGAGGCTTTTGAGGATTTGAGGTATTTGTATGGCCAAATCTCCAGGACTTGGGGTGGTGGAAGATTCTGGCTTTGGTTCATGCAGGTTTTGTTCTGTTTCTGACATGGTGAATTTTGCAGATATGGATGCAAGGAAGATGGGTCAATGTCTGAGTAATGGTCAAGGCCAAAGGGATTGAGAGAGGTAACACAGCTGTATGGCTTTGAGAAAGGTATAACAGCCGGATATTAGCTGGAAAAAAGGCAATGATGAGACTTTCTCTGAGCCTATGTTCAAAAGTAAAGTCGAGATCACTCCCGCTCTGTTACCATGTTAAAGTGTAGAATATGGAGAAACTGTGTATATTCCTTCATTTATCAACCGTACAAGCCAGCCCTATTCTTATACTACATTCAGACTATGTATACATGGTAACTATTAATTACACAATATTCTAATTCTTAACTTTCAGCTAATTCCTAACTTATAGGGATACAATTATTTACAGTGAGAATATCCTTGTGAGACTAATATGGTAGGAGTATATTCTTAACCTAATGAATCTTAAACAGCTACGGAATCACATCACTTGTAATTCAATTAAAAGGTCATGATATAAACTTTGTGACGAACCATAGAAACATTTCCCAACTATGGTGCATTCAATATAAATAATGCACTATTTAAGATTTAGTTGAATGTAGAAATATTTTCGTGCTACATAAACAAAAACAATATTACTCCATTGTTTTAGAGTCTTTTGTCTATGTCGAAGTATGGAGGGTCGGATGTACGCAACCATACCTATGTGTTAGACACACACATGTTTAAATAATACAAACAATGCATCAACTAAATACATATCTTGAATGTAAAGATTATTACGGTATGTTCATAACAAACTGTTGGAGAAAATTAGAAGAAATGTACCAAGTTGTAAACTGTGGTTAGCAACGTACTTTGAGCTTAAATTTAGTTAGTTTTCATTAATGATAAATGGAAACTAATGAGTCCTTAATTATCTACGTAACAATTAGATAATTTTAGTCTTTTGAATCACTCAATTACGATACCGGATGAATGAGAAATTAATACTCAAAATAAGAAGAAATGTGGAAATCAGCTTAGCTCGGCAAGAGAGCCCAGGCGTTGGCTGCGGGCTTGATGGGCTCATGCTTGGACTCGAGTTGTGGACTAAGGGCCTGATGGGCTCGTGTGAGGGCTGCAGGCCCGCAGTCGGATCCTATTAGCTGGGAAGGAAGTTTGTTTAAATTTAAAGTTCTCCATGCTGTTGGGATTAGCTAAGGTTTAAGCTTGAAAAGTTGTTGAGCTTTAACCGTGATGAGCTGACCTGAAGTTGTTATGATCTGAAGGCTCAGATTGAACAGTTATTTGATCCAACGGCTGAGGACAGACCTGATGCGGTTATCTAATCCAAGGGTTCAAGCCGAGCAGGTGTCTTATCCTCGAGCTGTGGTTGAACTGGCTGTAACAATCTGACCTCAGTGTTTCCCTATAAATAGAGGCCAAGCTGACCTCTGTTATCACCCAAGAAAAACCAGAAATCAATTGTCTTCTTCCTTTCTCTCTGAAATCTCCATTTCTGCATATTCATCTTCTCTCGCATACACAACATCATCTGCATTTCAAGCCATGTGAGACGCCAAGACATCTTACAGGTCTATTGAGTTCATACGCTGCAGTGTCGCTCGTCTGAACTGATTTCGTTGTATCCTAGGAGACGGTTGCTTCCTCTGGTTAGACACAATATACTGGAGCAGTACATCTTAAGGATAGAGTCCTGGACTCACCTTGGATTTTCTGAATTGCTGAGTTGCTAGCACTGTCGTGCTGAGCTATTGCCGAGCTGAGCTCTGCTGTGCGTTGAGCTCGGCTGGTCGGTCAATAGTGCAGCATTGTTTTTTGTAGTGTTGCCGAGCTAAGCTTTGTTATGTGCTGAGCTCGGCTATTTGGCTGTTAGAGCATCTGTTATTCTATAGCGCTAATGTGCTGAGCTCTGCTGCTGTGCTAAGTTCGGATGGACGGCTGATATCACAGAATTACTGTTCTGAAGTGCTATTGTACTGAGGTCGGCAGGTCGGCTGACTGTCCAGAATGCAAACTCAATTGCACTGCTTGAACTGTCTTGATCTGGCAGACCTATCCGATTTGCCATGAGCTCGGTTGGTTGACTACTGCTTTATTTACAAGCGCACACTGTACAGAATCAGTTTTGAAATTTTCCAGCACAAACTGACGATGGTCTGCTCCAGCAATCTCAGTACTTGATAACGACCATGAAGTCCATTCAGGTATCACGACATTTCGCTATGCTTTTGACTCGGATGAAAGAAATGGTTACTTCTTAGGTTCATTATTATCGATAAATCAAACTTTTCTGATTGAATTATTTGTATATAGTGTAGTGTTTGTCGTATCTTCTCATATCTATTTGGAAACTAATCGTTCAAAAAAAAAGGTAGCATAATGACCAATAATGATCTTTATGTTCGCTTTGGTAATAAATAGTGTCCCACTTTTTACTTAGAATAAAGTATTCATTTAGTGCTCTCTTTGCAAGCTTATTTTTCATGTTTCATTTTTTTTCCAATAACAAATAAAGTCAATACATCAACTGTCTAACTTCATAACAACGAATCAAACTAAAGTACTTTCTGAAACATCAGAATGAAAGCCAAGGGCATATAACATATGTCTTGCTCGTCTTGCGATGTCACTACAAACCGCCGTTGGAGGGGGAAGTCGTAGGATTTGTCCATGTACCAATTGGTTACGCCAATACCATATGCTATATAGAGCTGTACGGAATACATATTGCCATTCCGAGTTTGGAATATATTATAGCACCATCGTGATTCCAGGTTCCACTCCATCCAGTCGGTAATATCCAAGCTTTGGTTAAATGATGTCCATTTAGATAAGCTTCAAAATCATTGGTGTTTAATGAACTGAACTATTTGTGAAGTTTGATTTGTATTCGATTTGAGTTCGTTTGTTAATTTTAATTAAACGAGTCAAGTTCAAATACCTAGTTGCATTCATTTCTCGTTTAAAGTGTTATAACATTTTCAAGTCGAATTCGAACAAATTTTGAAGCTCGTTGAACCAAACGAGCTGAGCTAAACTATTTGTTTATATAAACGGATCTAAACTTAATTAAAAATTAAGTTTAGATTCGTTTATAAATCTTCAATCATGCTACCCTCGTCGTTTTGGAGTCTTAAGATTTTGTTTTTGGCATTGTGAACTTTGACTCTAAAGAAAAATTTTGTGTTGTTGTCCCTCTCCTTCATCCATTTGACCCTAAATTTTTCTTTAAAAAAAGACTCCTCGAAGTTCAGAAGTCTCGTGTATTCCTCTAAGAGGTTTCTCTCCTGGAGATGAAGTCATGTGAGTCGTGTAGGTTTTGCATTGCTTGCTTTTGGATTTTTTTAGATTTAGTCTAGCATCCACAACCTTTTTAGTGATGCTTCCAAACTCCTCCTTATTTAATTGCTTTAATGGAATTTTTAAGAGCTTCAATTTTTTCACTAGGCCTTGAATAGGATTTCCTATTTGTTCTTCTTGCCATGAGGTACTCAGAATACTTTTGAAAGAAGGATGTTTCATCCATCCCCTTATAAATTTGAAAGGTTTCGGCCCGAAGTTTATACTTATATGGATACTTAGTATACCTGGAGAGTGATCAGAACTTAGAGGGGTTCAAAAACTAGTTGATAGTGTGGGAATGTATTCTTCTATTGATCATTACAAAACATATGATCGATTTTTGAGTAGCTTCTGTTTTCCCTTGTTCTTTTGCCTGTTGAAGGCTAATTTTGTAAAGGTTGGCATAGTAATGGTTAGCATCTTGTAAGCCACCTATATTTTGTATTTTGATCACTGTCAAACTTTTTGTCGCAATGTATTACAACAGTTTGTATATATCCGGCTATTTGGCCTATATATAAAATTTTATTTACAAAAAAAGAATCTAAACTTAAAAACTCACTATTCGGCTCAGTTTGGCTTGTTTTCAGCCCTATTCAGAACTCCAAATCATCATATAAGAGAAAATTAAGATATTTCCAAACCACAATATATATGATGTCCTATCGTTTGCTTTGGATGCAACATGGTTAGAAAGGTAAAGTGCAGCTTTTGGTGCGTATTCTGAAAATAATAATGCAAGAGTTGAAACAGTTGTCATAAATTAACCATATCTATAAGAGTATGCTTCTCATATTGCCTACACCACTTTTAAATAGTGTATCTTGAAGGAGTTTTTTTTTTTTTTTTTCTAGTAACGACTCTACCAAATTAAACCTAATCAACATATATATTTTTTTTACAAAAATACTCTCTCCTTGATTCAAAATGAAGATTTTATCTTCTTAAAGTAGATTCTCTACTTCATTTTAAACTTCTAGATTTCTCAAAAGTTTCCGAGGATAGGTAAACATATCCATGTCAAAGTGAATAATTGATAATGGACCATACATATCACTGTGTATGTCTTAGCAAACCACTTGTTTTTTTTTCATTTTTCTTTGAGATAAATGCATTGGCCATTTTCGTTATAAAACTATAGAAAAAAGAGATAGAATATCAAACAGGCAGAAAAATCAAGTGTTTAATGAGTGATGCTAGTACTGAATATACAGATAATTCAAATTTTCTTGCGAGCAGAATGGAAATAGAAAATGTTAACACAATAGAATGGTGTGGCACAGAAGATCAATAGATCCACAGCAAACATGCGAGGTGTCTTAGATTGAATGTAAGGCTTCTAAAGATATTTTTGGACAAATGGAATGAGTATAACAATCTTCTTAATTAGCATGTCACCAAGGGCGATACTGGATGGAAATGTTGCGGATGATTAACATGAAATGAGGTAAAATACAGTGGCATACAAGTATGATTTAGCCTATACATATGCATATATATATATATATATATATATATATATATATATATATATATATATATATATATATATATATATCTTTTAGTAGCAAAGAGATACTCTCAATAGTAGGAGATAGTCTATAATACAATTTATTGTCTAGTGGTGAGAAATACTTCCATTTAGATTGTATTGAGCCTTGTAGTGAATTATGATATGGCGTTGGAGCATACGGATAAAAAAATGCTTTCTTGCATGACGATTTAATTATATTAACAGATTTTCATGGATCGACCAAAGGGTTTAGTTATCCTAGACACGAACATTTAGTATGCAAGTTGAATGAAGTCACTTTATGAGTTGAAGCAGTCTCTCGAGAGTGGTACACCATGTTCTATTCCTGCATGATCAAAATTGGCGCATGGGCTGTAAGAATGATTGCTGACTTTATGTGAGAATCCTTAATGATCATTCATTTATTTATTTTTGCTGCTTTATGTTGTTGGTATTCTTATTGCTGCTAAAAGTATGAACGAGAGGTTAAAAGAAATTAAAAACATTGCTGAGTAGAGAATTTGGCAGGCACAATTTGTGTACAACCAAGAAATTCTTAGCACTAAGATTCATAGAGACAGAAAATTTAAAAAATTGTGGTTGTCTCAGGCCGCGTATGTTGAAAAATTGTTAGACAGGTTTAACATGTTAAATGCCAAAGCAGTTAGAACACCATTGGCAAATTATTTGAATTTATCTACCTCAGATTTTCCAAAGACGAGTATAGGAATTCAAGGCACGTCCAACGTTCTGTATGCTAGTGCAGTTGGGTGTCTTATGTATACAATGGATTGTACCAGACCTGAATTGACACAAGCAATCAATGTTTTGAGTTAATATATGGCTAGTCCAAGTCGACAATATTGAGAAGCAGTGAAGTGAATTTTCATATATTTGAAGGACACAGTAGATCAACAAGTTGTGAATATATTAATTCTGATTATGAAGGTGAGTTAAATCGTAGACGGTCAACTATTGACTATGCGATTACTCATACAGAAAGATCTATATGTGGGAGATCTATTGTTCAGTGTATGATTGCATTGTCTACGCCCGAGGTAATATACATAGCAGTTGGTAAAGAGGTAAAAGAAGCCTAAAAACTTAGTCAAAGAGTTGACATTTAGCAAGGTAGAGTTGTGCTCTGCTTTGAGAGTCATAGTGCAATTTTCTTGGCAGAGAATCATGTTTATTATTCAAGAACCAAATACAAATGCACGGTTTTATAAGTTCTGAGAGTTGATTAAGGTGAGAGATATTTTGCTAGAGAAAGTTCACACATCTAAGAATGTTACAAACATGTTGAAAGAGTGGGTTACTACTAACAAATACAAGCATTGTCTGGATTTGTTACACGTCTCTAAATGCTAGAGTATGAATGATGACAAGTCTTGTAGGGATCCAATGAAGATAGGAGTGTTGGTGATCCTATCTTCTAATAGATGAATGCTCGCACAAGTAGAGATGGTTAGATATAGTGACTCGATTCTTTATGCACCGCATATAATATATATACAACAATAACAATACTCTATTATCTTAGAGGCTCCCGCCTATGACAGGATATGGGGGGTCAGATCTACGCAACTATACCCATATATTAGAAACACAAAAATGTTGTTTCTCGATGATCTATAATGAAAATTGCGCCAAGCTGTTTCGATCAACTGCTACTTCACAATATAATAAGCGCAACCAATTTAGTGAGTCATTTTGCTTTATTATATCCAATGGAGTTAAGGACATACTCTTCTTTGACTTTTGAATATGATGGAATAAAGCAAAATGACTCACTAAATTGGTTGCGCTTCTTATATTGTGAAGTAGCAGTTGATCGAAATAGCTTGGCGCATCATTATGGATCATCGAGAAACAACCTCTATGTGTTTGTAACACATAGGCATGGTTGCGTACATCCTATCCTCCCATACCCCACTATAGACGGGAGGCTCTAAGGCAATAAGGTAATGTTGTTGTTGTTGTATTTTGCTTTATTATATTATATAAAATCAAAGAAAAGTGTGTCATTGACTCAATTGGAAATGGAAGACGCTTATGATATATATTTATGGGCTAAATCATTCACGGTATGGGATGTTTTTAACATTGAATTTTAGCTATGATTATGACTTATACTGATGTTGTAATTCTATACTGAAAGACATAGTGAATTCACGTCGATCACGTCGATTTCTTCTGTGGAATAGATACGTCGCCAAACCACTTTCATGTGTTTTTGTTTTTCTCGTATTTTCGATTTTTCTTCCTTGCACACTGTGTCATTATTCATTAATCATAATAGCACTTGTGATAATTTCTGTAAAAACAGGAACTAATTAGATTATATAAGTTCACGTCAACGTCTTGCCAAACATCTTTATGGGAACTTTTTTGGTAGGAGATTTGTCATGCATGGAGGTTCCTATATATATACAAATACAGTGGAGACTAGAGAATCCCAAAAGGTTTATGGGTTGTGGGTTGTGAATGTAGATTCCATATCCAAAACAACTTCACAAATGTGTTGTGCAAATGAGTCTCCATGGCGACAACACTGGTTACGTGCCCCCCACCCACCCCTCAAGTCAAAGATCTTTAATTCCTACCTTACAAAAGATGGTTCATCTTTTAGTCACATAATACAGACATACAAAATAATTTCATATGATAGGCCTAACTCGGTTAAGGGAAATGTTGGATATTCAACTATCTAAGAATATGTACAATAACAACATTACCTCTATTGTCTTAGAGGTTCTCGCATATGGCAGGGTGTGAAAGAAGAGAGAGTCAGATGTACGCAACTATACCCATGTGTTAGAAACATACAGAGGTTGTTTCTCGATGACCCATAATGAAAATTACGTCAAGCTGTGTTGATCAACTGATGCTTCACAATATAAAAAGCGCAGTCAATTTAGTGTGTCATTTTACTTTATTCCATCATATTTCAAAGTCAATAAAGAGTGTCTTTAACTTCATTGGAAATGGAAACTATGGAAGAATATGTAAAACTATCAAAAGATATGCAAAAACCACCCAGCAATGTGTATCAAAAATGACAAAAGACTTTAGCTGATCAGCCTAATTTGCATTTCCTTTGTGTTTTTTAGGTATAATTTGCACTACTTTAGTTGCAAATTCATTTTTTTTCTCTTGCCTCCAGACACCTCAGAATAGATTTGATTAAATGGAAAGCATTTCAAGCTTCAAAAGCTGACTAAAAGTTTCATAATAATGTTGAATGAGAGAAACATGAAGAAGAAATTAACCAAAAGCGAACAGAATAATTTGTCTAATTTTCATAATTTTTAAACATTTTATACTTTAATTAAGTAATTTGCAAGGAATGTTAGACGACAACAAGAATTAAGCATTTTAGGATTACTTGTACTACCATCTTTAACATAAATTATAAAATCAACAAGTTAGAATTGACAACAAACTCTCTATCATTTGGGATTGAGGTATTATTTGTCTGTCTTTTACCTTCTCAAAACCTTAGCGATAGCTTTTTCTGTCGTTGAAATATAAAATGAGTAGGATTGTTGTTGTAGAATTGACAACAAAAACTAAAGTGAAACTTTTCTTCAGAAGACCGGAAAAGGGACAGAAAACTTTTTGGCTGTGGGATCTTTTGTTGATATTAGATATGGATAATTGCAAAGACATTTCCAGGAAAATGAACTGAACATTTTTGCCCAATAGTTATTATGGCTTTTCATTAAAGCAATCACTGTTTGTAATCCGAAACTTTTATGCATTGAAAAGCACTGTAAAAAGCGTATATGTGATGACACTATCATAATAAGTGATTAATCTATAATAGCATTTCTTCATGACTAGGTACTTCTTATACTTCTAATAATCTATCTATATATTTTGGAATTTCATAGTTGCAGAGTATGAGAGATGAGGAAGCATTTTAAAGCATTTGGAAGAGCACGTTGTAAAGTATAGAAGAATAAATTGTGAAAAGAAGAATTGAATTTAGAGGCTGAATAGTGTAAAATTTTATTATGACTTTTAAGTTTTTATTACAGAACTTCACTCTAAAGTGTACAAGTGTTTGCCCTTTTATAAGGCTTGTAAGAGGTAAGAAACCTCAAGCCGCCAAACGGCTATAATAACGGCTATATTCTATTACATTTGTAGATCCACTAAGCTAGTGGATCTACAGTATATTGGTATACATACACGAGCTATGCTTTTCTTGTATTTTCTGGATTGTGCCTTTGATCAGTTTATCTCTTTAGTGTTGCCTCTGAGATTCTTGTATTTTCCTAAGTGTTTTAGCTTGGCAGTGCAGTCTCTTGTTGTTGTCTCTCTTTATTCTGTTCTGTTGTGCTCGGTACAGCTTGGCACGTCTGTTAAGTCATTTGCCTTTCCCTTGTCTCCTTCGCTCGGCATCTCATCGTTGATGTGTGCCTTTACTTCGTCATTTCGGCCTGGCCTTCTTTCTCTCAGCTCCGCTACTCTATCACCTCGGCCCTCCTCATTTCAGTTCACATCGGCACTACATCCTGTCACTTGGGCACTGCATGTTTTAACTCGGCACTTCATCTCAGCTCGAGTACTACTTCTGACCTCACCTCGGTTCGGTACTTCTTAAACTTCTATCTCACTTCAGCTTAGCACCTCAGCTTGACACTCCTTTTATCTTTTCCTGATCATTTTTGATCCTTACCTCGGTATGGCACCTCAGCTCGGTACTCCTTTACTTCTTCATTAACTTCAGCTAGGTACCTCAGCTCGGCTAATCACTTTTTTTTATTTCTGGAGGCTCCTTCTTCAACAAAATATTAATAGTTCAAAAGCTAAGAACAAATAAACTAATTGTACGTGCCCAAAAAGAAAACAAACTCTACATAAAAACAACATCCATCTTAACGAAATTGAAATTAAAAATCGCATCAACTACATCATCGACTATCTACCAAATACATGTACTTTCACAAAATTGAATTGACTTCTAATTCTTCGAGCTTGGTTGTTTAATTACTCGAGCCTAAATTCATGTCAAGAGATAACAGTTCGAACTCATATTATATGAACTCGAACCAAATCTAAATAACTCATTAGGACTCGATTCTTTTGATGAACTTGTTTAGCCGTATGCCTGTACTTGTAAAAGTCTACGAGTAGGATATGGTGATCTTTGGATCAGAATTATAAATCGGTGGACTGTAGTCAATTAACATGATTGACCAACTACCCAGAAGATGAGCCCTGTAAGAATTGAATCATGATTGACCCAAAATACGAGCCCAATCAAACTGACACAATTGGTTTTTTGGGTAAATTACGTCCAACTACACAAAACTGAAAACGACATTTTTTCTAGACTTTCACTGTGATACATCAAATGGCATTTTTTTTTTCCAATTCTAACCTTAACGACAAAAGTGGTAATAAAATATGATGTGGTACGAAAGATGGGTATTTGAAGAAGGAAAATTGCTTAGGCATACTGTAATAACGGTTGTCGAATAGATGCTCAATATAGAGTTAAAGAATAAATATGAAATATCTGTATATACCGTAAGCGGTTTGTTATATATAAGTGAACAATATTGTGGTAGACAGGTAAAAATGCATTGACATGTCAATTATATTTAAAATTGAAATCTTTTATAGGAAACAATATGTAGTATATGAAATAGAGTATGAAATACACAAGGAATTTAAATTTATTCAGGTCTTGTTGAGGGTGTGGATATGATTAGCTCAGGCATTTTAGCTCTATATTTTACAATCGTCCATGGTCATGCACCTTGTAAGCATGCTCTTATGACTGATGAGTGTATTCAGGATATATCCCAATAGTTTCAGGTAGGAGGTTTCAAAAGGAACGTCAGGGGTTCAAACTTTGCCAAAGACAAGAATGTTTAAAGCCTCTCCAAGTTAGCTGCATAGTGTGGGAGCAATATTGGCCCGTAGAATGACCTGATAGGCTGACAGACCAGTCTGTCGGTTGTTCTTTCGGTGCTAATGAGCTCCTTGTATTGTACTTGTGCTATGACAAACTTCTACTAAAAGGTCTTGGAAACCTGATTTACATCCCTACACACCATGTGGGACTGAAGATGACATGGACCCTCACTAGTTGGGGTTCAACCTTTCTTATAACATATCTCTATTATCATATCATTTATGCAGGTACATATAGAGCCTGGGGTCTCATTGGAAGCAGACTCTCTATCCTTTGGGATAGAGGTATTGTCTGTCTACCACCTACCCTCCCCAGACCTTAACGATAGCTTTTGCTGTCGTTGGGATATACTGGGTCCGGATGATGATGATGATTATAACTGATGAGTTATTCTATCACTGCGCAGACTACGACACTACACTCCTCTGACCCAACTGGTGTATATATATATATATATATATATATATATATATATATATATATATTCGTGGAGGTTATTTTGTCATCCCTTATAGTCTGCTAAGATCATGATGTCCATGTATCAACCGACGACACTCATCGTCCACAAAATATGCTAGAATCCTCGTACTGTCGAAGTGGTGGTTCACTTTGTCTGAATCATCCATGGTGATAGATTGTAATAGGTCAATTCGCAATAGGAGGTGTGAAAGATGAACAGTGACCAATTATAACAATTGTATTTGTTTAAGTCTCCTTATTCTCCTCCATAGACTAGGACCTCTAGGCAATAGGTAATGTTGTTGTTGTAAGTCTCCTTATTATGGATCATTTATTGGGAAGATGAGAACATCTTTCCTAAAGGCCTTCTTCAAGTTTGACACTATCTTGGCATTGGCGTATCCTTGCTACTGGTTTTGTTTTCGCAATGTAAATCTGTGTATGTAAATGATGGTTAAGTGTTTAAGTTGATGGATTTTACTTTTTGGTGTTCGATCCATTGAGTTGAGTGTCGAGATTGAAGGAATTAAACTTCCATTCAAGTTAAAAAAACAATTTACAACGTTGTGTCTCTTTTATAGGGATAGAAATCTACTCCTAACGGCTACTTTTTGACTTGAATAGCGGTCACTGTCAGTATACTATTAATTACAAAGGTTGTGGTAACGGCTAATTACCAATGCAGCTGTGCTTTGTACAAAAAAAACGCAATATTTACATGCCTAAGTATAACAGTTGAGCCTGTTGCGTTGCTGCCTTGATTGTGCTTCACCTCGTTACCTGAACCCAGCACTTTCTTTACTTCTTCACCATATCTGGTCTTCCTTAGCTCAGTTCGTCTTCCTCGTCTTCATCACATCAGTCCAGCTTTCCTGCTCAGGTCAGTTCGGCTGACTGACTTCGTTCTTCACCATCATTCGGGTCTTCGTCCAGATCGGCTTAGTTTAACTCAGCACTCCTCGTCCAGGTCTGCCTTCTTCAATTCAGCTCGACACACCTCATCTGAACTTATTTCTACATTGAGCATGTTAAGGTGTATGCGAATTCTTAACCAAGAGACAGAATCGAAAATATAAGTAGGTGGATAATGGTGTTCTATCTTTTGGTGTTGATGTGCACAGGCAACTGCCCATGCGTCTATGTGTTGCATAGAAATTACAGGAGGTGAATAGTTAATTAAGAACAATTAACGTACCCGGTTACATCTAAGAACGATTAAGGTGGTTGTTCACCATAAACGTGGTTATTTATCACCATAATTTTGGTAATCAAACCCTTTTGAAAAAAAGGATAGGCAATATTGGATGTTATCACTGTATTTCGGAAACGTATCACCATAATTACGATTATCAGAATATTCTAAAGTAGGATGTAATCACTATATTTTGATCACGATATGAAAAAGACAAGTAAATGGAATGCGATAATCCTATTAATGTATGTTGCGTATTTGTTAATAAGGTTCCGTGTAAAATATGATTTGAATAAAAACTAAGGTGAATAGAATTCAAGAAAGGAATACTAACCGTGTTCTCAATTTTGGAGCCATAATCTTTTTTATGTTTGTTCTTGGTTGTTTGAGTATGATAATTTTGTAGAATTCAGTAACCATATAATTGAATAAGAATATTCTTATTGGATGAAGATGAGAAAATGTAAAAAAGCAAAAATACGTATCGTGTTTTGAATCTAAATGTACAAAACAGTTCAGCTTCGAGTTATTTATCAAAGAAAAAGATAAAATTCGTGGGCCCGGTTATATCCAAAAAGATACGCCGATCATTTGATAGACATTTGTGTTAAATTAAGGAACAAGCATTGAAGAAACTGTTTTTCTTATTTCACAATGGCTGGTATTCACCAGCATAAATAGTACCGTCGAGACTCTTAATAAGGAAACTTAATCAATCATAATCCTATCATCATAAGTGTAGGATCAATTACATTATGTTGTTTTAATACATCAATATCTTGATTCTTTGATTAGCTCTGTTTCCTTTTTGGTTGTGATATGCTGATATGCTGATTGTGATATGCTGACACTCCCCCTCAAGTTAAGTCAGCGGGTCCTTGATGCTTAACTTGCTTAAGATTTTCCAAAATCGTCCTGCTTGTACTCCCATTGTAAGTATATCTGCTAGTTTCTCTTCTGATCGTACATATGGAAGGCAGACAATCTGATCATCAATCTTCTCTTTTATGAAGTGCCTATCCACTTCAACATGTTTAGTTTGGTCGTGTTTTCTGAGATCCTTATATAAAATATTTTGATGATGTGAAGATGTTTTAATTAATTTAAATTTATAATTGAGATTTGATACAAAATGAGAAAAACACGTTATGTCAAAAATGGTTAAGGTTGGAACAATACTATCCAACATCGATCTCTCAAAGCAGGAGATATCGATCGATCGAAGTGACTTCAGTCTCTAAAGGTGAGACTTCGATCGATCAATGTGAAAGAAGCTCAAATTCAGAAACTCTCTGTCAGACATCGAACCCTCAGATTTGGGAACATCGATCAATCGATATCACTTCAGTCTCTCCAAGAGAGACTTCGATCGATCGATGTCAGGCAGCCTCAAACCAGAAAGATTTTGGAAGACATCGATCTCTCAGTCTAAGGAACATCGATCGATCGATGTCACATCAGTCTCTGCAGGGGAGACTTCGATCGATCCATGTCAAGAAAGTTCAAAACTGAAAACTCTCTGGAAGACATCGATCTCTCAGCCCAGGCACTTCGATTGATCGATGTCCCACAGAATTCAAATTTTTATGACCGTTGGAATAAAATCCAAGGAAGATTCATGGTGTTTTTTCTTTTCAATCTTGCTCAAATTTCTTGTGGACTTTTCTCTAACATAATACATGCTTCCTTGTCTATCTTATCCATGTCTAAGATTCTCTAGGGTGGCTATTGAGGATCAAATCACTCCATAGGGTGGCTAAAGACTAAATGGACATTATCTTGACATTTGATGGAGTTGAAGACATGGAGGAGGCTCCAAAAACGTGGTGAACACCTCCTATAAATGGATGAAGCTCAGATTAAGCAAACACACACTTTCACCATCATCAAGCTTCATTCTTCATTGTTTTATATTTCTCTCATATATGTAAAAGTGCTTAAAGCTTGTTAATCCTTTTTTTGTTTTTCATTGTTGTATATTGAGAGATAGTGAGTCTAACAGAACCATAAATATTTGATCTCTTGCTTGTGTTTAGACTAGTGAGAAGGTGTGATCCCTATTATTTCATTTAACCCACTATGAGAAAGTTCTAGAGAGAACTTTGTTGAAGTTGTGAGGAAGCAAGAAGTTGTTCTTGCTTAGAGCTGAAGTTGTTGTAGTTGCACAAAGGTGTTTTGTGCAAGAAGTTGTTGTGGTTTCTTACACTAAGTTGTTAGTGTAAGTATTGCTGTGGTTGTTCCTATTAGCTTCAATAAGAAGAGTAGTTGTTGCAAATCCACTTTGGCAACAAAGTGGTAGTGGAGTAGAATCATTTACGATTCGAACCACTCTATATCCGGTGTATTCATTCATTTTCTCTCATCTCCCATTCTTACTTTGATTTTGAATTCCATTTGAGTTGAGCCAAACAAAAAAATTCTGGAAAATTGCCCAACACCCTATTCGCCCTCCCTCCTCTAGAGTGTCTTACGGACCTAACAATTGGTATCAGAGTCTAACCTTGATTGCTTGGCCAATCTTTGCAAGTAGCAAGGTTAAAGATCATGGCAACGACAACCTCTTCATCCTATACCTCAACTTTCAAGCTAACTGCACTATTCTCAGGATCAAACACTAAAGCACCTATGTGAAAATGTCGAAAGATCAATCATTTGAAAGGCTGTGGATTTGATATATGGAGAGCCATTGTTAAAGGAATCGAAGTTCCTATGATTACCAACTCAAAAGAAGAATCAATGTTCAAAGATGAAGATGACTACACCGATGAAGAAAAGATAAACTTCGCCATCAATTGCAAAGCATTCGATATTCTTTCAAGTGCTCTTACCACCACCGAGCTAATAAGACTTCAAAGTCTCGAAACAGCCCATAAAGCATGGAAAAGGCTGGAAATGATACACGAAAAGACTGAGCAAGTAAGAATGGCCAAAAGACTAATGCTCATTAAGGAATATGAAATGTTCAGGATGATGAGTGGTGAAAAGATTGAGGAGACAATCAACCGATTCACTCGAATAGTGAATCAACTTTCCATGGTGGACAAGAAAATCTCAAATGAAGACCTTGTCTCAAAACTCCTCAACTCTTTGCCAAGAGATTGGACACCTAAAGTCACCGCCATCACCGAATCAAAGAATCTCAAGACTTTTACCCTTGATGAGCTATCCAGTAATCTTCTTACTCATGAAATTCTTATTGATGAACAAAATAGGATGAACCCAATCAAGCCCACACAAGCATCACACAAAAGATTGGTGGTAGAGTCCGATGAATCGGATGAGGAAGTTGCTCTTCTAGTGAGAAAATTTAGAAGAATGGTCACAAGAAACAAGGTCCAAGCAAGGAAGTTTTTCAAGAAACCACCTAAGAATAAAGAAGCAAGTGAAAATTGCTATCGGTGTGATCGATCCGGTCACTTCATTGCTGATTGCCATGTCAAGGAGCCGCAAAAGCAAGAAAAGGTCTTTCCTCAAAAGAAGAAAGTCCTAAATGCAGAGGTAACCACATAGGATGATCTCTTTTTCGAATCGGAAGGAGAAGAAAGTGAAGACAAGGATGTTGGACTTGTTGCAATAGTAGAGAATCCAAAAGTACAACATACTTGTCTCATGGAAATTGAGAACGACCTTGAGGTAAACTCTAACTCCTCAAATTTACAAGATAAAATAGGAGATTTGCAAGATGAGTTTGAAAAACTGAATTTAAAATATAAACACTTGAAGAAAGAATTTAAAAAATGCATATTAGAAAACAAGAGCTTGCATGATAAGAATATTTTGATGTATCAAGATCATGACATCATACTCACCATGCATAAAACCGTAGCTCTTGAAAATGTGAAAATTAGGAAAGAATGTATGAAATTGAGAATAGACTTACAAAAACTAACCGATGGTAAAAATAATCTAGACAAACTACTTGGAAATCGAAGGAATGGAAATGACAAATCCGGTTTAGGATTTAATGTAGCGCATAGCCTAGGACTATGGTCTCGGCACGGTGCACCCGCCGTAATCTGCTACGAGAAGTACAAGGCATCGATAACATTCATGTGCACATCGTCATAATGTGTATCGTAATCGCGGAAGCAATATAAAATGTTCAACGCATAGCCGACATGTATAAAACAGAATAACTTGATTCGAGTACAACTGAAGTGTCACCAGTACAATATCAAAATACAAGTCTGAAATAACATAAGGTAAATACATAATCCATTTCATAAGTCCATCACTGATGCTCTCTCTGGCTCATCTCTCCCTGTGTCTGAACTGATTCCTGGCCCTGCGATGTGGTAAATGATAGGGTGAGCGATAACAAATCGCTCAGCAAGTATTTCCGCCTAGGTTTGTCATATGGACCATGCATGGTGAACATAACATGCAACATGAACAGTAACATAACATGTACTAACAGATGAACTAAAGTAACAACGATGCATAAACAGGCAAACTTTAGAAAGAATATCAAAGATTGAAGTATTCATTAGCCGTTCATATTTCCTTATTATTACGTAATGGTACAGTCTTTTACACATATTTCAGAGACAATTTCTTTTCCTACATCTATACCAAGCCCTACATTGTAACATTATTACTGATCCCCTATGGGTCTAAACTTGTATCTGGTAGGGTGACACAGGTATGCATGCGTATGCATATGCGATAAAATATCATGTGTCTTTTTCAGAGAAATCATGTAAGTTATAAACATGTCAGAAATCCTTGTATCAGCTCCTTCCATAATGATGTTTAAAACATGTCTTTAATTTATACGAACGTACACAAGACCCACTGACTAAACTTCTCCAAGTAGTCGTGTACCGTCTATGAATCCCGATGGTCCAACCATGGTGTTACATCATGCGTACATAGACTAATGGTGACTCCCCGAGTAGTCGTCTACCGTCTATGAATCCCAAGGTCCAACCTCGGTGTTACATGATACGTATAAGACTAATGGAAACAAGTTGGCAAAGATCCCGAGTCCCAGACACGGTGTTACACTCTACCAGAACGTAAGCATGAACTCGTCACATGACGCCAAACTCTCACCTAGGTTCCAGCGTCATGGGGCGACATACCGAAAAACACCCGATAAGGGGTGTGTCATAACATATGTTGCCCCTGATATCCTCACTAGTACACCCGATGTCAGGTAGCCTCCAAACATACAGAAGAGCTGTCGAAGCAGCATAACATGTCTCATATGGAGTCAGTCGTCCCAAGGTACGGATCGTTAAAATCATTTTAAACCTTGTACATTATAAAGTCAACTCAGAAAATGTGAAACTCATTTAAAAACATTTGTGTGATCGTGATTTTCGTAAATATGCATCGGATCATAAAATACGTCGCTTTTACGAAAGAGTTTGTCTTATGCATGAGAGCAGAATCGGTATAGACTTATTTACCCCTGTAATGTTTCCATAACTTAAGACTGGTGGTTGGCTCTTGTTTCATAACGTTTTTCTAGGTAAAATTACAGTTTTGCCCCTTTGTGGGGACCACGGTCTATTCCTAAGGGTGAGCCCTCTTTTTGGCTTTAATTACTACAGTCTTATCTCAAATAATCCTTTTGTATTATAATTTAAAGTTCTTATAAAACAACCCTTTTTCTTGTCTTTGATGTAAGTGTTGAAATTAGTCAACGCAGCTTGACTTTTCAATTTGACAACTTATTTTAATTATTAACTTGTGCGTTTGCAATTTTACCATATGTATCTTGTACTTCATTCAACTCTTTACATAAGGTCCCATTTATAATTACCAATATTGAACTAAATTACCATCCAAAGTCTTCACCATGGCCATTTGGCCGAAAATTACAAATACACCACTATAGCATATTTCAACTTGCTAATTATTTTATTGCATGCAAATGACACTTGGTTATCTACACAATCTTTTATAAGTCATCATCTTGGCACACATTGGGCTTTATGGCCGAAACACCACATGCACACACCCACACATGATTTTTGTCTTTTGTTAACTTGTTTTTCCATGAAAAATGATTACACCATCTAGTCCCTTTCACATGCATCCTTCTATACATCTTTAGATTTCTTACCATCCATATCCATAAACCGTGGGTGGGGGTTGATTATTCCCTCTAACTCATCAACTAGACATATTCACATACATTAATGGAAGTAACTAAATAAACTTTATAATGTTATGCACTTGATTCCTTGGGCTAAAATTGGGGCCACATACATACATAATCTTTTCTTTCTTTTAAGAACATGCAAGATGAGTTTAAACATATTCATACACACACCTTTTATTCCTTCCACATCATATCATGCATACGGACAAATAACATTGAAATGTAGTTGAAGATTATGATAGAGGTAGTAATCATGAAAATGTTACATGCAAGCACATATGAGACCTTAACCTATCTTCAATTCAGCTCGACACACCTCATCTGAACTTATTTCTACATTGAGCATGTTAAGGTGTATGCGAATTCTTAACCAAGAGACAGAATCGAAAATATAAGTAGGTGGATAATGGTGTTCTATCTTTTGGTGTTGATGTGCACAGGCAACTGCCCATGCGTCTATGTGTTGCATAGAAATTACAGGAGGTGAATAGTTAATTAAGAACAATTAACGTACCCGGTTACATCTAAGAACGATTAAGGTGGTTGTTCACCATAAATGTGGTTATTTATCACCATAATTTTGGTAATCAAACCCTTTTGAAAAAAAGGATAGGCAATATTGGATGTTATCACTGTATTTCGGAAACGTATCACCATAATTACGATTATCAGAATATTCTAAAGTAGGATGTAATCACTATATTTTGATCACGATATGAAAAAGACAAGTAAATGGAATGCGATAATCCTATTAATGTATGTTGCGTATTTGTTAATAAGGTTCCGTGTAAGATATGATTTGAATAAAAACTAAGGTGAATAGAATTCAAGAGAGGAATACTAACCGTGTTCTCGATTTTGGAGCCATAATCTTTTTTATGTTTGTTCTTGGTTGTTTGAGTATGATACTTTTGTAGAATTCAGTAACCATACAATTGAATAAGAATATTCTTATTGGATGAAGATGAGAAAATGTAAAAAAGCAACAATACGTATCGTGTTTTGAATCTAAATGTACAAAACAGTTCAGCTTCGAGTTATTTATCAAAGAAAAAGATAAAATTCGTGGGCCCGGTTATATCCAAAAAGATACGCCGATCATTTGATAGACATTTGTGTTAAATTAAGGAACAAGCATTGAAGAAACTGTTTTTCTTATTTCACAATGGCTGGTATTCACCAGCATAAATAGTACAGCTGAGACTCTTAATAAGGGAACTTAATCAATCATAATCCTATCATCATAAGTGTAGGATCAATTACATTATTTTGTTTTAATACATCAATATCTTGATTCTTTGATTAGCTCTGTTTCCTTTTTGGTTGTGATATGCTGATATGCTGATTGTGATATGCTGACACTCCTCCTCAAGTTAAGTCAGCGGGTCCTTGATGCTTAACTTGCTTAAGATTTTTCAAAATCGTCCTGCTTGTACTCCCATTGTAAGTATATCTGCTAGTTTCTCTTCTGATCGTACATATGGAAGGCAGACAATCTGATCATCAATATTCTCTTTTATGAAGTGCCTATCCACTTCAACATGTTTAGTTCGGTCGTGTTTTCTGAGATCCTTATGTTAAGATGTAAAATGTTTTGATGATATGAAAATGTTTTAATTAATTTAAATTTACACTTAATATTTGATGCAAAATGAGAAAAAAACATTATGTCAAAAATGGTTAAGGTTGGAACAATATTGTCCAACATCGATCTCTCAAAGCAGGAGATATCGATCGATCGAAGTGACTTCAGTCTCTAAAGGTGAGACTTCGATCGATCAATGTGACAGAAGCTCAAATTCAGAAACTCTCTGTCAGACATCGAACCCTCAGATTTGGGGACATCGATCAGTCGATGCCACTTCAGTCTCTCCAAGAGAGACTTCGATCGATCGATGTCAGGCAGCCTCAAACCAGAAAGTTTTTGGAAGACATCGATCTCTCAGTCCAAGGGACATCGATCGATCGATGTCACATCAGTCTCTGCAGGGGAGACTTCGATCGATCGATGTCAAGAAAGTTCAAAACTGAAAACTCTCTGGAAGACATCGATCTCTCAGCCCAGGCACTTCGATTGATCGATGTCCCACAGAATTCAAATTTTTATGACCGTTGGAATAAAATCCAAGGAAGATTCATGGTGTTTTCTCTTTTCAATCTTGCTCAAATTTCTTGTGGATTTTTCTCTAACATAATACATGCTTCCTTGACTATCTTATCCATGTCTAAGATTCTCTAGGGTGGCTATTGAGGATCAAATCACTCCATAGGGTGGCTAAAGACTAAATGGACATTATCTTGATATTTGATGGAGTTGAAGACATGGAGGAGGCTCCAAAAACGTGGTGAACACCTCCTATAAATGGATGAAGCTCAAATGAAGCAAACACACACTTTCACCATCATCAAGCTTCATTCTTCATTGTTTTATATTTCTCTCATATGCGTAAAAGTGCTTAAAGCTTGTTAATCCTTTCTTTGTTTTTCATTGTTGTATATTGAGAGATAGTGAGTCTAACAGAACCATAAATATTTGATCTCTTGCTTGTGTTTAGACTAGTAAGAAGGTGTGATCCCCATTATTTCATTTAACCCACTGTGAGAAAGTTCTTGAGAGAACTTTGTTGAAGTTGTGAGGAAGCAAGAAGTTGTTCTTGCTTAGAGCTGAAGTTGTTGTAGTTGCACAAAGGTGTTTTGTGCAAGAAGTTGTTGTTGTGGTTGCTTACACTAAGTTGTTAGTGTAAGTATTGCTGTGGTTGTTCTTATTAGCTTCAATGAGAAGAGCAGTTGTTGAAAATCCACTTTGGCAACAAAGTGGTAGTGGAGTAGAATCGTTTACGATTAGAACCACTCTATATCCGGTGTATTCATTCATTGTCTCTCATCTCCCATTTTTACTTTGATTTTGAATTCCATTTGAGTTGAGCCAAACAAGAAAATTCCGCAAAATTGCCCAACACCCTATTCGCCCTCCCTCCTCTAGAGTGTCTTACGGACCTAACAATTGGTATCAGAGCCTAACCTTGATTGCTTGGCCAATCTTTGCAAGTAGCAAGGTTAAAGATCATGGCAATGACAACCTCTTCATCCTATACCTCAGCTTTAAGGCAACTGCACTATTCTCAGGATCAAACACTAAAGCACCTATGTTTGATGCCCAAAATTATTTTTTGTGAAAATTTCGAATGATTAATCATTTGAAAGGCTGTGGATTTGATATATGGAGAGCCATTGTTAAAGGAATCGAAGTTCCTATGATTACCAACTCAAAAGAAGAATCAATGTTCAAGATGAAGATGACTACACCGATGAAGAAAAGATAAACTTTGCCATCAATTGCAAAGCATTCGATATTCTTTCAAGTGCTCTCACCACCACCGAGCTAATAAGACTTCAAGGTCTTGAAACAACCCATAAAGCATGGAAAAGGTTGGAAATCATACACGAAGGGACTGAGCATGTAAGAATGGCCAAAAGACTAATGCTCATTAAGGAATATGAAATGTTCAAGATGAAGAGTGGTGAAAAGATTGAGGAGACAATCAACCGATTCACTCGGATAGTGAATCAACTTTTTATGGTGGACAAGAAAATCTCAAATGAAGTTCTTGTCTCAAAACTCCTCAACTCTTTGCCAAGAGAATGGACACCTAAAGTCACCGTCATCACCAAATCAAAGAATCTCAAGACTTTTACCCTTGATGAGCTATCTGGTAATCTTCTTACTCATGAAATTTCTTATTGATGAACAAAATAGGATGAACCCAATCAAGCCCACACAAGCATCACACAAAGGATTGTGGTATAGTCCGATGAATCAGATGAGAAAGTTGCTCTTCTAGTGAAAAAATTTAGAAGAATGGTCACAAGAAACAAGGTCCAAGCAAGGAAGTTTTTCAAGAAACCACCTAAGAATAAAGAAGCAAGTGAAAATTGCTATCGGTGTGATCGATCCGGTCACTTCATTGCTGATTGCCACGTCAAGGAGCCGCAAAAGCAAGAAAAGAAGTCTTTCCTCAAAAGAAGAAAGTATTAATGCGGAGGTAACCACATGAGATGATCTCTTTTTCGAATCGGAAGGAGAAAAAAGTGAAGACAAGGATGTTGGACTTGTTGCAATAGTAGAGAATCCAAAAGTACAACATACTTGTCTCATGGAAATTAAGAATGACCTTGAGGTAAACTCTAACTCCTCAAATTTACAAGATAAAATAGGAGATTTGCAAGATGAGTTTGAAAAACTGAATTTAAAATACAAACACTTGAAGAAAGAATTTAGAAAATGCATATTAGAAAACAAGAGCTTGCATGATAAGAATATTTTGATGTATCAAGATCATGACATCATACTCACCATGCATAAAACTGTAACTCTTGAAAATGTGAAAATTAGGAAAGAATGTGTGAAATGAGAATAGACTTACAAAAACTAACCGATGGTAAAAATAATTTAGACAAACTACTTGGAAATCGAAGGATTGGAAATGACAAATCCGGTTTAGGATTTAATGTAGCGTCCAACCTAGGACTAGGGTCTCGGCACGGTGCACCTGCCGTAATCTGCTACGAGAAGTACAAGGCATCGATAACATTCATGTGCACATCGTCATAATGTGTATCGTAATCGCAGAAGCAATATAAAATGTTCAACGCATAACCGACATGTATAAAACAGAATAACTTGATCCGAGTACAATTGAAGTGTCACCAGTACAATATCAAAATACAAGTCTGAAATAACATAAGGTAAATACATAATCCATTTCACAAGTCCATCACTGATGCTCTCTCTCTGGCTCATCTCTCCCTGTGTCTGAACTGGTTCCTGGCCCTGCGATGTGGTAAATGATGGGGTGAGCGATAACAAATTGCTCAGCAAGTATTTGCGCCTTGGTTCGTCATGTGGACCATGCATGGTGAACAGAACATGCAACATGAACAGTAACATAACATATACTAACAGATGAACTAAAGTAACGACGATGCATAAACAGGCAAACTATAGAAAGAATATCAAAGATTGAAGTATTCATTAGCCGTTCATATTTCCTTATTATTACGTAATGGTACAGTCTTTTACACATACTTTAGAGACAATTTCTTTTCCTACATCTAGACCAAGCCCTACACTGTAACATTATTACTGATCCCCTAGGGGTCTAAACTTGTATCTGGTAGGGTGACACAGGTATACATGCGTATGCATATGCGATAAAATGTCATGTGTCTTTTTCAGAGAAATCATGTAAGTCATAAACATGTCAGAAATCCTTGTATCAGCTCCGTTCATAGCGATGTTTAAAACATGTCTTTAACTTATATGAACGTACACAAGACCCACTGACTAAACTTCTCCAAGTAGTCGTGTACCGTCTATGAATCCCGATGGTCCAACCATGGTGCTACATCATACGTACATAGACTAATGGTGACTCTCCGAGTAGTCGTCTACCGTCTATGAAGTATCGTAGTAGTCCCTCTCTTACACCAGAGTACTTCAATCCCTAAGAAGTATCGTAGTAGTCCCAAGTCCTTCATTTCAAATTCGCTGAACAAGTACCTTTTAAGATTTGTGATTTCCTCACAATCATTTCCGGTGATGATCATATCATCGACATAGATAACTAGGCAGGTGATAAGATTCTTCTTCTGTTTCAGGAACAGAGTGTGATCTGAATTTCTCTGGCGATACCCATACTTTTCATAGCAAGAGTAAACCTTCCAAACCAAGCTCTGGGTGACTGCTTCAAACCATACAACGCCTTTCAAAGTCTGCATACTTCCCCATCTCTAAATTCACCTGTGAATCTAGGAGGAGGGTCCACGTATACTTCTTCCTCCAATTCACTATGAATAAATTCATTTTTTACATCCATCTGATACAACGACCACTCAATATTTGCTGCTACTGAGAGAAGTACTCGGATCGTGTCTATCTTGGTTACGGGTGAGAAGGTCTCTGAATAATCAATACCATAGGTTTGTGTGTATCTTTTTGTGACCAGCCGTGCTTTATGCTTTTCAATAGTTCCATCTGCACGATATTTGAGTGTAAAGATCCATCTGCATCCCACTGGCTTCTTATGAGGACTTATAAGACACTTCTCCCACGTTCCGTTTTTCTTCAGTGCATTCATCTTATCTATCATTGCCTTTCTCCATTCTGGATGAGACTGTGCCTCCTCCACTGTTCGGGGAATATGAGTTGTGTAAAGGGATTTATGGAATGCTTGAGTGGTTTTAGAAAGTCCTTTTACCAATGTAGTCACCAGATACCTGGAGTTTTTTGGGGTATATTCTGGTTCATACATGACCGGTGGAACTCTACGATTTCTTCGTGGTGGAAGAACATATCTAGAACCTGTAGGTTGGGGCTCGACTGGGAACTGGTCAGAGGACTCAACTGAAACTGAAGGTACTGATGTGACTGACTTACGTACCTCGGGAGAACATTCAGCTGAAGAAGATACCGGACCATGATCCAGAGTTGGTGGGCTTTTGCTGTTATTAGAGACTGGTCTGGTGGTTTGCCTACTCCCCCTAGCAGGACAGTCTCTGGTAACAATGGCGTATGTAACCAACCGAGTGTGTCATCCTCCTGGGGTTTTGTCCCCTAACCCTGAGATGGGTTGTGGAAAAAGTATTCGGACTCAAGAAAATCACAATCCATGGTGGTGTGGAGTCACCGAGTATGTGGATCAAAGCATTGGTAACCCTTTTTATTGATTCCGTAGCCCACAAGCACACACCGGATGACTCATGGATCAAATTTGGTGCGTTGAGATTTGGGTATGTGAATGTAAACAATACATCCGAATACTCTAGTGAGGAGCGATAGATGAAGAGGTACAATGTGATGTTGAGCAAGAGCATCTAAGGGAGTCTGATATTGAAGAATTTTCATTGGCAATCTGTTAATGAGATCATTTGCTGTAGAGATAGCTTCGATCCAAAATGAAGAGGTACTTTAAACTCAATCATTAGTGACCGAGTGACTCCGAGAAGAATTTAATTTTTTTCGTTCAGCCACTCTATTTTGTTGTGGAGTGTCTGGACATGTGAGTTGGTTGATAAGGCCATGTGTTTGGAAGAAATCTTCTAACGATTTATTGACATATTTAGTCACATTGTCGGTGCGTAGGATTTGGATTTTTGTTTGGTATTGAATAGCAATCATATGATAGAAGGTAACAAATTTATTGAAAACATCAGATTTATGTTTAAGAAAGTAAATCCACGTCAAGAGATACCATTTAGGCTTGGTGCTGGTGTTGGGCCCCACATATCTGAGTGAATAAGTGAAAAAGGCTTTTTTGTTTGTGTGTTATTTTGGGGATATGGGTGTTAATGACTCATTGCTAAAATGCACGCCTGACAATGTAACTGAGATAACTTATTGAATATGTGAGGAAATAACCTCTGCAAGTACCCTAAGGAGGGATGACCCAGGCGGCAGTGCCATAGCCAAGCTTCCCTTTCAACCATCCCATGGTGTTGAGAAAAAGGGTTAGAGTGATTCACAAAAATACATGATTTAAATAACGTGTGCTAAAGAAATGCATGACACATTTTATGACTTGACATGTTTTTGCGACAAACTTGCCTTATATACTTTATATATAATGTTGCTGTACTAACAAGCCATGAAGCTTTAAAGCTTACTTCAAATGGCAATCATTTGTTGTGTTTGAACTATTTTCAGGTGCCACCATTAATGAACTAAACTAGTTCATTAAGTGAAGTATTTAGTTAAATGAACTAAGTAGTTCATTAAATGGAGAAATATTTGGAGAAAGCATGAAGGTAGCAAACATGGAAATGAAAAGTCTCCTCTCCCCTCTTAAACCACATGTTTTATACATTTATATATATATACATACATACATACATATATATATATATATATATATATATATATATATAGATTCAGATTTTTTTAAAAAAAAGGCACCATACACATATATTCCAACGTACTACCGACACGTTATATATTACGAACGTACGTCAACGTCACACCACTATACTTAACTCATATTTATGAGTATATTCAGGTCTTATATCATATGATATAAGTCAAACTGATGACAAAATTATTACGACACGTTACAAGGTTATAAACCGAAAATCGTTGTATCGGGTGACTATCGAAACTTCGCTAATGTGTCACGTACTTGCCATATATAGATGGCCAGCCCCTACACTTCAAAAATGGCCACAAATTTTGTGGCTTACATGGTATATTCAGCCATAAAATCATTCCATGTTGGCGCACACAAATCACCCCCAATTAAGGCCAAATTGTGGAGATTCAAAATTCAAGTTTTTGTCACATGTAGGCACCATTTTGATCAGCCATTTGAGCTGAATATTAAAGTTTAATTTATGCATATTATATGTAACATAATATATATATCATATGCAAAAAATTTGGAATTTAATTGGAGAAAAATCGCGTAATTGACACAAGTCGAAAATTTGGTTTTATACGAACACAACACATGGAACGTTTTTTTGGCATGACATGTAACATGTATCTAGACACTTTTTATATATTCAATACATACTAAAGTGTTATAGAATATTCAAATTAGGGTTGATTGGAATATATCATATGTGTGTAATTATTGTGCATTATTTTACAAAGTTTACAAAAACAAATTCAACACATGTTCAAGGTGAACATCACACGCCTACTCAGCCTTGATGGAGCTTATGTGGAGCTTAGTTGGCATCTTGATTGGTGAAGAATGGACTACACAAGGCTAGTGACTTAATGGAGGGAGCTACACAAGGTAATATTTCAAACTATGTTACAAATGTAACACATGCTAAAAATTCAGCATGTGAGACATTAAGGGTGGCCGAAATTTTGAGCCTTAATTGAAACAAATTTGTTTCTCCATTTTCAAGGAATTGATGTGTAATAATATGGCAATAATTTGAACATCTTGAGATTATTACACATGCTGAAAAATTCAGCATGTGTTGCATATGGTTGGGCGTTTTCTATGACATAATGAAGACTAATTCATTTTGTAAATTAAGTGGGATTAATTGTATGATATTTGGCAAGGTTATTACTATTATTTGGGCACATGTTTTGTTATGCCCCGCACCCTCCGTAGGGTAGTTAAAAGACAAAGAAGGATTTCACAGAAATTAATGACGGTCAACGGAAATAAATTAGGCATTTATATGAGGATTAATTAGAAATTAATGAGGGGATTTAATATTAGAATTTATTTATATTTAATTTAGAATTAAATAATTAAGGTTTATCCTTTAAGATAAATTAGATTAAGGATATAATTTAGAAACACCAAACTTTCCCCTTCCCATATATAAACTGACTGAACGTCAGTTTTTCCCATCCCTCAGAAAAATCGTCGACTCCTTGCTCCCCCTAAGCCCTAGCCGTTTCCCCAAAGGTGTAGGAGAGGAAGACACCCTCAGGTTTTGATCCAAACTCCGTCCGTTCTCCAATCCGTCTTCGAGTAATCACAGGCAAGTAACTTTCTTATAAGTTCTTACGATTTGTGAAAGATAAACGGCCTATTTTGATATCAAGTTGGATCACCATGCAGTAGTTTCGTTTTGTGATTATTTGTATATGATCTATGTGCTTTCGTTTCGAGATTTGGCCAATGTATATGAAAAAGCATTCGTTGGTGTTGTTGATTATGTGAAATCCTGCAAATCCCAACCCCTTGAACCCTCTCTTTGCCGCTATTTTAGATTGACAGAATAATGGAGAGAAAGGTAGGATTTTTGGGTTGTTTTGGGTGGAGGGTTTGAGTGTTAGGCTTGAATCGGTAATTGATATGTGTGCGGTGTTTGATTCGTAGTTTAAGCATGAGATTATAGTAGGGATTAGGCTTGGATTGATTGGGATGAAGTTTGGGATCAATTGGAGTTATGGTTCTGCAGTTTCTGCAGAAATCGCAAAGTTTCTGTTCTGGAATCGGGGACATAGATCGATCGATGTGAGGGGATGAAGTACATCGATCGATCGATGTGAGGGTATGATGTCCTCTGATGGACATAGATCGATCGATGTGAGGGGATGAAGTACTTCGATCGATCGATGTGAGGGTATGATGTCCTCTGATGGACATAGATCGATCGATGTGAGGGGATGAAGTACTTCGATCGATCGATGTGAGGGTATGATGTCCTCTGATGGACATCGATCGCTCGATGTGAGGGGATGAAGTCACTTCGATCGATCGATGTATAAGAGGCTGAGAGATCGATGTTCTCTGATGGACATCGATCGATCGATGTGAGGGGATGATGTCACATCGATCGATCGATGTGAGGGGATGATGTCCACCAGTTTTGTGGAAAAATAGAGAAAGAAAGAGGGAAGCTCGGGGAATCTTTGGGTGACCTTAGAGGCTTCTTAAGACCTGATTAAAGGTAGTCTAAGTCTTGGAAACATGACCTAGGATGGTGAATCAATATTGATGACTTCAATGGGTTCTCGAACCAAGTTTCAACGTGAATGACTTAAGAGGGTTAGGAAATGAACGTACAAGGTGTCTTAGAGTTCAATGAAGGAAAGATAGGGATACTCTCGTTGGGTTGTGAACCTTAGAATCAAGGTTAAGTGTTGACGAGCTAGTTGAAGTCTAAGTGTTGATGAATAAGCTAGTGAACTCTTGTGTGTGACTTGTACTTGCGCATGTGAATGTGAATTGCATATGTGAACGAGAAGTGTGATTGAAATAAGGAGTCTTGCATCATGGCACTTGCATTGCATAAGGTTTTGAAGAAGAGATGTGCTTCGGCACAGAATTGCGAAGGTGAACTGCAATGTTAACCGGGATGGAAATTTAAGCCAGGGTGCATTGCAGGACACAAAAGACTGTAACGTTAACCGGGATGGAAATATAAGCCGGGGTGCGTTACAGGGTATAAAGTCCTCTACAATGTTAATCGGGATGGAAATTTAAGCCGAGGTGCATTGTAGAGTTTTACGAGATCTGTGATGTTAATCGGGATGAAAATATAAGCCGAGGTGCATCACAGAGCATATGAGCTTGTAACGTTAACCGGGATGGAAATATAAGCCGGGGTGCGTTACAAGGTAATGAGTTAGGAACCGGACATTGTGACATGCATTGCATTGATTTGAAAAGAAAAGGTTCATGCATATGTGATTGTGTAGTGTAGTGCATATTTTGACACGCATCACGAGAGTCGTTGTGGAATGAATGCTCATGTTAATTGATTGATATTGATTTGTTAATTGCGTTCCGAATTGCTGTACTTGCTATTACGTGACTCATTTCTATATTTGGAAGTTTACAAGACATGTGCCCCACAATTCCCTTGAATTACCTATTACTCATGTCTTGCCATGTGTTGATCGCGTATGTCTTATAAGCGGGTTACTTGCTAGCGTTTTTCGCTAAGGGTACTGCCTTTGTGTTACAGGAGAACCCGAGTACGATATGATCTTTATTGAGGATGACGGCGAGTGGGCTGAATGGGATACATAGAGACAAGTTGGGGGCTAGATGAGACAGTTATTATTGATTTCAGTTCTTTCCTACTCTTGAGGATTAATTCGTGATTACTGTGGTTACCCTTAGAGATGTTGTTATCACTTGATGTATTGAGTTGATGGTGGAGATTTATTAGATACATGTTTCCGCACTTATTTCTCTTACGTCATTGATGATGTGTAAACGAGAGATGAGACGTCTTGTAGTCTTCTCAGTAAGCTACGACGGGTGTACCGGTTCGGATTCCGCTGTCCGGGTCGGGGCGCTACAGGTTTTAAGCGTTGTCCTCAGATTTTTACAGTCATCAAGTGATGACAAATCTCATCCAATCAAGGAGTGCCAAGTAAGCAAGGGCAAGACAATCATCCAATCAAGTTATGCCAAGTAAGCAAGTTGATGTCACATCTATACAAGGCATTCTTCCAAGGACTTAAATGAGATTTCTAAAGAGGGTATGAAGCCCTAGAGTGGGCGGCCAAATCAAGATAAAAAGAAGAGAAGAAGAGCCAAACAAATGCAAGACAATTCTCATATTCTCTCAAGTGCAGAAAGTGTCTTCCACTTTCTTCTTCTACCTTTCTTTCTTCTTCTCTCTCAAGTCTATTGTTCTTATATTCAAATATATTGAATAGACTTTGTATAGACCACCATACACGCTCATTGTTGTAAAAGGTTGATCAAGGTGTGATCAATCCTTTATTCGTTCGATGGTGGTGTTCGTGAAAGGTGTGATTACTTGTATCGTTTGTAAAGGGTTGGAGTTGGTGTGTAACTCCAGCAACCCTTTGTGGTAAGGTGTTATCTTGTTTAGTGATAACCGAGGAAGGTTTCATCGAAGACTGGAGTAGGTTGTGTTAACTGAACCAATATAAAATTCTCGGTGTTATTACTTTCAGCATTTTACTTTCAGTTTCCATCAGTAAGCATCATTTTCATTGCAGTAGTAAAAATATCAAAAGAATTTCAAAAATCACAAAACTTTCCAGAAACATAGCCACATGTTTTAAGTTTCATTTGTCATAAGTTTCAACCCTTTTGGACAAGTATAAGTTATTCAAACGTTAATAGTTCTGAGACTAGTGCAATCTGATTTTCAGACTTGCAAAGGTTGAGAAGTTGAACGTATTTGACATACTTCCCAAAGGAATTTTTCAAAACTGTTTCAACCCAATTAAATACATATAGTAAGGGTTTATCATTAAATTTTCAGACCATTTGGAGCCACGGATTAATCAGAATAAAATTTTCAAATCAGACTACTGTTTCTGGCAGATTTGCACAATCTGACTACAAAATAATTTTCAAAGGGTTAAAGGTTGAATTGTGATCTGAAATTTTTAGGAGATACTCAGAACATCTGAGACCACAATCTCTCCAAATATCAGAATTTTTGAAAGCCTTTAACCTAGTTTTTCAAACGTTGCAAAACAGGACCTCAAAACAGAAACTGTTTTCAGAAGTTGGGTTTTTTGGGTCAAAATATTTTAAAAACCAAATTTTCCGCACTCACTATACAACCCTCCTTCTAGTGGTGCCTTACAAGTCCTACACATGGGAGAGTGCTGCCGTACCTTGTTGGCCCACCTCATCAACACAATATACACTACCTCGTTCAGAACCACGCCCAATTATCTTTCCCGTTCAAATATCCTGTAAAAGACAAAAAGTCGGGTACATCAATACAGTATAGTGTAGTTACTTAGTGAGATGGCTTATAGATAACCATTTATGGGACAATGAAGGTACGTAAAGACAATTTTTAAGTTTCAGGGTTGGTGAAATACGAATGCTGCTCGCACCTTTAACAGGGAAATTCCCCATTAGCGGTTCAGATACAATTTTTTATAGGTTAGGTGGAGGAAGAAAAATCACAGATGTCATAAGACATGGTGTTGGTGGCACCACAATCAAATATCCAGGTAGAATGTTTATCCGGGTGTATTTTACAGAAATTGAGGGCCTTTTCTTTATTTAAAGGGTGAGGGCTTGGAGGTAATTGTACCGCAAGCCCTTTACCTGTGTTCTCGTTCCCTTGGCTCTAGATCTTTCCACGGCCTTCTTTCCTGGTGCCTCTTTGAATGCGCTGCATTTTTTCCTCTTTCTTCTCCTAGGTTTTCTACTGAGGACATCCTATTGATTCCTCCGAATCCTACTCCGTCAGATCCATCGCTGGTGGCATCATGGCTGCCCGTGGCTGACCCTGCAATGCCACCTCTCTTGCCCCTCTTTCTGGTGTCAGGCCACCAGTCCCGATACCTGATCAATTGGAAGCATCCTTCGGTTGTGTGCCTGCTACCCCCGCAATGTGTGCATCTGAAGTGAGTTTTCTCGTTATTCTTGCGGGATGATGAACCAGGTGAGGCATCTCCTCCCTGTGCTGACCACACTCCCTTTGCTTGATGTAAAAACTGGGGGCTTTTCTTCCTTTCTATGAAAAGACCACTGCCAATCCCTTATGGAGTTGGGCCTGCGGTTGTGTCTCTGCCTCCTTTCATGATGTTCCGTCGGTGAGCTTCCCTCCGGATCTGTGCATATGCTTTCTCCACCATAGGTAGAGGATCTATTCTCAACAGACGTCTCTTCTCTCCATCATACTCTTCACTGATTGCTTGTCGAAATTGACACAACCTGTTCTGTTGCTGAATCTGGTTGTACACTGTCATGTCCTAAGGGCAGTTCATTGGATTTGGCAGACGTCTATCAATGTCCTTCCATACGGCCTGGAGTTGACTGTAAATCCTCTCCAGTGATTGGGTTCCCTGCTTCATGCTGCTGGCTTTGACTATCAAGTCGTACATTTGCAGAGGATCCTTGCCACTACTGTATGTAGCCTCTATCCCTTTTCATAGATCTCAGGACATGGGATAATCGATGTACTGGTTCACTATTTCTGGCTCAATGTTCTCCAAGATCCATGTTAGAACCGTGGAGTCAGATTGTCTCCGTTGCTTGTATAATGGATCCTCTTTCCTGGGAGGGGGGACTGTAATGTGTCTGAGTCTCCCCTTCCAACGATGGCGAGACTAATTTTTCTGGCTCATACTGAATAGTTGTGATCATTGAGTTTATCTGTCAATATGAGTTGCTGGTTAGATTCTCCTTGTGCTGGGCTCGGCTTTGGTGCCCATTTTCGCAAAAGTTCTAGGACTTGTGATAGGTTGAGTGATTCAGCCATTGGGTTGGTTGCCCCCTCAGGCTGGGATGTACTGGACCGAGGAGTTTGGTCGGCCATGGATTCTATCAGGTTTGGTTTTTCGTATTCTTCAGTAGATAATAAGCATTTGTATTTCACCACAGGTAAGGATGAAATACTAACTTTGATACCATGTTAAATTAAGGAACAAACATTGAAGAAACTGTTTTTCTTATTTCACAATGGCTAGTATTCACCAGCATAAATAGTACAACCGAGACTCTCAATAAGGAAACTTAATCAATCATAATCCTATCATTATAAGTGTAGGATCAATTACATTATTTTGTTTTAATACATCAATATCTTGATTCCTTGATTAGCTCTGTTTCCTTTTTGGTTGTGATATGCTGATATGGTGATTGTGATATGCTAACAATTTGTAACGTGCTGCAATTTCCCTTATACTTTTGGAGCGGCCTTATTTTCATATGTATGTATATGTATATATGTATATAAATGTAAATCTATATGTGTATATATATGTTTATATATATGTGTGTATATATATATATACATATATATATATATACATACATATATATACATATATATATATACATATATATATATATATATATATATATATATATATATATATATATATTTGTGTGTGTACACACACAACACATAGTCATATATAATACATACATACATACATATATATATATAAAATACATATATATGTTTTTGTGTGTGCGTATACACACACACACACACACACACACACACACACATATATATATATATATGCAAGGAAAAATGCTCTGGAACCCTGCGATCCTCACCGGCGGCGGCGCTCATCGCCGCTGCTGATACCGCCATGCGATCAACTTACTGTTTACCATCTTTTCTCAGCAATGACAATGCCCGATCATGCAGTGGCTGGGTACTCGCAGCCGCCACCCATATCAAAGACCTACGCCTCCCTTTTTTCTTCACAAACAGCGCCTCTTCTCCCAAAAACAATTCAAAAATACAAAGGAGGGCCTATGATCACCTTCACCGCTGATGAAATCAACTCATTAGCGGAGCCATACAAACTCACATTGGTTGGAACTTTCTGGTTTGGTAGACCACCTATAGCCACCATTCGATCATCAGTGGATCGCATTGGTTTCTCTGGATCAGTAAAGGTTGGCCTTTTGGATGAAAAACACGTCCTTTTGCATTTTGATCATGAGCAGGATTATTTACGTTGCTTTTCACGGCAAAGCTGGACAATTTCGGGTAAACACATGAGGGTCACGAAATGGACTCCAGATTATGATCCCTTATTGAAGTGCCCATCGTTCCAATATGGATATCTCTTCCCGGTCTCCCGATCCATTATCACAGAAAAGATGCCCTTTTTCAGATTGCATCCATGATAGGCACGCCAAGGAAGATGGACGCAGCCACAACAACTGTTAGCCGCCCTTCGGTTGCAAGAATTTGTGTTGAATTAGACGTCTCCAAGGAGTTACCGCAGCGCATTCATATTCAAGGGCCATCAAAAATTATTACACAAACTGTGGAATATGAAGAATTGCCTGCTTACTGCTCCTCTTGTTATCGGTTGGGTCATGAGGCAAAGGATTGTGGTAAACATTCAAACCCACCGCCACAACCAAAAATAAAACCACAGCAGCGTCCACCAAAGGAAAAACCGGACAAAACACAATGCTGGACACCAAAGAAACTCAATCCTCAAGATTGTCCAGTGCATGAAATACGCAGCAACACTACTCCAGCAGCCCAGCCAGAGACGTACCTCTTGACACCAGTGGCAGACACGACAGTTCATACATCTACGTCAAGGACCAATATTATATCCCCAGACATATACCGCAATATAGATACTTCATCAACACAAGGCCTATCTCGTCTCAAAGGGGTGGATGACTGTATCATCCATGAACTAGCAAAACCACATGACTTCACATCATTCTCAGATAGTGAATTGTTCTTAGCTACTCATGTTATCGATGAACATGACGTAGAAATTTTTGATGAGATGGCAGCAGGTATACAATCTGTGTATTTGGATGCTTGTAGCGATAACGCCAATGAAAATGCCACTGATGCACCCAAGGCAATCTCTCCACCAAGATTGCTTCGTCGTCCAGCGCAAGCTGCAACTGTTTCGCCTAGAATCACCAGGTTACGTGCAGCGCAGCTCTTTAACTCCTTTGACCCTTTAACACAATGAAGTTACTACTTTAGAACGTTAGAGGTATCCGTACCTCAAAAATAAGGGTTATTTCTCTAATTAGACGGTACAAGCTGCATGGATTAATACTAATTGAACCACGGTCAAGAATCACAAACTTAGCGTCGTATCGATTGCGTTTTGGTTTCTCTAAGGCAGTATCCGTGTGTAATGATAATATATGGTTTTTTTGGAAGGACTCTATTATTTCCTTGGAAGAGACGCGGCATGGAATTCAAAATTGCTCTTTTAAATTGACGTGGCTGGCCTCTAGGGATCCATTCTGGCTTACTGCGGTATATGCATTACATACCATCACTGCTAGGCAGCCATTGTGGAATGATTTACGAAATTTACACGATCAGATCCAAATACCATGGCTAGTAGCTGGAGATTTTAACACTTTCCGTACACTTGAGGAGCACCGTGGACGCTCATCTCCCTCCTTGCGTCATCTACAAGATTTCAACAATTGTATTGCAGATTGTGATCTTCAGGAAATACCATTCACATGATCATTATATACATGAGTGATGGACGTGGATTAGGGCGGGTATGCCGTCGTCTAGATCGATACTTATGCAACTTGTTATTTACTGACCTCTATCCATCTTTTCATTGTCAACATCTGTCTAGAACCACATCGGATCACTGCCCTTTACTCCTTCTGTGTGATATGTCAGTGTCAAGAACACCTGCTGCATTTAGATATCTGGATGTGTGGACCACACACTCGGACTTTGACTCTTTTGTCCAACATCAATGGCGCTCATTTCCAATGGTAGGTGGCATGTGGGGATTTTGTGAAAAGCTTCGGCTTTTCAAGAAACAGTTACGACAGTGGAATAAAGAGGTATTTGGAAATATTTTTGACGCGGTGGCCATGGCTGAAGAGGATGCAATTATACAAGAAAAGGCCTATGATGAACTGAGGACGGAGGAAGCTCTAGAACAACATAACCGAAGTCAAGCAAAACTCAAATTGGCACAAAATAGAGCTTTCTTATATTGGAAGCAGAAAGCCAATATTAAATGGTTAAAAGAGAGAGATGCCAATATTGCATATTATTATCAGTCTGTAAAAGATAGACGTACGCGACAGATGATCAGAACCATTCACCGGGATGATGGAGTTGAATGTGTACAGCCCTCAGATATCGAATCAGAAGCAATTCGCTATTTCTCCACATTGTTCACTTCGGAACCTGTTCATGAGGTGGACTCTATCCTGCAATATGTTCCGTCTATTGTAACAACTGAAGATAACACAAGACTATTGAGCATCCCTACATCAGAAGAAATAAAATCCGCAGTTTGGGACCTTAGCCCAAATAGTGCGGCAGGTCCAGATGGGTACCCAGGATCCTTTTACAGACACTTTTGGCAACTTATATATACGGATGTGCAAAAGACAGTGCAAGAATTTTTTCTGGGAGTACTTGTCCCAAAGACGATGGCTGCTGCAACAATCGTTCTCATACCCAAAATCAAAGTCCCTAGGACCTTTGCAGACTATAGACCAATATGTTTGACGAACTTTATTTCAAAGGTTATCACTCGATTGATCTCTACTAGGTTGTCTCCTATTCTGCCAAAGATCATTTCCACCGAACAATCTGGCTTCATGCAAGGTAGAAACACAACTGAACAAATCTTAATGGCGCAAGAAATGGTCCATATAATAGACAAAAAACCACGAGGGGGTCATGTCTTAGTTAAACTGGACATGGCAAAAGCATTTGATCGGGTAAGTTGGCGTTACTTAGAGCTCCTTCTGATAAAACTGGGATTCCATCAAAGGCTAGTACGATTCATCATAAATAACTTCCATTCAACGAGGTGCTCAATACTATTAAATGGCAAGCAGGTTGGTTTCTTCCCAGTTGGACGTGGAGTCAAACAAGGTGATCCCCTATCCCCACTTCTATTTATTATCTCATCTGAGGGAATCTCTCGCGGGCTGAATACATTGATAGCGCAGAAGAAAATAAAGGGGTTTCATGCAGGCCGTACACCATGTGTTTCACATTTAGCTTTTGCAGACGACTTATTTATCTTTCTTAATGGCTCCCTGGCGAATCTAGCAAAATTTCGTGTTTTTTTGGAACTATATCAAACGGCCTCTAGACAATTAGTTAATTATCATAAGAGTCAAATTGTGGTGGGCGAGGGAGTATCTGGAGTGGCTGCAGCACAATCCTTGGGAATGAGATTAACGTCTCTGCCAATTAAATATCTCGGATCTTCATTGCATAAAGGGATAAATCGAGCTTCATATTGCACCACACTGCTGCAGCACTTTGATTCATATTTAAACTCTTGGTCCTCAAAATTATTATCCATAGCAGGCCGTCTTGTGCTCATCAACCATGTGCTAAATTCTGTGCCTTTACACATAATGGCTAGTTCACAGCTGCCAAAAGGAGTGATAGATGCGCTAAGCCAAAAGCTAGCCAAGTTTCTATGGAGAGATCGGCACATTTGGAAATCATGGGCTTCGGTTTGCATATCAAACACTGAAGGCGGTCTTGGTATCAGGCACTTAAAACATGTACAAAAGGCCTTTAAGTGTCAGCTCTGGTGGAAGTTTCAACAAGGCAATGACCTGTGGACTAAATACTGCAAATCCAAATATGGAAATCGCACTACTATGTATGCTCATATATATGATTCTCCTTTTGTGGAAGCGATTATGCCGCATTGACCCATTTATGCGAGACCATGTACTTCAAACGCAAAATACAATGGATTGGATGCAGGATAGCAATGGCCAATTCTCTCTCAAATCTGCCTACATTACTATCAGCTTGACACCTGCTCAGCTGGCAGATCACCGGTTCATATGGTGGCCGACTGCACAACCAGGTTTGCGTTTATTTCTATGGCGACTTTGGACTCACTCATTGCCTCTTGTGGAAAATTTATCCAAGTGGCAAGCAGTTAACCCCACACAATGTGTTTTTTGTCGATGCTCTTCTGATACCACGGATCATATCTTTCTTCATTGCACGCAAATTTGGCCAATCTGGATTGAGGCATCCATCATGTTCTCTGGTCCTTTTCCTACGCATGAGCCTCTTAGGCAATACTTACGTAGATGGTGGCGAATATCCTCACAATCAACAATAGCAGGGCAACTTAAATCAATTGCTCCGTCTATTATCGCATGGAAAATCTGGAAACGATATGCAGCTGCTCGGTTTGGAGATGAGCACTTTAACTACAGGTCTTTATACGAACATGTTCGTGGAGCTATTTTCACATGGTGCTCGGCAATGCAGGACAAGAAATTTGCTCATCCTTTGCCATATCTTACATCGCTTAAATTTCCGCCACCAATCACATGCAAAAGACCTCGCTTGGTGAAGTGGCATCTCCATCCTATGGGACGACTTAAGTTAAATGTTGATGCGGCTGTTGGGAAAAAGTCTGCGTCAGGAGGAGCTGTGTTGAGAAATAAAAGGGGACATCTCGTCTCTGCTATATGTTTTGTCTCCCTCGTTTATCGCAACTGCGGGCTGAAATACAAGCAATGCTCTTTTCCATCCTCTACTATGCTTCGGATCACCATTGCATCATTGTGGAAACGGACTGTAATTCTATAATATCGCTTATACCGAACAAGCCATCTTCAACAGGACATCTCTCACAGGACCTTGACCGACTTATTAATATTATGACTATCAACCAAGTAACATTGCAATACAGTCCGCGTGAGGCAAATGCGGCAGCACACCTCTTAGCGCGGTATGGTTTTTACGCTCAAGGGCTTCGTCAGTTTACATCAGTTCATGAACTTCCAGCTGAAGTGCGTGGAACATTACAGTTGGATATGCAACAACTTCCCTCTATGCACCTATAAATGTCTCACATCGTGTTGGCGATTGCTCTATTGAGTTGCCTGTGTTTATATGCACAGGCAACATTGGTGCGTATCAAACTCATCAATTTATATTTTTGCAAGACATGTGTCATTTACAGCTTATGTTTACTCTTATGCTATTTTTGGTATTGCCAAAACAAATGCTGGACTGCGGTGGGAGGCAAACAATCTGGAGGCAGCACCAACAAACATTTCTTCTCCACATCAGTATCATGGCCCGGACGCTATTCATTGTCAACTTGGTTCAATTGGACTCAAGGTGGCTGGGGTACGTATGTTCAAATATTTTCTTCTCTCAGCAGTTTCTTCTCACCACTACTTATATGTCAATATTTATATTCGTCTGAGGTGAACTGGAGCAACATTAAATGGAGACAAAATCAACTTCAATTTGGCCTGTGTGAGGTATATCATTCACTGTGGATCCTTTCCAAGAGGTTATCGCAAGTGTTCAAGCCTAGTCATCAACACCATTTCTGCAAAGTGACATCAACAACGAACGAAGACTTGCATAGTTCATGGACAGCACATTACATTTCACTTACATCACAAACTGTCACATTTATGTGGTCCAATCATATAAATATGCACGCTTTTTCCTTCGCCAAGGTTTTATCCACAAGGGTGGTTTTACTTGGTAAGGTTTTAATGCGACATATCATATATGATTGGCGTTGTAGTATCATTAGCTATCTTCATTATTGGTTTCACTTTATGAACTATTTGTAATATGGTTTTCCCTCCGCCATAAGTGAGGTCATTAATAATAAATTTCCTTTCAAAAATATATATATATATATATATATATATATATATATATAAAGATTTTTTTTACAAATTTACATCATAAAGTGAATAAATTCTCATCTGAAGAAACGAATGGGATTTTTTCTTTCAATAAGGTACGAACACATATTTAATGGAAGGCAGATCCCAACCTCAAAAAGGGGAAAAAAGAACTTGTCATAATTCTTCAACCTAAAGGTAAGTTCATTTGCGAAGATTGTGGTATGCCTTTACCACATTATAACTCCAATTTAACAATATCATCCTAAATCATCAAAAGATAAAATGCATTCTGACAATCCTTAGATGGGAAAAATCTTCGGTTTTATGTTTTGTCTCTAAGACCTGATCACCAGAAGATTTTAGCCACTCGTGCTCGCATAATTGAAATTTCCAAAACAACAAACAATAAAATGAATATGGCACGTGAAGGTATAGTCTTAGGGTTAGACATGAGATACATACCTAACGTCTCCAAAATGTTAACGGTGGAAAGTTTCCATGAGTTCTATTAATACTACAACAGCAATAACTATACCCACTAATATCCCAACAGAAATATTTCGTTATTAAAATAGTCGTGTATATGCACAAATAATGAAAGACAAATAAAAAAAATGTAAAGTTAACATAAACTTTAGGGAGTATCTAAGCTCATAAATATACTCTAATATGCTTTTATATCATACCTAAACCTCCTTAATCTTAATCATCTATCTTCATCAACTCCTATCCTGGAGCACGAGTTCTATTAATACCTATTTCTTTAAATCACTGTTAGGTCCCTTGAAACACACTAGAAGGAGGGTTGAATAGTGTGTTTACCAAGTATGGATATTTTCTTGAATAATTTTTGTTTTTGAGTGCAACCAATACTTGGGTGTGTTCTTGAAAAGAATGAAACTTTACATAAGCTTAAAGAACACAAAGATATATAGAGGTTCAAGTCAAATGACTCTACTCCTCTACCTTCTTGATTTTTCACAAGAAGGATTTTGAATGGAGGATTGTTATTTCTATGGGGGGAAACAACAACCAAAACAAAATCCACAATAATGGAAAAACTAGGCCACACGCCTAGACCACAACCAAGAAATCTAACCCCTTGAAGTCTAGCCTCCAAAGAACTTCTTTGCCCTCAAAGAATTCTTGTAGGGAGTATAGTGCACCACAACACTATCAACTAACCCTCCAAGGTCTAGATTTCTCAAACAAGAAGCACCCTAGCCTTCTTGATCAACAATCTACACAGTCTCTCACAATATTCACTCACTAAGAAGAAGACCCTTCTTCTTCCTTTACAACACAACTCTCAACAATAACGTAAAATATACAAGATTACAACTATTTTGAGAGCTTGAGAGCTTGAGAGAAACTTGAGAGCTTGAATGGTAGAAATTTGGAGAAGACTGAGATAAAACCCTCGTTTTATCTCCCTTGAGTTTTTCTGCCCGTTTGAAATCCTCTGCAGAGCCAATAATGGGCTTTGTCTTCTTGTGATGGCATGTCCTCTTCATTGGAGATCTTCTCTTGGCTGGTAGCAACCTTCTTGGAGAAGTTTCTTCTTGAAAGCTTAAAGAGGAAGGATCGTCCTTTCAAGAAAGAAAGAGAACCTATGGAAATAGCACTAAAAGAGAGGATACACAAAGAGTCAAAAAATGTTAGGAAGTAAAGCATAAGACTTTTGTAACGTTGGTCACATGAAGCGCCTAATCCGTTTATTGAACAGGAGTTCAATGTGACATGGAGCGCTTTATAAGAAATTGAACAGGCGTTCAATGTAACATAAAGCACCTTATGTGGGTAGTTGAATGCGTTCGAAGTCACACAAAGAGCCTAATCTCGGCCTTCACGCTTGTTCGAAGTACTTCTGACTTTTATCAGAAAGTAGCTTGATGTACGTGCCCATTTTGGGGGGAAAAGTACTTTTGACTTGGCAGAACACATGAAGCGCCTAATGTTGGCGTTCGAAGTGTACTGGATCTCAACCACAACACATGAAGCGCCTAATGTAGGCGTTGATAGTGTACGTGCATCCAGACACTTCACATGAAGCGCCTAATGTAGGCGTTCGAAGTGTACTGGCTTCCAGACACTTCACATGAGACGCCTTATGTAGGCGTTCGAAGTATACTGACCTTTAAACACAACACATAAAGCACCTAATCAAGCATTCCAAGTCTCAATTGTGCAAATCATCAAAACTTTAACATATTCCAACATTCTCCCTATTTTTGATGATTTCACAATATGCATAACTTTTCAAAGTTAGCTCCCCCTTAACCTATACTCCCCCTTAATGCGTAAGCGATTCTTAAGTTGGACTTGACGAGAGAAGGAAAAAAAAACAGATGATGCAAGAAATGTTTAACTTAAAAAACATCATCAAAATTTAACAAAATACCAATACCAAAACCATATTTCTTCCAAGTCAGAATTTTTTTCACATACAAACTCGAAGACAAAAAAATTGACACATGGATTAAACATTTTCACCACCAGTACCTCCACTTGGAGGTGTGAATCCACCAAAGCCAAATCCTCCACTGGCTACAAAATCCGCAAATCCACTCATGGACCCTTCAGCACCACCTGAGCCGCCTGCAGCACCATCACCACCAGCACCACTTACTCCCCCTAAATCATCAAAATCAGGGGGAATCGCCCACGGACTGATTTGCATGAAAGCATTTTTAAATACTGTCATGCGGTATTCATTTCGCGCATGTCGAGCTTCATGCTCGTCATCACGAAATTGCAACCGTTGAACAATATGTTCAAGTGCTTCAATGCATGATAGCAATGCTGTCTCATTGCTACCACCAGTATCTTCGTGAGGTCCTTAATCGACCTCATCATTGATGTCGGGAATTGTGGTGGCTTTCCTTCGCTGAGAATCAACCGCTTGAGCAATGTTGAAATTATCGTAGAAGTCAGACTTTGCCACCGTTGTCAAATCGCCATCAAGTATAACAATACCCTTGTACTTCATTAAAATAGTGATAATATTTGCAAAAGGTAAGGCTTTTGAACCTTTCCGTAGTGCCGCCATCATGACTTCAACAAGTATCCATGCAAAGTTAAGCTGGGTCTTATGTTTGATACGATAAGCAACATAGAAATCCGTGTTGCTTGGATTTCTAGTAGACTTACCGTTGACGCAGTAGGTGACCACAGCCAACAGAATGCGATCCACTAGAGGCATATCTGAGTCTTCTTTGTGGGAAGATATCCCACATCAAACTTTATGTCCTGCTCCCGAACTCCGTACTTGCTGCTCCAGTCAAATACAGAGAAATCTGACAACCCCTCATTTCTGACTCCAAGAACATCACATTTCTTGGATAGAAAAATTGAGGGGTGTACCAGCCACAATGGTGTTCAGAGAGAATTGCTGGGACTCAGATTGTGGAGTTATCCACATGTTTGCGTAAAAGAGTATAGTGTGATCTCGGGAGAATTTCATCATATCTTGTCTAGACCAAAAAGTCATCCAGCCTTTATGATCAAGTAAGGAGATGACTTGATTTGTGTTATGTTCCTCTGTAAAGTTGGTAGTCCGAACAAGTTTTAGAGGCACCACTGGTCTTTTGTTGTAGGTCCACTCTTGGTAGTGTCCGAATCTAATTTTTTCATCCAAGGAAAATTTTCCTTGGATAGCCCTTCGCGGATAGAGATGAGTTCTTGAGGTTCAACAATGCCAGCAATTTGCTTGCGTTTGTATCCCCTCTGTGTTTGTCTTGAGAGTCCTGCGGAAGCCATATGTTAGTATGTGGTTGAGGATTTGAGATTAAGAATAAAGATATTGTTTGAGGATTGTGAGAGAGAAGTGGAGAAGAGAGATAGAATTTAAAAGAGAGGAAGGGAAGAGGAAAAGTTAGGGGCGGTTGAGGAGATAGGGGCTTGAATTTCGAGTTAGTGGGGAAGATGAAGAGGTGGAAGATTAAAGTGAAGAAGATGAAAAGGTAAAAGAGTTATGGGAAGGTGTGATTTTGTCGTGGGAAAGAAGAGAGAAAACGTTGGGAAGAGGAATGGCTGCACAGTCAAAACCTTCAATTCGCGCGAAAAGATGAGGGATGCTTGGAATGACAATGAATTTTTAGGGTTTAGGCGCCTAATGTGACTTCGAACTACTTCATAAACTGGGATGAAGCGCCTGAAGTCACTTGGAACGGTTGTGGATGAGTGGATTAAGCGCTTAATGTCACTTTGAACAAGTGAACCAATTTGGATAAGGCGTTTAATCTGACTTCGAACGCTTGTATTGAGAGACATAGGGCGCCTGATGTCACTTCGAATGAGTGACATCCTTAGCATCAGGCGCTTAATGTAACATCGAACGCCTGAATTAACTGTGATGAAGCGCCTTATGTGTACTGACTTCGAATATTTTAAAAATTTTCTTGCTCAAAACTTAAGATGGGTTATTATTAACCCATGTTAAGCAACTCTAACCTACTTCTTATTGATGCAAAGACATCACTAGACAAGGGTTTCGTGAATATGTCTGCTAATTGGTCACGTGTAGGAACAAATTCCAGACTAACCAAGTTCTTTTATACACAATCATGGATGAAATGATATCTCACTTCAATGTGCTTAGTCCGACTATGTTGGACGGGATTTTGTGCAATATTGATAGCAGACGTGTTATCACACAAAATGGGCACTTTGGAGAAGTGAATGTTATAATCATTTAAAGTGTTTGTCATCCATAACAATTGTGCACAACAAGAGGCGGCCGACACATATTCAGATTCCGCCGTAGAAAGAGAAACATTGTTTGTTTCTTAGAAAACCAAGAAACAAGACAATCTCCAAGAAACTGACAAGTTCCGGATGTACTCTTTCTATCAACAAGACTCCCCGCATAATCGGAGTCACAATGTCCTCTTAAATCAAAACATGCATTTTTAAGATAAAATAGCCCAAATTTCAAAGTACATCTAAGGTATCTAAGAATACGTCTTAGCGCAATTAGATGCATTTCCCTAGGATCACTTTGAAATCTAGCGCATAAGCACACTGCATGTAAAATATCGGGTCTACTTGCAGTTAAGTAAAGTAGACTATCTATAATGCCACGATACAAGGTTACCTCGATATGCTTTCCTATTTCATCCTTGTCACGCTTGGCACTTGTGCTCATTGGGGTGTTTACTTCTCTTCCTTCACCAAAATTTTACTTCTTGAGCAAGTCCTTTATATATTTGGTTTGAGAAATATACACATCATCTTCGGTTTGCTTGATTTGTAATCCAAGGAAATAATTTAGCTCTCCCATCATGCTCATCTCGAATTCACCTTGCATTAAACTAGCAAATTGCTCACAAAAACAATTGTTAGTAGCACCAAAAATAATATCATCAACATATACTTGTACAATTAATTGATTTCTACCTTGTTCTTTTATGAACAAAGTAGTGTCAACTTTACCCCTTGAGAATCCATTATTAAGAAGAAAAGTACTTAACCTCTCGTACCAAGCTCTTGGAGCTTGTTTAAGGCCATAAAGAGCCATTTTAAGTTTGAAAACATGATGTGGTGAATCATGACATTCAAACCCGGGATGTTGTGCAACATACACTTTTTCTTGAATAACATCGTTCAAGAAGGCGGATTTAACATCCATTTGGCAAAGTTTAATATCTCTATAGCAAGCATATGCCAATAACATTCTAATAGCTTCAAGCCGTGCTACGGGTGTAAATGTCTCATCAAAATCGATACCTTCTTCTTGACGGTATCCTTGAGCAACTAATCTAGCCTTGTTTCTAGTGACATTCCCTTGATCATCCATCTTGTTAGAAAATACCCATTTTATACAATAATAGGATGATCATGTGGTTTGAGAACCAACTCCTAAACATCACATCTCTCAAATTGGTTTAACTCTTCTTGCATAGACAAGATCGAATTTTCATCAAGAAGTGCATCTTTGACATTTTTAGGCTCTATAAGAGAAACAAATGCATTCTCTCTATATTGCCTTCGTGTGGTGATACCCCTATTTATATCACCTATGACCAACTCGTGTGGGTGAGAACTTTTATTCTTGAATGATCTAGGAAGGTTGGAGACATCTCCTCCAACTTTCTCATGATCACATTCCGGAAGTGACGAAACTTCATCATTTAAATGATTCTCATTTTTCGGAACATGCGACGCATTTTCTACATTTTGTGTATCAACAATATGAGTATGAGAAATATTTCTATTTGAGTCACTAAGTTCATGCACACAAGGTGGAGGAGTACCTTCAATAGGTTCTACTCTCAAGTCAATGAAGATGTTTCCATTTGGAGACTTATCAACAATCTCTTGTTGACGAGCAACCGTAGGAATGTTCTCAAGGATTTCTTCTTGAAAAGCCACATCTTCATTTTCTTCACAATCCTCATTAAGTTTAGGTTCGTCATTAAGTGACTCATTAAACTTAACATGGATTGATTCTTCCACCTTTTGACTCCTTTTGTTGAAAACACAAAATGCTTTACTATTTGAGGCATAACCTAAAAAAGATACCTTCATCCGCTTTGAGGTCAAGTTTGTCCAAAGTGTCCTTGGTATTAAGTATGAAACACTTGCAACCAAACACTTTGAAATACCCAATGCTGAGAACTTTACCATTCCAAAGCTCATAAGGTGTCACGTTTAGGTATGGTCCCAAATATACACGATTAATCACATGGCAAGCGGCATTTACCGCTTCGGTCCAAAAATATTTGGGCAAACCGAACTCATTTAACATTGCTCTACACATTTCTTATAGAGTTCTATTCTTTTGTTCGGCTACACCATTTTGTTGTGGAGTTCTAGGTGCCGAAAAATCATGTGAGTATCCTTTGGATACACAAAATCTTTCAAACTCACCACCACGATCACTTCGGATGGTCTTAATGGTGTCACCCATGTGATTTTTTAAACGTTTACTTAAATTCATAAACTCACTACATGCATCATTTTTCTTAGCAAGAAACATCACACATGTATAACGAGTATAGTCATCTACTACCACGAAGGTATAACGTTTACCACCCAAACTCTTTGTTCCAACATCCCCACACAAATACATATGTAGTAATTATAAGGGTTTGGAGGTGGATGTGTTTGTCTTTGGTTTAAAGCTTGTTTTCACAAGCTTTGCCTTTTTATAAGTGTCATATAAGTCATGGTTTTCGAAACTAATTTTCGGAAGGCCTCGGACTTTATTGTTTTCGCAAATAAACTTGAATGTTTTGAAACATACATGTCCGAGACATCTATGTCATAGTTGCGTCAAATCAATTTTTAGCAACTAGGCAAGATACATTTTGAGAAACCAAACCATTAATGCTAAGTTTGTAAATATTTTTGAAACGCAAAGCCTCAAATAAGATAGTATTATCCTTTTTCACAACACACTTTGTTTTCAAAAACAATACTTCATAATTAGCATCACATAGTTGACTGACACTTATCAAGTTAAACTTTAGTCCTGCAACATATAAGACATCACTAAGAGAGAAGGAATTGTTGCCCACAATACCGTGTCCTTTGATTTGGCCTTTGCTACCTCCAAAATGGACAACTTCTCCATCTTGCATAGTGAGTCTATGGAAGAGACTTTTGTCTCACGTCATATGGTTGGAACACCCACTGTCCACGACCCATTTGACCTTCTTGTCGTCACTTTCTCAATTTAGTGCTAGGGCCTGGAAATGAACCACATGATATTGGTATCCTTTTTGTTTTGGGTCTTTGAAGGTTAGTTACCTTCATTTCGCCTTTCGGCACCCACACAAGATTCTTATTATTCTTAGCCCTACATACTCTTTCTACATGACCTTTCCTATCACAATAAAAATATGTAGGAGTATGTTTGTGAGAATGTGTATGCTTGTGCGTTGGCACATTTCGTGATTCCTTTTTAGGAACAACCTTCTTTGGAAGGTTTTTGTTTCACAATTTCAACCAAAGGTTTTGACACCTTTGGTGCGTTTGCCTTTCCTTTAAGCATGTGCCGTTGTTTCTTCAAGGAGGTTTTAGACTCCTTGACAACTTGTGTTTGTTCTCTTGGTCTACCCTTCTTAGATGCATACATCGCACTGGGTTTGATTTTAGCTTTCATATTTAACCTAGATGCATCCTTGACAATGTTTATCTTTGTAGCACCTACCCTTGAATCGATTTTCTTTTTATCAAGGGCTTGAGCGCATGATTTCATCAAATCATGCTTCTCTTGTAGTGCAATCACATGCATGGTCAAAAATATATCATGCTCAAGTTGTAATGCAATGTGATTTTCTAACGTGTCATTATACTCATTTAAACATGCTCTAAAGTCTTTTTTGACACGTTTATATTTCAAATCTAAAAAATCATTTTTTTGCACTAAATCATCTCTTTCATCTATCAATCTATAGTGAGATGAAATATTACACATCTCCATGTCGCCGTCAATGTCCATTAGTGCATAGAACTCCTTATCAAGATCATTATGAACAACCCCCGTGAGAGCGAGATCATCATTGTCGCCGTTGTCGCTCTCGGACCCGGAAAGAATGCTCTCCTAATGGGCTACTTCCGTTTATAAGGCCTTCTTCCTTTGGTAGATGGCCTTCTTATCTTTGAGTTACGGCTCCTTCACCCGACATTCTTTCATGAAGTGACCAAACTTCCCACACTTGTAGCATTTGTTGTCTTGGTCCTTCACTTTGTCCTTGGAAAATTTTTATTTGATGAACCTCTTAGCTTCATCTTCATTCTTTCTTGCAAAACGTCGGAACCTTCTAACAAGAAGTCCGACTTCATCATCCGAGTCTTCCGTTTCGCATGCAAGGACTTTTGATGAGTTGTGGATTGGGCCATTATTCTCTTGTGCATCAAGATGAATCTCATAAGTGATGAGATTCCCGTAGAGCTCATCCAAGGTGATAGTTTCCAAATCTTTGGACTCCTCAATGGCCGTTACCTTTGCATTCCATTCTCTTCCTAAGCTATTTAGGAAGCAATGGTTGAGATCCTCTTGTTCAATCTTTTTGCCAACCGCCATGAGTAGGTTGACAAGCTTGGTATATCTTTGGATAGACTCCTCAATCTTCTCACCTTTGGGAACATTGAAATTATAAAATTGCTTCATGAGTTGTCTCCTTTTAGCTTTCCTTGCTTGAGATGTTCATTCATGGATCATCTCCAACTTTGTCCAAGCTTCGTGTGCGGATTGAACACCTTGTATTTGAGCTCTCTCATTTGGTGAAAGAGAGCTATTTAAAATAGCAAGAGTTTTGCTATTTATTGCAAAATGTAACTCCTCCTCCGGAGTAGGATCAACATCAAAAGGAATGGTGGAATATTTTGATACTTCTCTCAAATACGATACCCACAAGAACGTAAATATGTTTCCATATTGGACTTCCATAGTGGGTAATTTAGATGATCAAACATGGGGACTTTGACATGGACACTAGAAATAGAAAGGAGTAGTGTCTCTTGCCTCCTTCTTCTTGAGGCATCACCGCTAGGGAAACTAGCGTCATCATAACTAAAGGGATCCATACTTAAAGATCAAATCTTGCTATTTGAACTCAAATACTCAAGATTTAGCTCTGATATCAATTGTTAGGTCCCTTGAAACACACTAGAAGGGGGGTTGAATAGTGTGTTTTCCAAGTATGGATATTTTCTTGAATAATTTTCATTTTTGAGTACAACCAATACTTGGGTGTGTTCTTGAAAAGAATGAAACTTTGCGGAAGCTTAAAGAACACAAAGATATATAGAGGTTCAAGTCAAATGACTCTATTCCTCTACCTTCTTGATTTTTCACAAGAAGGATTTTGAATGGGGGATTGTTATTTCTATGGGGGAAACAACAATCAAAACAAAATCCATAATAATGGAAAAACTAGGCCACACGCCTAGACCACAACCAAGAAATCTAACCTATTGAAGTCTAGCCTCCAAAGAACTTCTTTGCCCTCAAAGAATTCTTGTAGGGAGTATAGTGCACCACAACACTATCAACTAACCCTCCAACGTCTAGATTTCTCAAACAAGAAGCACCCTAGCTTCTTGACCAAAAATCTACACAGCCTCTCACAATATTCACTCACTAAGAAGAAGACCCTTCTTCTTCCTTTACAACACAACTCTCAACAATAAAGTAAAATATACAAGATTACAACTATTTTGAGAGCTTGAGAGCTTGAGAGAAACTTGAGAGCTAGAATGGTAGAAAGTTGGAGAAGAATGAGATAAAACACTTGCTCCCTTGAGTTTTTCTGCCCGTTTGAAATCCTCTGCAGAGCCAATAATAGGCTTTGTCTTCTTGTGATGGCATGTCCTCTTCGTTGGAGATTTTCTATTGGCTGGTAGCAACCTTCTTGGAGAAGTTTCTTCTTGAAAGCCTAAAGAGGAAGGGTTGTCCTTTCAAGAAAGAAAGAGAACCTGTGAAAATAGCACTAAAAGAGAGGGTACAAAGAGTCAAATAATGTTAGGAAGTAAAGCATGAAGCGCCTAATCCATTTATTGAACAGGCGTTCAATGTGACATGGAGCGCTTTATAAAAAATTGAACAGGCATTCAATGTAACATAAAGCGTCTTATGTGGGCAGTTGAATGCGTTCGAAGTCACATGCATCGCCTAATCTCGGCCTTCATGCTTGTTCGAAGTACTTCTGACTTTTATCAGAAAGTAGCTTGATGTACGTGCCCATTTTGGGGGGGAAAGTACTTTTGACTTGGCAGAACACATGAAGCGCCTACTGTAGGCGTTCGAAGTGTACTGGAATTCAACCACAACACATGAAGCGCCTAATGTAGGCGTTCGAAGTGTACGGGCATCCAGACACTTCACATGAAGCGCCTAATGTAGGCGTTTGAAGTGTACTGACTTCCAGACACTTCATATGAGGCGCCTTATGTAGGCGTTCAAAGCATACTGATCTTCAAACACAACACATAAAGCGCCTAATCAAGCGTTTCAAGTCTCAATTGTGCAAATCATCAAAACTTTAACATATTCCAACAATCACCACACTTGGACTCTGTCATGAAACTGACCACATAATTACATTTTTCAATTTACCTTCTATATGTATATGCGGTAAAATATTTATGTAGAGTTGCATAAAGTTCGCCATATAGTAAAATTTAAATTGGAGCACAATCATTTTATATGGAGGATAGAAACAAGAAAAATAAACCAATGTGGCTGTTTCACTCCTGAAGCAAAAAGACCAAAAAAAAAGACCCACAATCACATGGCTTATTAAAAAGGCTCACATTATTGTGTGCACGTGACTCGCGAGTTAGACCACGGGTGCCCCTTTTCTGATTTTTTGTGCTATTTTCTACTGGTTTAGATCTTAGGAGACTAAAGATGAGATGAAATATGATGCATCCAATCACGTGTCATTACGTATAAAAAAAATTTTAAAAAAAGAGCAGTATCCCTTCTGTAAAAAACTACTTTTTTACACGCGACGACGGGTGATTGGATACATCATATTTTATCTTACCTTTAACCTCCCCAGATCTGAACTCATTTTCTACCACTAAATTTTCTCGTGGTCTGATATTGTCTTTGCCTAAATTTGCAATCTCAGAAAACAAAAATGTTATGTATGAAAAAAAACACACCATATATGTGTGTGTATATATATAATGGTAGTATAGTAATCATTTTGCTTCAATGAACAATGCTCATATTCAAAATTCGAATTGGTTAGATAAAGTGCCATTTTTATAATAATAGTTCAAGTCAATAAAATTATGCATCAATTTTTCAGTAAGGTGAAAGTCTTTCACATCTCCGCACATAAACCAATTGATACATATATAATGGAAATCTTGTGACGTGCTGCAGCAAAGGAGTGGAACAACCCAAGTATTTATTATTCTATTAAATGGTTATTCCTTTACTGTAATTAAAATCAATAACTATTAATCCGGACCTCATTACTAAATTCCATCAATATCATGTTGATATACCGGATGAGATCATCTCACCGCGCGGTGACTACCCACCACGTGACACGCACCCCTCCCTGCTGTCACGTGTCGCATGGTGACGCATGCGGTGAGGAGGATACGGTGAGGAGATCTGAACCCGTTGATATACATACTTTACTTGTATCGCATTCATTTCACGACAATTGTTAAAATAAGAATCACGACAATTGTTAAAATAAGAATTAATTAATCACCCAATAAGAAAAAACTTGTGATCCGCAATCGCTTTCATTGTGGGAGAACAATTGCTTGTCCGTCGCTTGTTTGTAGCTTCCAAGATTCAATTGAGGGTCGATCAACTTACTTTTTGTAATTGGCTTTGTGATAATTTACTTGGTTAAATAGATAAAACACTTGAGATTTAAAAGAAAGTGGCTAACTGATGGACCTTTGAAGATAAGAACTTAAGCACTTTGGAGTTTAAGGTGATAAATTGATTAAATGAACTTTGTATATGACCAAATGAACCTGTAAGTTCATTTAACCCTACAAAAACCGACACAAGTTAGAGGTTTTCAGAGTTTAACTCTGTCACTTAAGAGATTTTGGAGTAACGAAGCTCGTGAGAGCTCCCAGGTCAGTAAGTATGAAATTATGTTTAGACTATATACATATGCGTGAATAGGCTGTATTCATAGATCATCAAAAAAACAGCCAACTTTGAGAAGCGTGAAATGATCTGGGTCATACTTGTAGGTTAACTTAACCCGACCAGGTGTTGGTCCTTGGCTCCTACCCTAGTGCCACATGCCATGATGACAGAGGACAATGGATGACAATGCCCACATTGACAGACAGAATAGCATTTGAATGTTTTGTCTTATTTCAATGTGAAAATACAGTAGTCAAAATATGCTTTCATTGTTGTGATTGTAGTTCCTATATACAAAACATTTCTCAGGTTACGTGTTGAGATTCTATAAGTTGTTGCTGTTGGATTTGATATGCTCATACGTGTAGTGCACGACACGTGTGACTTAAGTCACATATCAAATATATATGTGGACTTATGTATGTTATTATTATATGTTACTAATGTTACGTAATATTTGTACGTATCCACACATTAAGTGATTACTTCGGTATATTAGTGGATACACAGTGTAATCTAAATGGATCACTAAATGTGTAGACAGTCATACGGTTACAGTCCTTGATGGTAGGACTCGTAAAGTCGATACCGTATTATTAATGACATCTGGTCCTTGAGGGACAAGAGCCCACGAGTATTCTTCCCGAAGTATTTTAAGTAAGCTATTTAATATATATAATTTATATATATATATATATCAAATATTTCCGTTTCATATATTAATGAAATGTTATATTCATTTCAACGGAAATTGATGAAGCATTTTCTTAAGAAACGTTTCAACATTTACGTTTCAAACGTTTCAGCAAATTGATGCTTTCCACTATATAAATGCAAACTATGTGGGACAAATTTTGGCAAAAAGATTTCGTTGCTTTGCAGTAAATAAAATACATTTTGCAAAGTTCAAATTCAGAAGGCTCTTTCTTTTGTTCCTTTGCACACTTGCGAACAGTATATATTATATATATATATATTATAAAATACTTTTGAGAAGAAAACACACTATCTATTCTCTCCATCGGAATAGTAGTGGTAGTTGTTGAAAGTTTGTTAGTGAATTCAACAACTGGTGGGTTCATGCATCCCTTGGAAGACACAGTTGTCACGCGTGTCAGAACCCCGGCCTACAGCGTTTACCAATGGAGCAAGGTACACTTCCGCATTTATTTACTTTGCTTCTGTGTTCTCTTAAGTGATCCTCGGGTAATGGATTTACTATGTAAATTCCAACAAGTGGTATCAGAGCCCGCTTAATGAGAACACGGCGTTGTTTTCTTCTTCATATATGTACATATAACCTTGTGATCTTTTTGGGATGAAGAAGATTACAAATATCTCTGAGCATATGTTTGATGCCATTAGGATCCTACGTGATGTCAAGTTGCTTAGGTTTTTTGAGGTATCCAGGCATTGTTAAGATTGAGAGAATTATGGTACCATACATCTATTTTAGAAAAAAAAAACGGGGAGGCCGCTGGCCGAAACAATTTTATGCATAATGTTAATATGCATTATAGTATTGTTTTTTAAGCAACAGTTGCATTGATAACTTTATATGCATGTGGTAGCAATTGGGTTCTACCTTTCAGAAACTACACCCTTTATTTTGCTTCATGGGTTAATATGGAAAAGATCATTTTTCAACATTTCTGTGAATATACATTTCTGCACAGTGCTTGCAATTATTGGGAAAATGATCAATGCGGTCAGTTGTAATTATCTTAAAAAATTCAACAAACCTAAGATACCTAAAGAACGATTTCTGTGTATCTTAAGTCCTAGCACATATGACGCTTCACCAAGATCTTTCATCTCAAAATGTTTATATAAAAACTTCTTGGTGTCACGTATCATATTAATATCGATAAGGTGCTCAAGCGATTTGGCATGGAAAATTGCAGACCTTTTGATACCCCAGTGGCAAGAGGAGACAAATTCAGTCTAAGACAATGCCCCAAAACAGAATTTGAACGATCGGAAATGAAGGATATTCCATATGCTTCGGCAATAGGGAGTATCATGTATGCCCAGGTTTGTACACGACCTGATATTGCATACATCACTGGAATGCTGGGTAGGTACCTCAGTAATCCGGGTATGGATCACTGGATAGCAGCCAAAAGGGTACTGCGATATCTACAAAGGACAAAACACTACATGCTGACGTATCGGAAATCTGAAAAGCTGGAGATCATTGGGTACACAGATTCCGATTTCGGTGGATGTCAGGATAGCATGAAGTCTACCAGCGGCTACATCTTTTTGCTGGCAGGAGGTGCTATCTCATGGAAAAGTGCAAAGCAATCGCTAGTTGCATCATCTTACATGGAAGCTGAGTATGTGTCATGCTACCATGCTTCCAGTCAAGCGATATGGCTTCGTAATTTTGTCACAGGGCTGCGTATTGTTGAGACTATTCAGAGACCTCTAAGAATCTATTGTGACAATAACTCTGCGGTGCTATATTCAAATAACAACCGGAGTTCGTCTAAGTCGAAACACATAGACATCAAGTATCTGGCTGTTAAAGAAAGAATTCAGAATGGTCTGATCAGCATTGAGCATATAGGCACAGATCTTATGGTGGCCGATCCCTTGACCAAAGGGGTAATACCTATGGTGTTTCACGGGCATGTGGCTCGTATGGGTATTAGTACAGCTAAAGATATTCAGCTTTAGTGGGAGCCTATTGATTACATTTCATAGTGCTCGATAAAGAATATTGTTTTTCAGACATTCATTATAATGTACATTACAATTTCAGTTATACTGCAGTTTTCAGGATTGTACATTATTTGCGACTTTCATTCTGAATTCTGTCGATCTCATTAAGTAGGACCAAGTTGGAAATTGACATGTATGATCACATAGCATGTAATTTCCACACTACACATCCATTCTAGCATCCATGTCATTCAGTTAATGTTTGTATCATGATTCATGATTCGGGACCCGTCACCCATAAGTGTGGCGATGTACTGCTTGTTTCTCTTATTGGCATTGACTGAGTGGACCGGACTAAGTTGATTACACTATTGGACATTCAGTAAAGGAGCTCTGATACCACTTGTTGGATCTACATGGTAAATCCATTAACCCGAGGATCACTTAAGAGAACACAGAAGCAAAGTAAATAAATGCGGAAGTGTACCTTGCTCCATTGGTAAACGCTGTAGGCCGGGGTTCTGACACGCGTGACAACTGTGTCTTCCAAGGGATGCATGAACCCACCAGTTGTTGAATTCACTAACAAACTTTCAACAACTACCACTACTATTCCGATGGAGAGAATAGATAGTGTGTTTTCTTCTCGAAGTGTTTTAAATAAACTATTTAATATATAATTTATTATATATGGAACGGAAAATTGCTGAAAACGGAAATGGTTTATGTTAAATACGAAACGTTATATTGATGGTTGATAAAAAGTTTCAGTTGAAATGCTTATGGAAACGTTTCTCAAATTTCCCACTATAAATATCTACAGCAAACAATGTGGGATATATAGAAGAGGAAAAGGGGAAAACAAATCTGCTGAAGTTTTCCTTGTTGCTTTGCTTACATAACATTTGCAAAGGCCATTATCCGTTGATTTGAACTTAAGTTATATTGCAGTTGATATTGACTTATGTGTTGTTTTGTTCTTTGGTTTTTCCATGGTGGTAAAAATTTTATGATTCCACTAGCAGAACTATATTTGAGACGAATTCAGCACAGTTCTTTGAGGATATCTCGGTTCCGGAGGGAAAATGGTTTGCATCAGCAGATCACTGAATTAGAAGAAGATCGTTCTGATGGTGTAAATATGCGAATCGAACCAATCATTGGTGAGATTCTACTAAGGATACACACATCTAACGATCTAATCCCTAGTAGTTCTGGTCCACAGGAACCTATGGAAATCGTTTCTGATGGATGAGGAACTACTGATGCAGTTGAGGAACCATCAATATCTCAAGAACATGTACCACTAAGATGATCCTCTCGTCTTGAGTTACATCAAATGGATGTTAAAACTGCTTTTCTAAATGGTGACATCGACTAAACCATATACATGGTTCAACCACCTCGTTTTGAAGTGGGAGATAAAAAAAAAAGGAATGGTTTGTCGACTTAAGAAATCTATTTATAAACTAAAGCAGGCGTCTCGATAGTGGTATTTTAAGTTCGCACAAGTCATTACCTCATTCGGTTTTGAGGTAAATCAGGCTGACGAGTGTGTGTACCACAAAGAACAAAACACCATATACTGACGTATCGGAAATCTGAAAAGTTGGAGATCATTGGGTACATAGATTCCGATATTGGTGGATGCCAAGATAGCATGAAGTCCACCAGCAGCTACATTTTTTGCTGGCAGGAGGCGTTATCTCATGGAAAAGTGCAAAGCAATCGCTAGTTGCACCCTTTACCATGGAAGCTGAGTATGTATCATGCTACCATGCTTCCAGTCAAGCGATATGACTTCGCAACTTTGTCACAGAGCTGCATATTGTAGAGACTATTCAGATACCTCTGAAAGTCTATTGTGGCAATAACTCTGTGGTGCTATATTCAAACAACAACCAGAGTTTGTCTAAGTCGAAACACATAGACATTAAGTATCTGGCTGTTAAAGAGATAGTTCAGAATGGTCTGATTTGCATTGAGCACATAGGCACAGATCTTATGGTGGCTGATCCCTTAACCAAAGGGGTAATACATATGGTGTTTCACGGCATTGGCTCGTATAGGTATTGGTACAGCCAAAGATATTCAGCTTTAGTGGGAGCCTATTGGTTTCATTTTTGTAGTGCTCACTAAAGAACATTGTTTCAGACATTCATTATAATGTACACTACAGTTTCAGTTGTACTGCAGTTTTCAGGATTGTACATTATTTGCGACTTTCATTCTGAATTCTGTCGATCTCATTAAGTAGGACCAAGTTGGAAATTGGCATGTACGATCACATAGCATGTAATTTCCACACTACACATCCATTCTAGCATCCATGTCGTTCAGTTAATGTTGGTATCATGATTCATGATTCGGGACCCGTCACCCATAAGTGTGACGACGTTCTGCTTGTTTCTCTTATTGGCATTGACTGAGTGGACCGGACTAAGTTGATTACACTATTGGCCATTCAGTAAAGGAGCTCAAATAAGTAACATAAACATACATAGTCCAAGTGGGAGATTGTTGGATTTGATATGCTCATACGTGTAGTGCACGACACGTGTGACTTAAGTCACATATCAAATATATATGTGGACTTATGTATGTTATTATTATATGTTACTAATGTTACGTAATATTTGTACGTATCCACACATTAAGTGATTACTTCGGTATATTAGTGGATACACAGTGTAATCTAAATGGATCACTAAATGTGTAGACAGTCATACGGTTACAGTCCTTGATAGTAGGACTCGTAAAGTCGATACCGTATTATTAATGACATCTGGTCCCTGAGGGACAAGAGCCCACGAGTATTCTTCCCGAAGTATTTTAAGTAAGCTATTTAATATATATAATTTATATATATATATATATCAAATATTTCCGTTTCATATATTAATGAAATGTTATATTCATTTCAACGGAAATTGATGAAGCATTTTCTTAAGAAACGTTTCAACATTTACGTTTCAAACGTTTCAGCAAATTGATGCTTTCCACTATATAAATGCAAACTATGTGGGACAAATTTTGGCAAAAAGATTTCGTTGCTTTGCAGTAAATAAAATACATTTTGCAAAGTTCAAATTCAGAAGGCTCTTTCTTTTGTTCCTTTGCACACTTGCGAACAGTATATATTATATATATATATTATAAAATACTTTTGAGAAGAAAACACACTATCTATTCTCTCCATCGGAATAGTAGTGGTAGTTGTTGAAAGTTTGTTAGTGAATTCAACAACTGGTGGGTTCATGCATCCCTTGGAAGACACAGTTGTCACGCGTGTCAGAACCCCGGCCTACAGCGTTTACCAATGGAGCAAGGTACACTTCCGCATTTATTTACTTTGCTTCTGTGTTCTCTTAAGTGATCCTCGGGTAATGGATTTACTATGTAAATTCCAACAGTTGCAGGTTCGTAGAGGAGTTTGTATGTTACATAAAAGAGTCCCGTGTTGAAGTCTTATTTGAAGGTTCGGACGTTTATTCTTAGTTGAACTGTAGAAGCAAGTCTAAGAGCATGTCAACTACGCAAGTTCGAGATATCTATTCTTCAGAGGTCCGATGCTTTGTTGGAGATTTTGAGAGTTAGGATTCGCTTATATCGACAGTTTATTGAGCCATTCAAAAAATGTCAAGTGTGATTGAGTGTATCCTTTGTCAGTATACATGTATTATCTTATCATACGTTTGATTATGATCTTATAAAGTTTACTGTATAAACCTAAAATAATATCAGAAAAACATACAACGCTATTTAAAATCTAACAAACACATGATATTATGTACGTAATGGAATACTATAATTTTTTTAATGTGACTTGAGATGTGAGATTTAGGTCGATTGTGGTTGATGCTTCGACTCTAATAAGTTCGTCTATAGTTGAAAGCTCCAACGTACGGCTGCCACCTGGACGACACGATTGTTAATAATATCACTACTTGATGCTTTGACACTAACGATTACCTCCATAATTGTCTCACTCAATAGCGGGAAATACTATAACCATCTTGGTCGTACTCCTATAGAAAAAAAAAATCTTTAAATTGAAAAAGGAAAGAAATAAAAGACATACTCAGCATAATTAATAAAAAGACATACTCGGCAGCATTCATGATATTATTTTTTTCATTATATAATATCACAACTTACGCTACAAATGATAGACCATACCCTTGATTGAATTAACTTAGACCAAAATTTGTTTTAATTGGATATCAAGAAACAGTTCATAAGGCTGGCGTTCCATCAATTTATATACCTTCTTTAATTTGGCTTTTCCACATAATTGGGCTCACTTTTTAAGCAAATCTTTTTATTTTTTAATTTGTAACTTGAAAATTGTGTAGAAAACATGATTAAGTTGTACGAAGAATGAATTGGGATTTGAGATATTATTATCGATTTTTTCCCCCCGGTGAAGCAAAAGCTATAATACCACACCAACGTATATTTGGAATAGGACATTGAATATTGAAACCTTAGACTATTTTAAGAGCAACATGTGATCTACAAAACTTTTTTTCCCTTTTTTTTTGAAACATTTTACCTCTGAGTTTTTAAATAAGTAACATAAAAGTCACTTCGACGGCTACTTAAATTAGCCGAAATTAAGATGCATTATTGTCTTTTCATGTTGTCCATTCCAGTGGGGTGAAGGACAATTTTTTTGACATTAGAATATAATAGAATAAAGAAAAATGACTCATTAAATTGAATGCGCTTTAGCAGTTGATCGACATAGATTGATACTATTTTTATTATAGGTCATCGGAAAAAAACATTTGTGTGTTTCTAACACATGAGTTTTTGTCATAGACTGAAGTTTTTAAGACAGTGAGATAATGTTATTTTTAACCAAGAAGGAAAAATTTTTAGGCCAAGTATTCTCCGTCGTTGATATTCTTTGACCATTTGACACGTATTGAAATCGTTAAATATTGTCACATGCATTTTTACTGCTCAAAGGAGATCTCTTGTTCTTAAAATAGTTTTTTTTAACAAGAAAAAAACATACAAAATTAAAATATTAGATGATAAACTGTTCGAAAGTGATACAAATATTTGATAATGCTGTAGACCCAAATACTATCTAATAAGGGATATACAATAATACAAATAGTGTCTTCCTCCTACTTTGTTAATTAAATTGAAAACTCTAAAACTTTTATAAGACATTATTTAACACATTCCACATGTTTATAACTATTACCACATTTTCAGTTTACCGTTTGCTCTATTATTTGTTTCATGAATCGCCTTTATTGATTATTTACTATAAAAATTTAAAGTAATCATAATCTAGTAGGTTTATTATGAGGGCGGGCATGAGTAACAGGTAAGTTTGTTGTTTTGTGACCTTGAAGTCATGAGTTCGAACCGCGGACACAGCTTCTTACACAAAAAATATAGGGTAAGATTACATACATCAGATCGCGCAGCGATCTGGCCTCTCACTGGATCATGCGCAAACGCATAAGCCTAATACACCGAGAACGTCCTTGTTGGTAGGTTTATTATGGAAAATTATTCTTATTTTAAACATCAAAAAAGTAATATAAGAACAACAAAATAAGACATCGGAAGTAGTTGGTTATGTCTGTATGTTAATCATAAGCACCCGTAATATGACATTTTTTATTATTTCTCTATATCTCAATATCAACTAAAATAATTAATAGTTACTCTTATAACATGTAAGCTACTGAAAATACTTACATGAAAATGATAAAATACTTTTATTCACAAAAAAAAAACTAGGGGACTTTTTCTTTTCTTTTTTTTCTTTTTTTCTTTTTTGAAAAGACTAGGAGACTTATATATAAGTGCATAACTACATAACGAAATCACCAAATCACATATTTTACTCCCAAAAAAGCAATGGCTTCTGCACTTGCATCTGCAAAGCATCCTCATACTGAAGCAATTGAACCGGAGACACCGTGCTCAAATCCTCCGGTATTCCGGCCGGCTTCTCGCCTGACCGTTTCCTTGTCGTCCTCCGCTTCGTTTTCATCTATCTCATCTTCTGACTCATTTTATGATTACCCTTCATCTACGCCAGACACTTCATTAAAATTCTCTAAAATCCCATTTTCTTGGGAACAAATTCCAGGAATCCCCAAGCAAGAATCTCCCGAGAACAAAGACTCCACCAAATTTCTTCTACCATTGCCTCCTGCCGGAAATTCTTCAAAGCCTGTAAGAAAACAGGGCTTGGAAGAAAATTCTCCCAGTAAAATTAGTGGATGCAAAAATCTTAAAAGGGATCCATTTTTTGTAGCATTGATGGAATGCTCCAAAGATGATGATGATCATGATCATGGAAGTCTTGGGAACATTTGGAAAAGCTTGAAAGTTAAAAAGGGTAAAAATTATCCATTGGCTACTATAGGAACATATGCTTCTTGCAAGAGGATGTGTCCAGTTTCGGAATCTGTTGTTTATCTTCCTCGATCAAGGCTATACAATTTGATTGATCGACGGTCAAACTAAGTTCACTTCTCATCAGGTTTTCTGCATCATCCTTTGGAACGGAGGAAATATAAAATAATTTTATTAAATAATTTGTTAGTGATGTAGAGTAATTGTTTGTCGTGCTAATATTATTACTACACCAATAGGGTACATAACGTCTGCATGTGATTATGTTTAAAGTAAGGAAAAGACACTATAGCTATCTATTGCCTATTGGTCAAAATTTATGTACTTAAAAACATCCATAGGCTGTCTAGAGCGGGATGGGATCAGCACATCCCCTTTTCCCTCATCTCTCTCCCCACTGTCCGTCACGTGACAGTAGAGGAGGTTTGATGAACCTAAATAAAAAGTGGGCACCAAGAGATGTATGAAAGGGGGATGAAGACCGCATAGTAGATGATGGGGAGGAGTGTGAGGGAAAAGGGGATGAAGGAATCTCATCCCGTCCAGAACAGTTGGATATTGGTTCCATCAGTTTTTTCTCATTTAGTCAGCTGAATGGGAGGAATATCAAAATGGTATGTCTTGTTACAAACTTATTTTGGTGATATAAGGATATATTGTTTGTCTGTCTCTCACCCTTTTCAGACTCTAACGGTAATTTTTACTGTCATTGAAATATATTGTATATGGTTGTTGTAAAACAGACGACAATGTACATATAGACAAAAGTTTGTGCTGTAATGCATACAATATTGTACCACAGAAGAAAAAGTTACTGTTGTGACTTTAATAGACTATGTTGTCCTTTTATCATTGAGTTGTTTTATGATTGTTATATTTGGATGAAAAAGTTCATATTTTGTTTCCGAAAGTTTCCACCGCTTTAGTTCTAAGAAGTTTCGTAAATAATGTAAATAAAATCGATCAACGTGATTTTAGGTGAGAGGTACAAGACTTTATGCCTACAAGGTGTCTGAACTAAGCATGTAACGGTATAATGCGCTGATAGCAGAGTCCGGACACTACACTATGGTTGTAAAAAAAATCAACTGAGTTACGATATATGTCAGATTGTTATATTTGTATTGTATTTATCTTGTGTACATTATAGCCTTTTCCATTTATTGACTTTTCCTTTTGGAAAAGCACTTCTTTGGAAGTTATAATCAATGATTAATTAAAGAACAATATGGGAAGTCAATTTAGATGCACAATTTTGTGTTGTTCCGTAAAATTGTGCTGCACTCTCTCTTGGTGATGGTACAATTATGATTTGCTTTGCTGGTATTTTGTTCCGTTTTCATTTCTAATAGAGTAAAGCATACACTATTTCCTGACTTTGTAATATAATGGAACAAAGCAAAATGTCTTACTAAATTGGTTGCGCTTCTTATATTGTGAAGTAGAAGTTGATCGATACAATTTGACGCAATTTCATTATGTGTCATCGTGAAACAACATTTATGCGTTTCTAACACATAGGTATGATTGCATACGTCCGACCTCTCCATACCTTCCATAAACGGGAGCTTCTGAAGCAATGGGATAATGTTGTTGTTTGTTGGTATTTTGTTCGAGTCAATTACTATTTCTGATTGTGACTGCTACTATTTTCCTGCCGTGCCAACCGATAAATAAAACAATAATAATTATGCAATTGACGAGGAAAAGCGATCTTTAAAAAGATGCGATTTTACACATGCCAGTTATTTTAGGAAAAAGTACATATACATCTTTTGTTGAATAAATTGGGATGAGATCCTAGGAGTCTAAAAGTGAGGCAGAATATGAGACCTCCAATCACGCGTCGCCACGTGTACAAAAGTAAGGGGGTGTTGTAATTTTTTTTTAAAAATCTGCTTTTGTACACGTGGCGACGCGTGATTGGAGTCCTCATATTCTGTCTTATTTTTAACCTCCTAGGATCCCATCCGGAATAAATTATTAATCTTTAGGTCTTTTTTATTTTAAAAATCCAATTAATTGGTGTATTTCACATTCATATTTTTAATTTAGTCATTAAATTTTTAATTTAGCTTAAAACATACCGTTTAATTGGCCTACAACATTTCCATACATTTCGTCGCCAAAATAAAATTATTGTTGAGCGGTGTCCGTTAATTCTCACATGAAATTGCGGGAGCGGAACCCCTTACCGCCAAATACCTCACCCCTACCCCCTATTGTCATATGACAGCAGGTCTTTTGTTATTGTCTGACGGTCGGGCGAATCCTGAAATTGCAGCTTGAACTTCTTGGGTCAGTTGTGAGTCCCAAGGGTCCTCAAACTGTAGGGACAAATGTCCATTAGGTTGTCCATTGAAACCACAAGCAAATAAGAAATGACGAATTATCGCTTGAATAGTTTCTATATTTTATTCCTCCTATATCTACATATATAAAAAATTGCTCTTAAATCCGTTCGCCCTTCTATCTCAAAATATAAATCTACTTTGATATTTTAACATAATATAATGTACATAATTTGCACTATGTTAAAAAATCAAAGTAAACTTATATTTTAAGACGAATAGAGTAAAACAATGCAGTGATATTCTAATTGACATCATCAAGATTAGAGTCGTTGCCTTTTGGCCATCTTTAATGAGGTCTAAGGTGACATACAAAATGTCATATTCTATAATGGTGATCTAAGAGTATCTTGAAGATTTTTAGACTTATTTTATTTTATTGTTTAGAGTTAAATTAGAGTTAGAAATCTATTTTCTTTTATTAAAACTATTTCTTTTTTACTAAGTTTTTCGAAGGCATTTAGGGTTTTTGTCTGAAGTAGCAAGTTAGAAATATTACAGTCTTTTGGCCACTCTCCGCCTCTATAAATAACAGTTGATCGTCAAACTTGACGTAATTTTCATTATGGGTTATCAGAAAACAACTCATGTTTGTTTCTAACACATGAATATGATTGCGCACATCTGACCTCCTATACCCCGTTATAGACGGGAGACTTTAAGACAATGAGGTAATGTTATCAATGTTCTAATTTAGGTTCCTGTTAATGTTTAGCCGTTTTTATAGTTTCTAGTAAAGGGATTCGAAATTAAATTCGTGTGCGTTAAATTTATTGGCAAGAAACACATTTTGTGTGCTGGTTATGGTAATGATTAGACCATTTGTTTTTCTTTCTCTTATTAACACAGTTAGGTCATTAGCTCCACTACACTAATTTAACACTCATGCATTTGATATGTTATTTAATTTGCTGTTATTAGGGCGGTTCAATGAATCAAACAGTCGCGAACTGTTCGGTTCGTGTTCGGTTCGTGTTTGTTTGTTGATGGTTGGTAAAAGAGTCGAATTCAAACTGCTATTTAGGTTCGTTTACTTAAACGAGCCTGCGATCTGTTCGGCTCGTTTAAATAGTTAAAGGGTTATCGAGCGAACATCGGACCAATTTTAAAATTCGTTTAGCTAAACGAATTGAGTTGAATAGTTCGATTAGCTAAACGGATCTGAATTCAAAAACCTAGTACTTGGTTCGGCTCGTTTCGTTAATACCACTAGCTGTCATGTAAAATTATCAATCGGAACTATAACATCCAAACATTAACAGCAAAGAAACGATGAATGATAACACATAAGTAAGGTACATAACACATCTTATAATAAAAGTTATTTCATTTAAAAACTTTTACAAAGTTTATAGTCGAAAATTGTGAAAAACACGCTCAATGCTGTAGAATTTGACAAAACAACTCCCACATGGATAGTAGGAAGATTATGTCCGTCCTCCACCGATGCCGTCACCAGAACTACTGCCAACACCAATGCCTTTGCCAACACTACTAACCGAACCACCGCCGACTCCCCCTCCAACGCCTACACCAATACCATGTCCACCACTTGCTTCACCACCATGTCTGAAACCTCCACTTGCTCCACCACCATGTCCACCACTACCACCCCTACACCAATGCCAACTCTGAAACCTCCACTTGCTCCACCACCATGTCCACCACTACCACCCAATCCACTGCCTTTGCCACCAAATCCACCACCTCCCACACCAAATCCACCCCTGACGAGGTCGGATTGTCCCGTCAAGGTAAAGATGGAAATATCCGGAGCTAGGCCGTTGATGGCCGTTGTCCTTCTGTCAGACGTCCTCCAGAGAGACCTGAGAGAAGAAAGAGCGCGTTAGAGTCCCAGGGCGCTGCCCTGGAAAAACCCTCCGACGCTCAAGTCAGTATTGGGCATTGTATGAATGTAGCTATACTTTATGTAAGGTTTAATGAAACCTGTACAAAAATCGGCTTGAAAGAATGTGGGCCGAGTTGAGGTACTGATGCTTGGATCTTTTTCTGTGTATGGCTGAGGTAAATATTATTGTCCAAAATTGAGGACTTAGAGCTTGGGAAAGGTCTGTCCAACCTGGCTTCCTTCTGTTGAGGGAGCTCATTTATAGTAGGCGAAGCTAAGATCTGCATGTCCTCAGTGGGTAAAATGAAGACGTCTGGCTCACTTGCATGGTAGCCGTGCAGCTACTTAAAATTGTTGCGCTGGACATGGGCCTTTGCATGATCGACAGACGGGGAACGGAGGCTGCATGATGGCCACGTGGCAAACAGCTCTGTGACTATTGTAATTTGCCCGGGGTGAGCAATCGAGGTTCTGTGGCCGAGATATACCTTTAGTAGCTGAGGGCTCTGATTTAGTTTCTTGGCCGAGCTGAACGCATAATCGAGATGCCGGGTAGAAGCGTTCAGTTACTGTAGATGAAGTATTTGGGCTAAGGCCTTGCTGGCGAGGCATTATTTAGCTGAAGTGATTGAGGCCGAGACAGATCTCTGAGGCCGAGATAAACTCGGAGATGTTCTGAAGGTTGCGACAACGTGACCGAGGTGACAGAGGAATTTTTGCCGAGCTGGATTACTTGCTCGTCTCTGCTCGGTCTGTTACCAGGCCAAAGTGTGACGCTTGGGCGGCGATCTCTGTCGTCTGAGACGGACATGACCGATAGTGGCCGGATTAGTCTCCAGGCCGACCTACCATACTTAGCCATTTTGAAACCCTGGTTCTGGTGTTGACCGTTAACGACTAACGGGTGAATTTCTTGGTATCATCATTTGCCTCCCAGATTAGCTCGGTCAATCTATCCTGAGAGGACGAGCTGATCTGATCTGTTTCGTGTCTTCCTTTAATAAAGTACTGAATTCTGACCGTACCATTTATGTTATCCCTTAAAACTCGAAATACGAAACAGTAATGATAACGTTCGACTGAAAGCTGGTTGAACTTCTGATCAAATTCTGTGACACGTTGCTGAAAACCCTTTCAGTTCTGACACGTGTTTGTGCAGGATTGGTTCAGCCTCTGCATTTACTGCTTGCGCGGGACTCGAGGCTCTTTCGGTTCCCGTCATTTCGTGGATCGAGATTTATTTATGGCGGCCCTTGTTATGCCGAGACATAGCCTTATAAATTGACTTTGTCTAGATCCTTTATACTCTTTATTTACTTCCAACTTTCATTTCGGCCTATCTTTTCCTCTCCGGTGAGCTCTGCAACTTCCGGCGAACTCCAATTTCGTTCTACTCTCCGGTGTTCTTCTTCTTCTTCCAGAAGTTTGTCGATGGAGCCGACTTGAGGGATGAAGATAAAGACGAGTAGGCTTTAGGACTTTTCTTTGTTCATATTTTCTTAGCCCAGGCAGTAATTTGTATTCCTCCGTCTATATTAATGAAATCCAACTTTCCATCTCAGCTGTTATTATTTTGCTGTCTTGAGGTTCACATTTTTTACTGCTCAGCTCATGTATCAATCTTGTCAACTCAGACAAATAGGTTTTAAAATCAAGTCCATTAGCTAATGGAACTGAATTCTTCAAGCTTATTGGTCGGTATCACATGTTGTCCGAGCCAGTCTTGTCCATCTTTAATCTCACCGAGATCATAAGTCGGCACCGTTGGTTTTGGGCAGAGTAGTTTCTTATAAGACTATGCCCCCTGGCTCTGCTAAGTTAAATAAGAAAATCTTGTGCTGTCCTGGCCAAGATCCCAATTTGATGAATAATTTTCTGAGCGTAACTGACGTACGCTGGCCGAGGTAAGCTATGAAGATTCCAATATTATCCCTTGATCTCTTCCAAACCTGCTGAGGAGAAATTTTAACCCACTGGCGGGCTCTTTCCCCAGAACCTGCTGAGGAGAAATTTTAACCCACTGGCGGGCTCTTTCCCCAGAACCTGCTGAGGAGAAATCTTTAGCCCACTGGCGGGCTCTTTCCCCAGAACCTGCTGAGGAGAAATTTTAACCCACTGGCGGGCTCTTTCCCCAGAACCTGCTGAGGAGAAATTTTAAACCCACTGGCGGGCTCTTTCTCCAGAACCTGCTGAGGAGAAATTTTAACCCACTGGCGGGCTCTTTCCCCAGAACCTGCTGAGGAAGGAGAAATTTTAACCCACTGGCGGGCTCTTTCCCCAGAACCTGCTGAGGAGAAATTTTAACCCACTGGCGGGTTCTTTCCCCAGAACCTGCTGAGGAGAAATTTTAACAAGAAACTTCAATTCCGCAGAGCCGTCCACAACATTGAGTTGAATGAACACAAACTTTTTATTGCTGAGAAGTTTCATGCACCATAAGGTGACCAACTTTGTCAAAAGCTGTACAGACCATTTATAAAGCTAAGCTAGGGAAATCAGTTGTCGATCATAACAACCGGACTAGTTATTCTTTCCATTCAAAGCTGCTATTCATACTCGACGTCCACCTCTGGGGTCGTCCGGGCCGGTTCTTCTGCTCTGGCTCACTTTCGAGTCATAAAATTGCTGCAGTCGGCCGAGCTCAATCTGGCGAGCTATCTCTTTACCCAGCTGCCTACAATCCTCTGTATCATGCCCAATATCATGATGATATAGACAGTAGAGCTGTGGGTTTCTCTTATGGAGTGGCCCCGCAAGAGGTCTGGGTTCCTTTGCCAGATTTCTCTTCCTCATATATGAGAGGATATGGGCTTTGGAAGCTAACAACGAGCTTCTTTCTCTGCCCTGGCCCCCCATCCGAACCTTGACGGATGCTCTTTCTCGCCGTGAGGCCTGGATATGTCTTTCAGGACCCTGAGGCCGAGGTGAGACTGGAGGGCTCTGTATGGTCTGATTATCAGACCTTGGAAATGGGTACTCTGCTTCAGTTATAATCTCGGTTTGACATTCAGAATGATATCCTGGCCGAGATGGAGAATATTCCAACTGCTGAACGCTGGTACCACTAGGAGAGGGGTCGCTTGTTCCTTCTCCGAACGCTTCCCTTCTCAATTCCAGTACATCTTGGAAAGCTGCTGGATTTTGAGCCACATAATGTATGGCTCGCATGTGTTCCTCATATGAGAAGGTATCAGGAACTGAATACTCGTTCATCCCCTGAAAACTCGGATCAGCAGATGGCAGGGCTGACCATTGTGTGTCTTCCTGGCTCATCTTTCTCTCAATTGCTTTCAAGGGTAACTCTGAAGATTAATCACTGGAGGAATCTTTAATGGATATTTCACATGTAAAAAGGACCCGGAGGTTCAGGGCCCTCCCTCTAGCGCCAATTTGACGAGGTCGGATTGTCCCGTCAAGGTAAAGATGGAAATATCCGGAGCTAGGTCGTTGATGGTCGTTGTCCTTCTGTCAGACGTCCTCCAGAGAGACCTGAGAGAAGAAAGAGCGCGTTAGAGTCCCAGGGCGCTGCCCTGGAAAAACCCTCCGACGATCAAGTCAGTATTGGGCATTGTATGAATGTAGCTATACTTTATGTAAGGTTTAATGAAACCTGAACAAAAATCGGCTTGAAAGAATGTGGGCCGAGTTGAGGTACTGATGCTTGGATCTTTTTCTGTGTATGGCTGAGGTAAATATTATTGTCCAAAATTGAGGACTTAGAGCTTGGGAAAGGTCTGTCCAACCTGGCTTCCTTCTGTTGAGGGAGCTCATTTATAGTAGGCGAAGCTAAGATCTGCATGTCCTCAGTGGGTAAAATGAAGACGTCTGGCCCACTTGCATGGTAGCCGTGCAGCTACTTAAAATTGTTGCGCTGGACATGGGCCTTTGCATGATCGACAGACGGGGAACGGAGGCTGCATGATGGCCACGTGGCAAACAGCTCTGTGACTATTGTAATTTGCCCGGGGTGAGCAATCGAGGTTCTGTGGCTGAGATATACCTTTAGTAGCTGAGGGCTCTGATTTAGTTTCTTGGCCGAGCTGAACGCATAATCGAGATGCCGGGTAGAAGCGTTCAGTTACTGTAGATGAAGTATTTGGGCTAAGGCCTTCCTGGCGAGGCATTATTTAGCTGAAGTGATTGAGGCCGAGACAGATCTCTGAGGCCTAGATAAACTCGGAGATGTTCTGAAGGTTGCGACAACGTGACCGAGGTGACAGAGGAATTCTTGCCGAGCTGGATTACTTGCTCGTCTCTGCTCGGTCTGTTACCAGGCCAAAGTGTGACGCTTGGGCGGCGATCTCTGTCGTCTGAGACGGACATGACCGATAGTGGCCGGATTAGTCTCCAGGCCGACCTACCATACTTAGCCATTTTGAAACCCTGGTTCTGGTGTTGACCGTTAACGACTAACGGGTGAATTTCTTGGTATCATCAACCCCCATGTCCAGAACCACCACCACCGCCTCCGCCACCATCGCCAGCACCTGCTCCTCCAGCTCCACCTCCACTAATTCCCCCTCCTACTCCAAATCCACCACCATGACCCAAACCTCCTCGATTTCACCACCTCCACCATGACCACCTCCACCACCGCCTCCAAAACCACCACCTACTCCTCCTGCACCTCCATCGACTCCACGTCCGGCTCCAAAACCTCCACCATGACCCAAACCTCCACCAATGCCACCACCTCCACCACTATCGCCTCCTCCACCACCTCCAAGACCATCACCTCCTCCTACACCTCCACCAACTCCTCCTCCTGCTCCAAATACAACACCATGACCCAACCCTCCCCCCAATCCTAACACCTCCACAGCTACCACCTCCTCCAAGACCACCACCTCCTCCTACACCTCTGCTAACTCCTCCTCCTGCTCCGTATCCTCCACCATGTCCGGAACCTCCCCCAATGGCAGCATCTCCACCACTACCAGCTTCTCCACCACCCCTAACACCCCCCACTAACACCTCCACCTGCGCCTCCACCTGCGCCAAATCCCCCACCTTTACTGGACCCTCCACCAACACCACCACCTCTACCACCGCCAAATCCACCACCTCATCCGCTTCCAATGCCACTACCATGACTTACACCTCCACCTAAGCCACTGCCTCCACCAAATCCACCACCACCTCCAAAACCTCCCCTAGGCCCATCATGTCTTCTTTGAAAACAACCCCTCCTCCCAAATCTACAACCACCATCGTTCCATCCAAGTGCTATTGTACTCAACTGTGAAATAGCAATAAAAAGAAACAACACACATGAGCATACACATTTTTTTTGAATAATCCATTATTTATTACAACTCAAGATGGCTCGCTCTAATGATCTGCCTGCTTCTCTAGTAGAATAAGCTACCCATTTATATATATAGATTTTTTCATGTAAGAAGTCGTAACAAGGGAATAGTTTTTCCACGACGCCATTAATATTGTGGACAGTGCACGCATGAGTTTTCAACGCGTTCAAACCATTGGGAGTATGGCTGGAACATTAAATGCATAAGCATGTTTTAAGTCAAACTACACCATTTTTTATCCTTATTTTAGCTTTTTTGTCTTATGTTTGCCGGTGACGATTCGTGCTGGTTTAGTTGTACCCTTCCGTCTAAAAAATTTTTAAAAATATTATCATAGTTTTTATTTTGATTTATCTCAAAAATTGTAGAAATAAACTCAGCTGAGGTGAACCAAGCTCAGCCAAGGTGCAGCGACCTGAACAGAATACTTGTTAAGATGAAGGAAAGGAAGCAACTAGAGTCAGTCTGTGGTGTTGAGGTGAAGATTGATGTGGTAGAGACGAGCAACTGTGAAGCTGAACTGGGTGAGATGACAAAAGACTACTATTGGGCTAAAGTAATCAAGGCGGAGAAGGAATAGCTAAGGTGAAGAAAGCAGAGATGGAATAAAGATGATGAGCCAAGGTGACGAGGTGAGGCATCAGTCAAGAAGCAAAGTTGCAGTACTTAGTCATTTAAATGCCTTAGGAACTATATTATACATATGGCCGAGCTGAACTTGTAACTAGCTGTTACCATTGTAAACGTTAAGAAACACTGCAGATAAAAGAGTACTTACTGTGTAAGTGAGAAAATAGTAACATTAGGCGAAAAAATGCCCCTATAAAATGGGAAACAACCTTGTAAATAACTTGAATGAATGCAAATTATTTCAATCACGACAAAAATAGTATCTACTTTCTAAAAATAGTAATATATTAAGAGTTTTTATTTTGATTTCTTTTAGTTATATTATCCACATACTGAAAATATATATCTTTACAACTTATTGCGACGTATTATCATGTAGGTTTCTTTAATATTATGTATGTGGTTCAAGTAGTTGTGCCTTGGTTAAAATTTTCTTTCAAGGCTTTGCCATATTATAGGTGAACGTACTTTGGCGTTATCCCATATATGTTTCACTCGTGGAGCTCAATACAGCCACAACATCTAGCAGCTAGAGTGGTTATTTTCGAGATCTGTGCATTGATATTGAGTTTTATGAGAGGAGTGATTTCTACGGGATTGACTCTGCCTCTAGATCGATAGGTAAACATATGCCTGCTGTGTAAATTGGCTGTGAGATCGGGAAACAATCTCTGTGTGTTTCTAACAAATTAGTATGGTTGCGTGCATCTGATTTCTTATATCTTGCCATAGGCGAGAGCTTCTAGGAGAATAGGGTGATGTTGTTGTAAATGTGATGTGAGAGAACGAAAGGAAGCACCTGTCTTTAGGAGTAAAATAAGGGGAGGATTACGGCATGGGCTGCGCGAGAACGATAGGGAACCCCTTTTTTTAGGAGTAAAATAAGCGCAGGATTACATACTAGACCAAAACAAAAACAAATATTGTGGTGGTTACAATTGTCTGGCAAAAAGACCACCGCGTCTTTAAAATATATACCACCATGTCTATTTAAGATATAACTACGGAATAAAATTTCAATTCGTTCCACAAAATTCAAACAAATAACCTTTTTTCAGCTTCTTCCTCATTTATATCAAAACCAATCAATCACCGTATTGTGATGTCAAAAAGACTAACCAGTAAAAATATTTTTATCGTGTAAACCTACATTTTGTATAGCATTAAAACTTAATCAATGTACAGCATTACCATAAGTAGATTGTACCTCTATAGATTTCATTTGCCAAATTACCTAAACAATATTTCTTCCAATAATTTCAATAAATCAATAACTCTGATGACGTTTTTCCACTATAATATGCATCCAATTGCCACATTTACTATATGTCATCGAAAATCTTTACATTCGTTTAAATCATAATGCATGAGTGAAGAAACATGTATTTGATATCAAAAATGTAATGGTCAACCGTACAAGAGGTCTACAGCTACAACTCATATGTATAGTCCTACTCAAAGTACAATCCTTATACTATGGAATATTAACCAAACCCTATCTATAAGGTAACAAAATATACAACAACTTCTATCTACAAAACTAAATCCCAACTACCGTATAATATTATCTCAATACTCCCCCTCAAGTTGGCGTATGAATGTCAAGAATGCCCAACTTGTTTAAGAAGTGCCGAAAATGATCAGGACCAAGAGGCTTTGTGAGGCCATCGGCCAACTGTTGATTCCCGGGAACCTTGCGTGGCGAAATCAAGCCAGCAGTGTAATGTTGACGAACAAAATGACAATCAATCTCAATATGCTTTGTGCGCTCGTGAAACACAGGATTAGCAACAATGTGCAAAGCAGCTTGATTATCACAATGTAAAGGAATAGGACTAGAAATGTGGACACCAAGATCGTGTAACAAAGTGCGCAGCCAAACGAGCTCGCTTGTAGCAGAAGCCATAGCACGATACTCAGATTCTGCAGACGAACGAGAAACAACCGGCTGCTTTTTAGATCGCCAAGAAATGAGGGCAGACCCAAGAAAAACCATGTACCCTGTGGTCGAACGACGCGTGACAGGACATCCAGCCCAATCAGCATCACAGTATGCTGTAAGATTCAAAGAAGCAGTAGCAGGCAAAAACAGACCCTGACCTGGCGCTTGCTTAAGATAGCACAATAAGTGAAAAACCGCATCAAGATGGCATTTGCGAGGGGTATGCATAAACTGACTAAGAGTGTTCACAGCAAAACAAATATCAGGACGAGTAACAGTAAGATAAAGCAAACGGCCAACAATACGACGATAAAATGCGGGATCATCTAACAGGGGATCTGACTCAGAGAACCGAACTTTCTGATCCATAGGTGTGCTAGCTGGGCGACAGCCAAGTAAACCACACTCGACTAGAATATCTAGCACATACTTGCGTTGATTTAAAACCATGCCACTAGAAGAACGTGCAACCTCGATGCCAAGAAAATATTTTAAGGGTCCCAAATTCTTAATCTTGAACTTATGATCAAGATAGTCCTTGAGGGCCGTGATGCGAGTGATATCATTACCAGCAACTATAACGTCATCAACATAAATCAATACTGCCACAAACGAGGACTTGGTGGATAAAATGAATAAAGAGGGATTAGCATGAGACTGAGTATACCCAAGATCAATGAGAGAAGCAGTGAACTTAGCATACCAATTGCGTGACGCTTGACGTAGACCATACAAAGACTTACATAATTTGAAAACAGTATGCTCCCCCTGACGAGCAAAACCTGGTGGAATACGCATGTATACATCCTCCGTCAGATCACCATGTAAAAATGTGTTGTTGACATCTAACTGATGAACATACCAACGACGCACGACAGCAATAGCCAATAAACAGCAAACCGTGACCAACTTAGCCACAGGTGCAAATGTCTCATGAAAATCAACGCCCTCGACTTGGGTATACCCACGAGCAACCAAGCGAGCCTTGTATCGTTCAACAGTACCATCATGATTATATTTGATTTTGTAGACCCATTTGGAATCAGTTGTGCGTTTCCAGGAGGTAGCGGAACCACGGACCACGTATGATTAGCTTCAAGAGCCGAGATTTCACGCTGCATGGCTTCACGCCAATGTGCGTGTTTGACAGCCTGACGAAATGAAACCGGCTCATCACCCGTGGTGATGGCCGCCACAAAACAATGATAAGAAGTGGACAACCAAGCATACAAAAGATAGCGGGACAAAGGAAATACCGTGGAGTTGGCCGTGGGAGTGAGTGAAGCAGCTGGTGAAGCAAGAGATGATGGCAAAGCAACCTCGAAGTCCGCTAGGCGACGCGGCAGTTGACGGTGCCGTTGACTGCGTTGAGAAGGAAGAAATGCGGACGGCTGAAAAGAGGTATCGGACGAAATGGGTGGTGCAACACTAATTAGATCAGGCGAAGAAGCTGCAGCCGATTCTGGTGAAATATCGGCTGCAGCAGGTGGGGTTATTTGCTGGCTGGAAATAGTAGGCTCAGCAATTGCATCCCAATCCCAGCGAAGAGCTGGAGAAGGAACCGAAGAAATATCCTGTGAAGAATTAAGAAAGCCTCCCGCAAAAGGAAAAATATTCTCATGAAAAGACACATCTCTACTAACATAAAGTTTGTGACTAGTGAGATCAAATATTTTATACCCCTTTTGGGAGTGCGGATAACCAAGGAAAAGACCGGGGGCTGAGCGTGGGGCAAATTTGTCACGGGGACCATGATAAGTATAACCATAACAAAGACAACCAAACACACCAAGATGATCATAGCTAGGTGTTTGACCCATCAAAATTTCATACGGAGTTTTGTTTTTAAGAATGGCAGTGGACATGCGATTAATAAGATAAACAGCAGTAAGAATGCATTCCCCCCAGAATTTGATAGGTAAGCTAGCATGAAAACGAATGGCACGAGCAACTTCTAACAAATGACGATGCTTACGCTCGACAACACCATTTTGTTGCGGAGAGTAAACACAAGAGGTTTGTGCATCTATCCCATGAGTAGCATAATAAGCAAGGACAGTAGTACTAGTAAACTCGGAACCATTGTCACTACGAACACGTTTAACAGTCCGTCCAAACTGCGTGCGCATCCAATTAAAAAAATGAAACAAATAACGACTAGTTTCAGATTTGGACCCCATCAAATATACCCAAGTGCTATGACTATAATCATCAACAATGGTCAAAAAATAGTGAGCACCTGACAAACTAGGCGTTTTATAAGGACCCCAAATGTCACAGTGAACCAGATCAAAAGAGCGTAAAGTGACACTTTTGCTAACAGGAAAAGGTAAATGCGTTTGTTTTGCACGACTACAAGCATCACAAATAATGTCTTTATTTGAAACAAGAACAGAGAGAAGAAAACAAAATTTCGAGAGAGGAAGATGACCCATGCGACGATGCCAAACGGACTCATCACTTTTTATTGTGGCAAGAACGAAACTGGGTGAAATAGGAACTAGACTGTAGAGACCACCATGCTGCTTACCCACTCCAATCAGCCTCCTCGACGGCATCTCCTGCAGCACACAAAAAATCCGGACCAAAAGTCAATGCACATTTCAAATCCTGGACCAGCCGACTAACAGAAATCAAATTAAATGCAAATTCCAGAACCCCTAAGGCATCATGTAGGACCAAAGAATATGTGAGTCTGACAATGCCAATGACTCGAACTGGCACGTGAGTACCATCTGGAATTTGCACAGTCGCTGCCACTTTATCACGAACAACAGTAGTAAACAAAGAGAGATCATTGACAATATGTGCATTGGCACCACTATCAAATAGCCAATGCGACGATAATTTAGAAACAACGGCACTATACCCGAGTCGTGTTTGCCTGGAATTGAGACAGTCGAGCCAAGTTACCTCCATTCAGATGCTCGACAAATTGCGCTAACTGCTGTTGTTGCGCCAAGAGTAAGCCCGACGAAAAACCGGTGGTGATGGTGTAACATCCGAAGATGCAGCCGAAAGTGCAGCCGAAGGTGCTGCATTGGCTGCACCTGAACGGCCATCCCTTTGATGCATCAACTGGTCCGGAGCGGCCAGTGGTTTGTCGACTCCGGCGATTGCGATTCGTTGACCAGTCGGAAGGATACCTAATGAGATCATAACACGTCTCACGCAAGTGACCAACCTTTCCGCAATGGCTACAACGGGGGCGCTCCCCCTTTCCTCTCATCCATGTGGATCGGCCATCAAAAGAAGAAGGTTGCTGCCATGAAGCTAAGGCAGCGGCTTCAAATTGGGGCAAGCAGGTGTGAGCAACCGCCCGTTGCTTTTCCTCCTGTGCGACAATTGCATATACACGATCAAGTGACGGTAAAGGATCAATACTCAAAATGTGCGAACGTACCGTATTAAAAACTTCGTCAAGCCCCATTAGAAAATCAAAGACCATCCCCTTTTCGCGGACTTTCTCCATTGATTTGGACAAACCACAATGTGCATAGTCCGCAACTGCATATGGGAATTTCATCAAAGACTGCAACTCGCCCCAGAGAATTTTGAGACGCCCATAATAAACAGAAACAGGACTCCTCTCCTGCCTAAGAGAAGCAATGGCTCGACGCAGTTCATAGACACGTGCGTCAACTCCTTGCGTGAAACGTTCTTCCAAATCCACCCACACATCACGTGCTGAGTCTGCATGAGCGGCAGTTCCTTGGAGCTCTTTGACTAATGCATTGGACAGCCATGCCAAAACTAGAGCATTACACTGCTGCCACACAGGATAATTATCAGAAGTGACATCGGGACGAGGGACTGTCCCGTCAACCAACCCTGCTTTGTTCTTAGAACGCAGAGCATTGACAAAAGCTTTTCACCAAACAAAGTATTTTTCACCATTTTCACCTAATGGTTGAGTGACAAAAAGGAGTCCGGGATGATCAGAGGGATGCAAATAATAAGCAGATTTTGGATCGGTAGTACTAAGAGTAGCTTCGGCCATGGACACAAATTGGAATGAAGCAGAAAAAAAAATTTCAAAAAGAATAGCAAAGAAGGAATGATAATCGACAGCAAGATCGATGAATAATATCGATTAATAATCGGTGCTGGACAAAAGACAATGGATAATCGACGACCAATGACGAACAAAATCGGCGACTAGGGTGTTTGCTCTGATACCATGAAGAAACGTGTATTTGATATCAAAAATGTAATGGTCAACCGTACAAGAGGTCTACAGCTACAACTCATATATATAGTCCTACTCAAAGTACAATCCTTATACTATGGAATATTAACCAAACCCTATCTATAAGGTAACAAAATATACAACAACTTCTATCTACAAAACTAAATCCCAACTACCGTATAATATTATCTCAATAATGACTACATCTATATATCATAGATACCATAATTACGGTTACCAACTATACACATACATCATTTCCATTTGAGCACTGTATGTACGATATACCACGGCTCTGTATATGCCAACCTCTTTGACTTAACACATGTCCACCTCCAATATATGCATCTCATCCAGCACTTTCCAGTCTCCACTAACAACACCTAAACTTTCCACCAAAAATTCAACAAGAACATGGTCGACCTAGACAACTTCGAGCAAATGTTTGGGAAGACGTGCACGTATGAGAAATTACAATAATTCATGCAAAGCTTGGAGAGGATCTGCAGCATTAAGATCCTGGATGGTACTTCAAATACAAGAAGACCAGCAACAAGATCTTGAATTGAGACGTCTACCACAACCGCAACGGCTCATACCTGAACGTCATAAAGGAGATCAGGAAGCTGAAGAATCTTCGATATCATTAGCGGTGCTGACTATACGACACACCAATACCCTCTTCCTTGAAGATTGTTACAAGACTAAAGGAAGTGGAATGATTGATCAGAAGATGAGATATCACGCAATCAAAAGAGATCGTTGGATTGGATACTTAATCTAACGATGAGTATTGACTGGGAACGGATACTGCACGTGAAAGAATTGGCGTGACAACTGAATTGTTGAGAGGTGTTACAGTGGTGCGCAGGGAGAGCAAGGAAGAAGAAGCAACGCCGCGGGAAATTTAAAGTTGAGGCGAAATGACGTTTTTAAACTTTTAGTTGTAGTGGTTCATGTAATAATTATAGGGGTAATATTGTTATTTTAGGGGTTGGCAGTTTCATCTTCTCTGTTGTATATACTTGGCTCGTTCGACGTTTTTAGGAATAAGGAAGTTATAGTTTTTCCTCCAGCAAGTTCTCTCTATACTTCTGCATTCTTCCTCTTTTGTTTAGTCTTTTGTGCTCTTGATTTCATTTCATTGTTTTTGCGATTGAATTCTATTCGACATTCTTCGAATGATGATGAATTAGTTGTTTGTTGATCAAATTTTCACATGGTATCAGAGCGTTAGGCTCCGTAGTTGCTTGTGTTTGATGAAATTTGGTACATTCATGGCTAGAATTCAAAATTCTCCTTCATCTTCTTCCAATAATACTTCAAATCTTGCTCAAATAGATCCTTCAGAGGATCCTCTGTACATCCACCGAGTGATAGTTCGTCATTGGTACTCGTTCAACCATTGTTGGATGGAAACAACTTTCATAGCTGGAGCATGGTATTCCGTTTAGAGCATTGGAGTCTAAGAACAAGGTAGGCTTCATAACATGTATGATTCCTAAACCTATAGATACCAATCACAAACTTGTGGCCTGGACCAAGGCGAACAATATGGTGGCTTCATGGATAGTAAATTCAGTGATTCCGTCTATTGCACAGAGTGCCTTATGGTTTGATAATGCCTTAGATATATGGAATGATCTAAAACACAGATATGGAAATGCAGATGTGTTTAGATTATCAGATTTACAGGAACAATTTTATGCCACTAAACAAGAAAGTAATTGGTTACTGAGTATTATACAAGGTTAAAGGTGATTTGGGAAGAACTCATGGTGTTAAGATCGATGCCTAACTGTCTGTGCAACCATTGTACTTGCAATATTACTGGTCAGATAAATAAGTTCATTGAAGATGATTATGTCATTAGGTTCATAGAAGGATTGAATGATGAATTTGAACATGTAAAATCCCCAGTATTACTGATGTGGTCCGCTTCCTGATCTAAAGACCACATTTGCTATGGCGGTGAAATTGGAAAGAAAATTGAACTACACACCAACCCACGGGTCAATTTACAAATAATCCTTCTGTTGTATTGAGTACAAATAGTGGTAACTCAAACTTTGGTTCTTATAATGGCAAAGCTAATGGTCAAGGACCAACTGGAAACTGGTTTAAGCCAACTAGGAGAGGCTTTAGAAAGGATTCACAGAGACCTATGTGTACATACTGTAATATGCCTGGACATACAGTTGATAGATGATATAAGAAGCATGGTTATCCCTTTGGGTTTAAAACTAAAAGTCAGGTTAATTTTGTTGAAGGAAATATGTATTCCAATCAAGAAGGAGGAAGTGGGTGTCAAGCTGACTGCGAGCAATACAAAATTGCTAAAGAATATCAGATGAACAAACCATTGCAGGTAGTATCCTCATTCACAGAGGAACAGTATAATCAACTCATCAATTTGTTGCAGGAGCACAGAAATAGAGGACATGTGGAAAGGAATGCTCAGATAGAGGAGAGTAATGGGTACCATGCTGTGATGTCAGCTCGACAGGCTAGTGCACATGCAGAGCAGCCATGTAATGTATCACATTCTAATGTTCATTGCGTATGGATTTCGGATTCTGGTGCGACAGACCATATCTGCTGTTCCTTATCATTGTTCAAGTCATATCATTCAACCACTTCCATGTCTGTTAAACTTCCAAATAATGTCCTTGCTCCTGTCACACAAATGGGCACTGTCTGTGTAAGCTGCTCTTGACCTTATACAACGTTCTGTATGTTCCTTCCTTTACCTTCAATCTTCTGTCCTTGAGTGAGCTCACAGAAAGAGGTGATGTAGAGCTAATTTTTCACTCAAACTCATGTCTAATACAGGACCATTTGAGCAAGAAGATGATTGGTTCAGCTAAGGTGAACCAAGGGTTGTATCACCTACTTAGCAGTACTTCAACCTCAACCTTATCTCTTCCTGGATGTTCTCAAGCCCATGTTGTAGAGTCTTCAGATCCTTTTCTTTGGCATTCAAGACTTGGAGATCTATCATCATCCAGACTTGCAGAAATCAGCAAGACAAATCCATCAGTTGATGCATCTTTCCATTCCCCTTCCTGTACTATATGTCTGTTAGCTAAACATAAGCGAAATCATTTTCCTCTATCTGTTTCAGTTTCTAAATCTCCATTTTCACTAGTACATATGGATATATGGGGTCCATATAAACACCCTACATTGTATAGACAATAATATTTTCTTACAGTTGTTGATGACTATACACGATATGTCTGGATCTATTGATGAAATCAAAGTCAGAAACTAGGAACATTGTTGAGAGTTTCTGCTCATTTGCTCAAGTACAATTTAATACTCCTATCAAAATTATTAGAACTGATAATGGGGCTGAATTTAAAATGAATCAGTTATATGCATCCAAAGGAATCTTGCATCAAACTAGCTGCGTCCACACCCCTCAACAAAATGGAATGATTGAGCGCAAACACCAACATATCCTCAACATAGCCAGAGCCTTAAAATTCCAATCAAATAATACCAATCAGTCACTGGGGCTTTTGTGTTCAATATGCGGTATACCTTATCAATATCACACCATCACCTCTAATCAACCAGAAAACCTCTTATGAACTGTTATATAATAAGTCCCCAACGTATAGCAATCTTAAAGTATTTGGATGCCTTTGCTTGTAGGGGAATACTTCTCCTCTTAAAGACAAGTTCTTTGTCAGATCAAAGAGAAGCATATTTCTTGGTCTATTCTATGTTACAAAAGGCTATATCCTTCAACACCTCACCACTAAAAATGTCTTTGTATCCAGAGATGTCATATTCCATGAACAGGTGTTTCCTTACCAGCCCAACCTTAAAAGCACTCCTGCACTAACCTCACCTGCTTCAGCACTCCCTTTCAATCATTCTTCAAAGTCACCAGCCACCATGTTCAATCCATGTTCTGAATCCTTTATTCCTCAAATGCCTTCGTCACCATCAAGATGTGATCTACCTAGATCCACATCTAGGGGGACATGATCAAATCCACTTCCACACCATTTCAACCAGACAAATCAATCACTGCTACTTCTTCTCCTTCTCAACTTTCACCCCAACACACATCACCTCTTCAATGTTTACCTCAGCATCCATCCCAGCATTCATCCCAAGCATCCATCTCAGCACCCAATCGAAGACAGCCCCAGTAATGTTCAAAAAGTGCCCATTAGCTCTATGCACATTGAACTGCATGTATCCAGACCTCAGAGGAAATAGACATGGCCCATCATATCTCAAGCAATATTATTGTAATCAAACACAATCACTCTCCACTTCTGCATCAAACTCTCACTCCTCCTCTGCAGCTAAAGCTAAAACCACACAACATCAAATTCAAACTACTTCTCTCTGGAGTCTTTAGCACCAAAATAACAAAACATATGCTCTAAATATTAGTATTCATACAGAACCTAACTCGCAGAGGCAGCTCGTTCTGTTGAATGGCAGAAGGCAGTGGACAGTGAACTTGCAGCCTTGAAATCAAACAACACTTGGATAGTGACTGAATTGCCTCCAGGAAAAGAACCCATAGGATGTAAATGGATTTATAAAGTTAAACACAAGGCTGATGGATCTGTGGAAAGGTCCAAGGCAAGGCTTGTAGCAAAGGGATATACACAACAGTTAGGGGTGGATTACCAGAAAACCTTTTCCCCAGTTGCAAAAATGACCACAGTAAGGATGGTGTTAGCCTTGACGTCTAGACTGAACTGGTATGTACATCAAATGGATGTAAATAATGCGTTCTTACACGGTGATTTGCGTGAGGAAATATATATGGTTCCCCCTCCTGGATTAACAACAGAACATCCTAAGACTGTTTGCAAGTTACAAAAATCGTTGTATGGCTTGAAGCAAGCTAGTAGAGAATGGAATGCTAGGTTAACAAACTTTCTGGTTTCTCAAGGATTTTCTCAATCAAAGAATGATTACACATTGTTCACTAAAGTATCAAACAATTTCTTTTGGTGTTACTTGTATATGTGGATGATATCACTGTGGCTTGTGAGAATATCCAACATATTGAGAACACTAAGGATGTACTGAATCATGATTTCAAAATAAAGGATCTGGGTAATTTGAAATATTCCTAGGAATTGAGGTGGCTAGATCATCCAGAGGTATGGTGCTTAATCAGAGAAAATACACCTTGGAGCTATTGGAGGAATCAGGATTTCTAGGATCTAAGCCTGTGACTACACCTATGGAAAGCCATGTCAAGCTGATGCATAATGATTCAAGCTTACTAGACAATGTCAGTGAATACAGGAGGCTTGTAGGGAAATTGATATACCTGACAATTACCAGACTTGATATTGCTTTCAGTGTGCAACAATTGAGTCAGTTCTTAGACTGCCCAACTGTGAATCACTTTAAATCAGCACATAGAGTTTTAAGATACTTGAAGGGCTCTGTTGGACAAGGAATATTACTGCCCAATACTGGTGAGCTGAAGTTAAAGGGATTTGTTGATTCAGACTGGGCAGGCTGCCAAGAAACTAGGAGATCTGTTACAGGTTATTGTGTTTTCCTTCGAGATAGCTTGATATCCTGGAAGGCAAAGAAACAAACTACGGTATCCAAGTCTTCTACAGAGGTTGAATATAGAACGATGGCTTCGGCAGTTTGTGAATTACAGTGGCTTTTGTATTTGGCTAAAGACTTGTTGCTCACTGAGATGGAACCAGTGGAGTTATTCTGTGACAGTAAGAGTGTGTTATACATTGCTGAAAACCCGATATTTCATGAAAGAACAAAGCATATAGAGATTGATTGCAACATAGTAAGAGACAATGTGCAACAGCATGTCGTTAAATTGATGCCAGTTAGAACGCAGTTTCAATTAGCAGATGCGTTTAACAAGGCCTTGGACAACAAGAGATCAGGAGAGCTGATTAAGAAGTTAGGAGCATATGATATCTACAGGGTAAGCTGAGCTTGAGGGGGGTTGTTACAAGACTAAAGGAGGTGCAATGGTTGATCAGAAGATGAGATATCACGGAATCAAAAAAGATCGTTGGATTGGATACTTAATCTAACGATGAGTATTGACTGGGAACGGATACTGCACGTGGAAGAATTGGCGTGATAACTGAATTGTTGAGAGGTCTTACAGTGGTGCGCAGGGAGAGCAATTTAAATTTGAGGCGAAATGACATTTTTAACCTTTTAGTTATAGTGGTTCATGTAATAACTGTAGGGGTAATATTGTAATTTTAGGGGTTGGCAGTTATTTTTCATCTTCTCTGTTGTATATACTTGGCTGGTTCGACGTTTTTTAGGAATAAGGAAGTTACAATTTTTCCTCCAACAAGTTCTCTTTATACTTCCGCATTCTTCCTCTTTTTTTGGTCTTTTGTGCTCTTGATTTCATTTCATTGTTTGTACGATTGAATTCTATTCGAAATTCTTCGAATGATGATGAATTAGCTGTTTGTTGATCAAATTTTACAAAGATGTCTACAAACTAATGACACTGTGTAGGAAAAAGAACAGGGATTATTTGGACAAGCCCCGGATGGAAAAAAGAACTAGAAGATTTTTATGATTTCTTAGACTCTAATCTCCATAACTAGATTTTTTTTCCTTATCAATGTAATAAAGCATTTTATTTATCGATGGAATCGTTCTTCTTCTCTTTTATTAGTTACATGAATAAGATTCTATCTTAAATAAAAACAACAAATAGTACAAGATTCTTCGAAAAACTATAAAAATATGAACTACAAAAGTCTATAATGAAACAATCAAACTTTTCATCCATCGTATTTTGGATTCTCTTACACTGTTAGACTGTTGCCAACAAACTGAAAACAACAAAATGTACAACACCCTCTGAAATACGGTGAACACATTAACTATAAGAGTCTAGAACGAAACAATCCAACTTTTCATCCATTGTGTTTCAAATTATCTTGCACCGAAATTATTGTTACAACCAATTGAGAACAACAAACTGTACGTAATTCTCCATAATACGGCAAACACATTTTGTACAAGAGTCTGTAACGAAGCAACCAAATTCTTCATCCATCTTACTCCAAATGCAAGATTAATTCTCATTTAACATAGAAGCTAGTCAAGAATTTGCATGCTTTGGTGCAGTTCTTACGTCGTAAGGAGTGGAATATAGGAGCCAAAGAAAAGCCAAGAGAACAAATCAAGAAAAAATAATTATTCAATCTCATTCGATTCGATTCGTTAACTTGATAAAGTATATTTATCTTTTTCCTCTGAAGTATAAATTCATTCGCAAATTTTATGATGAATCATTGAGTAAATCCCATAGGTTACTCAACCACCAAAAGAAATATAATAATTGAGAGCGAACCTCCTCTTTTGCACATTCATCCTTGCACATGTATTTTTCTTTTATCTTATTATTTAACAAGTGTCTAATAACGACTCATTGACTACCATAAATTTGACGATCCATCCACTCCCTTCTAGGGGAAAAGATTCATCTTATTGCCATTACAGCTCTTTCCTGTTTTTAAAACAGGCCAGAACGTTGTTTCGATTAGGATCAAAGCATATTCTAGTTTCTTGCAACAGCAGCGAATTGGATCCTGGACCACACGTAGTCTGACGTTGTTCTCATTTGTGACTGATGATGTTGCCACATTATTCATGGATTACAAGGAATAACTAGTAACTGTTTCTCAACAAGTGCGGTTGTCAAGCTCAGATATACACTTAGGTTGATGGCATGAGAAAAATAATCTTTTTGCGTCAGGTAACGAACGTTTTCCATGTTTCTTCCATTGCTTCTTCCAGAAAATTTGCTTTGAGAATTGGATGCTTTCTTAAGGTCTGGCCAATTCTGCCTCAAAGACTGCAAAATCAAAGTGTTAACAGGAAACCTCGAATGGTTACTTCCTGTGCATTATTTCAATTCATAAATAGGTGTGAGATTCATGGGCCATAGACCATATGTGGAAAAATCTCGTCGATTCATTTGACAAGTTGTGATATTTTCGGATAAGTGTTGGGAGGAAACCATGATAGCACAGCGGAATAACAAATAATCTCTTCCAAAATACAGTAACTATGGAGAAATAATCAAACGAAAACATGAACAAAAAAAACCAACAATTTTTAGCGTGGAAAAATCTCCCAAAGTAGGAGTAAAAAACCACGGGACTCGTAGGCCACTTAAACAATCTCCACTATAATGGGATACAACAAGTTCTCTCTAGGCACAACTAGAGGAATACATCATCATCAAGATCAAACAACCAATCTTGGAACACAACAAGATACAAGAGAGGAACAAAACACAAAGTTGAAATTTTCTGACAGAAAATACTGTCTGGAGAATGCACTTATTGGACTGACCTAGAAGTCTCCGAAACGCATCTCCATCGTTCAAAACGTACCTTTGTGTGTTGGGACAATCTGTCAAAATTTGGTGACGATCCAATGGTGGACGGCTCAGCAAGAAATTTTCCTAGAAGATGGCACATCTGCCCAGCACCTACGAGTTTCTCTTTTCTCCCTCTTCTCTCTTGCACTTTTTCTTATGTCTCTTTCTTTTTTTCCCTTTTTTATTTCTTTTGTGGTGTCTCAATGCACCTATTTATGCTTCTTGTATGCCTTTTCAAATGTGCAAGGCCATCCGAGAATCTTCTATTTCTCTAAGTCTTCAATATGCTTAGGATACCAATGAGGCTTCTCATCATTATAAGTCACAAACATGTTCTAAAGTCTTCAAATAATTTAATGAGTCATTGAATTAAGTTCTATTAGGCCATTGGTACTCTCCAACTAGGAAGGATACCCAAACAAACTCCCCTGACTGACTAGTTGGAGGGCAATGTCAACTAGGAAGCTTTGCGGCAAAACCCAAACTTTCCTCTTAACAAACCATTTGTCAACATGCCAGAACCATTTTCATCCTATGAAACTTCTCAAGCTCTAATAGCTTGGGATTCCAAAGCATCACGAATCCAATGATAACGAACATCAATATGTTTGGACCTCGAACGAAACTAGGAATTCTTCGATAAGTGGATATCACTTGATTATCATAAAACAAGACATATTTTGTTTGTTTTAACTCCAAGATCCGCCAGGAATTTCCTCCACCTTAACAAATCTTTCGCTGCTTCCTCAACAGCTATAAACTTAGTCTCTGTAATAGAATGTTCAATGCACTTTTGTAATTTTGATTGCCAAGCCACAGCTCCTCTGCAAAAGTCATCATATGTCCCGAATTAGACTTAAGATCATCCAAGCTTTCGGCTAGGTCAGAATGTGAAAACCAAACCAATTTAGGCTTATCACATCCCAAAGTTAGTCTTAGATTCGATGTTCCTTGGAGATATCTCATAATCCATTTCATGACCTCCCAATGATGTCTTTTCGGATTTGAGAGATAATGACTGACAATTTCCACAGCACGAGCTATATCGAGTCTTGTATAAACCATGGTATACATCAAACTATTAGTTGCCGATGAGTATGGAACACTCTTCATACGCGATTTCTCATCATCAGTAGATGGACACTGCTTGTGACTAAGCTTAAATAGCAAGTGGAATACTTACTGCTTTAGCTTGCGTCCATATCAAAATGCCGAAGAACTTTTTCAACATATTCTTCGCATTTCTATCACATATGACTTGGATCCCAAGAATTTTCTGCACCAACCCAAAATCCTTATAGGAAAAGATTCACTCAAGGTCTTATTCAACTCGTTGATTCTAAAAATGTATTTTCTAACAATCAACATATCATCAGTATATAGTAAAAGAATTATAAAAGTACCATCAGGGGATGTTCGTATAAAAACACAATGACCAGTCTTTGTCGTCTTGTAGCCATGCTTAATCATCACCAAACTGAACTTTTGGTACCACTGTCTCAGTGCTTGCTTCAAACCATAGAGACTTTTGGTCAATTTGCAAACATAGTCTTTTTATTCTTTTGTTGAAAACCTTCAAGTTACTCCATATAAATCTTTTCATGTAGATCACCATGAAGCAAAGTCGTCTTCGGTCCATTTGTTCGACTTCTAAATCAAGACTAGTATCAAGCCCAAGCACAACCCAAATAGATTGCATCTTCACCACCACAGCTAAAATCTCGCTAAAATTAACACATTTTCTTTTGGTAAGATCCTTTACCACCAAAGGAACCTTGTACTGAGTTTGTGAAGTATTTTCATCTTTCTTCACACTGTAAACCCATTGGTTTTTCAACACTTTTTTTACCCTTCGGCAACTTCACCAATTCAAAGGTGTTATTCTGACGAATGGATTGCATTTCATCCTCCATGGCATTCATCAATTCCTTTTTGTTTTCATCAATCAAACTCCCAAACAATGTTAGATCGATCCAAGTGATATTCTTCAAGTTAATAGTGTTCAAATCATCAATCAAACTCCCAAACAATGTTACACATGTTCTTATATAAGTTTGGAGCACATTTAAAAAGTATTTTAACATACTTTTTCCAACAATCCCCCACATGATCGAAACTTATATACAAACATTTCCGAACGTTATTAAACTAACCTCTCTACTTTCTAACGAAGACAATGACACATAATGGACAATGACTTACGTCTTGAATTGCCACTTAGTACAAGAAGAAGTATATAAACAGAAATAAGAAGACATACGTCTTGAATCTTACCTCGTTATTGTTTATATAAACTTACAACTGACATGTCATTGACTAGCTTCAGGCAAGTTTCGCGGTGTGGTGCGATATCGGCCATGCACCCAGTCCCAGGTTTTCATAAGTGCTCTACTGAGTTTTTCCAACTCTCATAGGAAGCGGCACCACCTCCACACTTATATAGGTGAAGATCATCAAGTGTGTACTGCGCACAACCACCATACAATATGGCTATGAACTTCACTAAGAGATTCTGATAAATCTCACCCTCTTCAATTTGCAGTAAATACTATCTTCAACAGCACCATAGGAATAGACAAAACGATATACTTGTAGAACTTTTATATGACTTGTTTTTACCACATTGAACCCCGTTCGTAGGATCTCTACTAATAGTGGGTTGGGTTGCCGTCATACAAAGTTCACAACAACGGAACCAGTCCCATTTCCCTCGATGCTTGTTGGACTAACTTCTTGTTTAGTTCATTAATTAAGGGGTCTGCCAGATTCAACTCGGTTCTTATATACTCCAAGTTAATCACCCCTGAACTAATTAAATCCCGCACAATATTGTGTCTCAATCTGATATGCCGGCTCTTTCCGTTGTAGATCTTATTCTTCGCTCGAGCGACCGCCACCTGAGAATCACATCGTATGGAACAGAAGGCATAGGATTTTACCCAATTAGCATCACAGAAACCTTCTTAAAACAGCCGGAAAACCACTAAACACAAGACAACGATCCATTGTTCCTTTGATATATCTCATTAATCTTTCTAGAGCCATCCAATGTTCACTACTTGGATTATGAGTATATCTTGCTAGCCTATTTACGGCATAAGCTATGTCAGGTCTTGTGCAATTCATCAAATACATTACACTTCCAATTATTCTAGCATATTCAACTTGTGAAACACTATTGTCCCTATTTTTCTTCAAGTGTACAGCAGGATCATATGGAGTGCTTACTGGTTTAACATCAAAGAAGTTAAATCTTTTCAACATTTTATCAACATAGTGCGATTGAGACAATGCATAACCCCACAATTCTCGACTAACTTCAAACCAAGTGTTAAATCAGCCTTACCCATATCTTTCATATCAAAGATAGAAGATAAGAATGATTTAGTACTATTCACAACATCCATATTGTTTCCAAATATCAACATATCATCAACATATAAACAGACGATGACACAACCAGAATTTTCAAACCTTACTATAAATGCAACCGATCACTTTCATTCACAATATAACCGTTAGAAACCATAGCATTATCAAATTTTTCATGCCACTGTTTTGGCGCTTTTTAAGTCAATATAAGGACTTCTTAAGTCTACACACCTTATGTTCTTGTCCTTGAGCGATCATACCTTCCGGTTGATGCATATATATCTCTTCATCTAGATCACCATTTAAGAAAGCCGTCTTAACATCCATTTGATGTATCACTAACTTATTAATGGAGCTAGAGCCATTAAAACTCTAATAGACGTTATTGTCGCTACTGGTGAATACGTTGTCAAAATAGTCTATACCCTCTTGTTAGGTAAAGCCCTTGGTAACTAGCCTTGCCTTAAACTTATCGATAGATCCGTCAGCCTTTAGTTTCTTCCTAAGACCCACTTACAACTTATAGACTTACATCCTCTAGGCAACTCTACTAGTTCCCAAGTATTGTTACTAAGAATCGACTCAAGTTCACTATTTATGGCTTCTTTCCAAAACTTAACGGCTATGGAACTCATAGCCTCTTTATAAGTCTTAGGATCGTCTTTCAAAATGAAAGCAGTAATAAAATCGTCTCCAAACGATTTTTCAACCCTTTGTCTTTTACTTCTTCTAGGTGAAAAAGCAACTTGATCACTAAGTTTATTACTAGACTCACCAAGTTCAAAACTAGTGCTGGCCACCTTATTTTGCTTCATTGGAAACTCAAGTTTGAAAAATTCAGCATCCTTAGATTCTATAATCGCACCATTATCTAAGGTCATAAACCTATATGCAGCACTATTCAAGGCATATCCCACAAACACACAGTCTCTAGTTTTGGAATCAATTTTATCCCTTTTGAACTCAGGAATTCCAACTTTGGCTAAGCAACCCCCACACTTTCAAATAATTCAAGTTGGGTGCATAACCTTTCTAAAGTTCATATGGAGTCAAACTAGTTCTCTTATGTGGAATTCTATTAAGAATATGACATGCTGAAAATATAGCATCACCCCATATATTACTTGACAATCCAGAACTTAAGAGCATTGTATTCATCATATCCTTAAGTGTCCTATTCTTCCTTTCAGCAATGCCATTGGATTGAGGAGTATACGGAGGTGTAAACTCATGTATAATACCATTATCTTCGCAAAACTTTGTAAAGACAAGGTACTATACTCACCTGATTCTTTTGTCTAGTTGGTTCTCAACTTCATTCTTGTATTTAATAAACATACTTTCCGCTTCATCCTTGTTACTAAGTAAGTAAACCTTAGTAAACCTAGAAAAATCATCTATAAGGCAATATAGTATCGTTTACCACCTTTACTCATAATATTCTTAAAATCTCCTAGATCACTATGAATCAACTCTAATTTCTTCGTTGCTCTATTTATCGACTTGAAGGGTTTCTTATGATGTTTCCCTTCAATACAATAATGGCACTTAGTTAGACTGTTCTCATTATCTATTTCAATTATATTGGTATTCTTTAACCTTCTAATTGCATCAGCATTAACGTGACCTAATCTAGCATGCCATAAATCAAAAGAATCAACAATATACACGGAACTAGATGCATTTTTATTATTTAAACAAATGGTATCAAGAACAAATAGCCCTCCCGAACAGAAACCTTTCCCAACAAACTCCACATTCCTAGATAGAACAAGTTTATCGGAATCAAAAACAAGCTTAATATTAGCCTTGTTCAGAAGTGCTCCAGAAATCAGGTTCCTCCGAATGGTAGGAACATGTAGCACATTGCAGTAAATTGCTTTTAAGATTGTTAGAAAATATGCGATGGATGACAAACAAACAACACAAAGCAATTGCAGAGACGCGATGAAAATCATTGTCCTTAAAAGCAATTTCGCCTCCACCGGTGAGTAAGGTGAACTACAAGCGAATGCTTCCCAGGATCTAACGGCTTCCCTTGTTCGTTTGCTTTACGAGAAAGGAAATGAACTTGCAAGTAGAAGTGTATGAAAGTAGAGGAGATGAGAGATAAAACTGCTGAAACTTTTCTGCACTAGAGGAAAATGCAAGAGAATTTTCTACCTCTTGTAAAATAGACAAGTCTTGTATATATAGGCTTTAGGATAGAAGAAAGCAATGTTCTTATATAAGTTTGGAGCACATTTAAAAAAGTATTTTAACATATTTTTTCCAACATTAGTTTATTACAAGAATCGTGTATACTACTGTGATGCCGATGATTACTATGCTAATTCAAATAACATCCTGGTTTCACGGTTTTGTTTGTTAACTGTGATCCCGGTATTTAGTTGTCTGGACACCCTGATCCATCACTATTCATTATTTTATGAAACTAAGTGACGAATTTCTGACTCAAAATATGACCATAATTTTATCATGTAGGAAAGTAGCCGGTAAAGAGTGAAATAGAAAAAATTATCGTTAAATTTCATACATTTTTCTCTTTCTTGTTTAAGTTCCGTCGGTAACCCCTATTTATCTCCGCTCGATCTCCGTCGGTAATATACAACTGAAATTCAACAATAATTCGGCAACCTTGTTCAAAAATTACCGACTATATTTTTTAATGGGTTGCCGGGGGTATCCTTCCAGCCG
>AP025046.1:34304847-34467059 GCA_036186865.1 Eustoma russellianum | reverse complement strand
CAAAAAAAACAAAAGTTTTCCAATAAATCGTCGACAATGTGTTGCTTTTTAAGGTTATTTTCTTTTCGTCGATATGTTCCAACAATTTTTTTCGTCAGTGATTTTAGTTGGTACCTGACTGTTTCTAAATGTGACATCAAAATCAATGTAAATATACACGTCGATCGTATACACTGTGATTCCGATATACATACAGTATGTATACCGCACTCACGATGTATAGGTCATGCATAGATACGTCCCAATCTTCAAACGCTATGTGTACAACGTCATCACAGTTCTACACTTGGTAAATGTATCTCATGATCACAGTGTCCAGTTGAAGTGTTGCTTAAGCTATTTTATTGGCTTCTTCTCCATATGCAATCACCTGAATCAACTCCCACTTTAACAACCTCCACTCTCAAAAGGGATAGGATTCCCTCACCGCTCCCTCCTCACCGCTTGCGTGACCGCGCGACACGTGGCAAAAAGGAGGGGTGATGAGGCTGGGTGAGGGTAACACTCATCCAGCCTCACCACCCCCCTACTGCTGCCACGTGTCGCGTCCTGGTCCGCGCAGTGACTCACCGCGCGGTGAGGAGATCTCATCTCCTCTCAAAAACGCTTCCCCAATATGTTTATTGTCAAAATTCACATGTTTAAAATTATCTTGATTTTTCAAACAAGTACATTACCTTGTTACCTTAGAGGCTCCCGTCTATAGCGGGGTATAAGAAGGTCATATGTACGTAACCATACATATGTGTTAGGAACACATGGACGTTGTTTCCTGATAAACCATAATGAAAATTGCGTCAAGATGTGTCGATCAACTGCTATTTCACAATATAAGAAGCGCAGCTAATTTAATGAGTCATTTTGTTCTAAAATAAAAAAAGAGTGTGTCATTCACTCATTTCGAAATGGAAATATCTTGATTTCTCAAACAAATACTCAAAATTGAACTGATCTTAAACACAAATTCTTCTATTCCTTCACAAACTTCACTCTTAAAGCAGAAATTCTGAAATTCTCCTCACACTTAAGAATGATTCTTTCGCCTATAAACTTAAAAAATAACACAACAAACTCATCAATCTTTTATGTTATCAATAAATCAATAAAACAGAGAGAGATACAACGTAACTGAATATTGGTTGAGATCTGACAATGAATCAACGATTTATATCATGAATGTAAACTAGAAAAACAAGATTAAAGAGGAAGAAGGAGGATGATAAGATGAAAAGAGTATTGTGTTTGCATTTGTTGCGTTTCAAAATTTTCAGCCTTTTAATCTTGTTCGTCAAATAAAGATAATTTGGTTAAAAGAACGGTAAAAACTTGATATCCCCGCCAAATATATTTAAGTGTCTGTTAGATAGGGGTGTTGACGAACCAAGCCGAACCGAATACTAGGTTTTCGAATTCGGATTCGTTTAAACTAAACGAACTGTTTGTCTCGCTTCGTTTAGTATAACGAGCTTTAAAATTGGTTCGAGTTCGGCTCGATAACACTATTACTGTTTAAACGAGCCGAACAGTTCGGCTCGTTTTAGTAAACGAATCCAAACATGTGTTTGAATTCAGCTCGTTTAAGTAAAATTAACAAACAAACTTGAATCAAATATGAGTCGAACTCAAATAATTTGTGAACTGTTCGATTCGCTTAACACCTCTACGGTTGGACAAAGAGCAAAATCTCAGACCATATTATGTATTTGGATGCAACTTTCCAATAATGTAACAATAATATTACCTACTGTTTTAGAATCTCCCATGGTATAGAAGGGTCGGAGTACACAACCATACATATGTGTTAGAAACACACAGACGTTGTTTCGTGATGACCCATAATGAACATTGCATCAAGCTGTGTCAATCAACTATTATTTTACAAAATAAGAAACGCATACAATTTAGTGATTCATTTTATTTTATTTCGTTATATTCTAAAATTAAGAAAGGGTAATGTGGTTGATTCGATTGAAAATGAAAACATTTTCAAATAATGTAAGATTTACCTAATAATATATATTTTTTGGGTAATAAAAGGTCCCTTCAATCTCCACCATGATGTATATCTTCCCAGTCATCCGACATCCCAATGATCCCATCGTCGTCTCTTAAATTCATCAAAATTAGCTTATAAAAGGAAAAAGAAAATCAAAATTAAAAGCTCTAGGAATTTCTTGTGCTAATTTTTCCAAATCAAAATTATTCTCAAAACAATTTAGCAATGCCGCCCCCAAAGAAACCCTCCCGCGGATTCTCATTCTTCGGCGCCAAAGCCGTTGCCGGCGGTGATTCCGGCGGAGGGTTTATCAAGGCCGGTGATCCTCCGGTGTTGAAGCTAGAGACTGATAGAGAAGTTTATAGACCCGGTGATCTCGTCACTATCAATCTGGAAATCAAGAATCCAACCCCATCTTCTTCTCTCCTGATTCAGAAGCTCGGACTTGAAATCAGAGGGATCGAGAAATTGGATGCCAGTTGGTTTAACACTCCTAAGCCTTCTCCTGAATCTAAGCAGCGTAGAGGTTGTTTTCCTTTCAGCTTTAGAGTCAATCTGTTATGTTATCGTTTCAAATCGAAGCAATGTGAGTGGAGATGATGTGGAAGACTTGGTTAAATATAGAAGAGAATAATGTGTAGTCCGGCTGTTGTCATCATTTGATGACGACGTGTGTTTGCATGAAGGAAATGTGACTTATTGCTATTATATGTCTTCCAGGTGAACGTGTCTTTATGGAGTGTTCTTTGCCAGCTATGGTTTCAAACAGCATCCTTGCAGCAGGGGCTACTAAAAGTGTAAGCTTCTGTTTTTTAATTGTATTTTTACCTTTGCTTAAATATTCTCATTGGCTTATCACTTTTGCACATTGGATCATCAGATTGATGGGTATGTTGGCTTCATCACTGGATACTCATTAAACTTGATGAGCATTGCTCAGTTGACATTGGCATTTTTGGTTGGCTCTATTGTTTCTCTTTCCAAAGATGATGAGAGGGGTGTATTTATATTGATCACAGTGCTTTTTCTTTTTTATTTTCCAGAGCTGGCCTGTCCCAAGTTCTGTCCACTTAAGGTTTATGTGTTTGGCTGTATTAAAGTTAGTGCATCACATTTTTGTTGTTGCGGACATCCAGACTTCTCAATTAAGCTTATTGTCATGCTCTTTGCATGGCTCAGATGAACCAGTTCAACCTTTGTATTACAACCTTTTTAACGTATTCATACAAGATAGACACTCAAGAGATCTGTCCATTAGGTTGAGGCAAGCTTGAAGGAATGCGTAGCATATCATGGAGTCAGTATGTAAGCACCCAAGACAAAGGTGCAACTGACACAAATAGATTCTTTCAAGGAAAGAACGGAAAGGAATTTCTTAGGTTCGCAAATTGGATGTTGGTGTTATCATGGTTCTCAACTGGCTTGTTTATTTTTGTGAGTGGAGGTGCGGGCATTACCATGTTTTTATTTTTTCCTTTTGAGTTGGGAGGAGATAGAGAGCTTTAACACAGGCATTTTTAGGGTTTGAAAAGATGATCCAGTATCTGCTTTTGTTTGTCAACTCGATATTGCAAAATCTGGAGCAAGCAAAAAATCATATTTTGAACTTAAGCATCATGTTTGCCCAAAGGATCTTTTAGTTTTAGTGAATCTCAACTGTCAGTGAGGATGTTTCCCAAAGCATCATGTTTGCCCCAAAGAATCTTTTAGTTTAGGCAATCATATTTGAACTTAGGCGTCATGTTCTGCTAGTCTGGTGTCTTCAGTTTGGTCATAATAAAAAGTGGAAAAAAGCATATATACGCATTTGGTTTTGTCACTAGTGTACCCCTACCCCAGACACCATCGCCTGCTCAACATAAAAAAAATTGAAGAATTAAAATTGACACTTCCAAACCTATCAATGCTTGAAAGAGAGCAAATTTTCAACCTATTCAGTATCCATAAACCTGCATCTGAGTTAAAATCCCAGTTATGGCCTCCAGGCGTAGAAAACTTTCCTAGAACTTAACTTCAAGTCAACATCAATTTGATGAAATTTGAAACACCAGGGCACATTGCATGCTTACTTGACCAATACCTGGTTACGAATTTCAATGAACGGAAGCAGGAGACTGCTGGAGTACTGTTGGCCATGGCTCCAACAGGAGAAAAGAACGAAGTGAAGAAGTAAAGAAGAGGCATGATGATCATGATAAAATGTACACTCGAGTAATGAGGGCAACTGATGCCTTATAGTTTGGCACATGCTTCATCCTTTTTAAAATTTCAGGTGGCAGTTTTTTCTGAGGTAGAGAGCTTGCAGTTTACGTTCTCATTTATTTTCAGCTCTATGTTGCCAGAAATGTGAAACTTTCATTTTCATCCATTTTTAGCTACCGTTCCCACCTCCAGATTTATGATTCCTTAGTTTAGTCGGCGAGTTGTGCTGTCTGATTTTTGTTTCACAACTAGCTGAGTTTGGGATTGAACTTCCAGCCCACAGCTTCATCGTGTACATCTGTGTCACTCTTTTGACTTCTTGGTTTTTCTAACGACTTCTTGCCATTAGGCCACTAGGCAGTATACTCTTCCTAAAGAGGATTCCTTTCCGTTCTTACAATATTTGAAAAGTGTTCCTTTAATGCAGATACCTTGCGGACCCTTCTTCCCAGTATAATTCCGCCATCTTACAGAGGTGCCACCATTCGCTATTTATACTTTATAAGAAGTACATTGTCAGGGCAATACTTGATATTGGGGAGTGGACGTTCCCATGAAGAGTTGATAGAAGATCTTCCTGAACTTGTAAGTTTCCTAAGCTGTATAGATGATGATGCTTACACACACACACGTACGTACACACGCGCACACATATATATACACACGCGCACATACATATGTACGCGCATACACACACACACACACACACACACACACACACACACATACATACACACATATATATATGTATACACCACACACACACACCACACACAACACACACACATATATATTTGTATGTGTGTATATATGTCTACATATATACACACACATATACACATACATGTGTGTGTATACATACACACATATGTATGTATGTATTTATGTATCTATGTGTACACACACACACACACACACATATATATATATGTATGTATGTATATTCAAAATTTATCCTTGATTTTGATCGACTTCTTCAAGTACATTCATAGGTTTAGAGAATATTCAACTCCTTGATAATGGTAGACAGGAATGAAGGTCACCACTTGAAGAAATATAGTACTTTGGATACAAAGAACCGGCATTTATGACACCTAAAATCCGCAATGACGTACAAGATCTTGATCTACTTCTTAAGATAATTCATAGGTTTAGAAAGATTCAACACCTCCTTGATAATGTTAGGCAGAAAAAGAATCCCTCAAAATAGATTTCTCCAACCTGCCTCAGCAAAAACCAGGATAAGCAAGGTTCTTTATCAGAGACACAGAGCCACTGCAAATGCTGCTTCAACCTGTATGAAGATGGTGACCAAATTCGCTCTCCTCTTAGCTTCATGCTTTCTGTTCAGCGACATTTCAATGTAGGAATAGGCTTAATTGACAGAAAGATTGACTGTAGTTGCTTACTCTAACAAATGGATGCTCTCTATAATCCATACACGTACAAACTCAGTGCGTATCTTAGGTGTCATGAATGCCAGTTCTTTATAATCCAAGACACTATATTTCTTTAATTGGTGATTTTACATGTCATTTACCACATACGGGAGGCCTCCATTTGATAATGATGAAAAGAATGGCACGATTCAGGGGCCTTGTTGCATAGATTGTCTTTTTCATCCTTATTCAAAGATTTTCCCCCTTTATGGCCATTTGTGAACAAACTATACTATTTTTGCCAAAGGTAGGGATGTGACTAGCATTTTTTTGAGGCACTTTTGCCATGTAGTTATGATCCTTAACTTCTTCTAAATGCAACCAATGAATTTTATTTGCAAAAATAGGGTCCCATCTGCATAATTGTGAAATAATTGTCATCCATGGTTTAGTTTTAATAGGTGTATAAACTTGCACTTGGAATGCTTTCTCTGAATGGAGGACGCAGTTCATATATTTCTTTCCCTGCTTAGTGAACATGTTTACCTTTAGGAGATGTCGTCATGTGATACACAACACTTGAGCAAAAGGCATGTTATCTTGTTAACTTCAATTTCTTTTGCTGATCTTGGTAGACTCAATAATATATGCAGGAAGCCCGAATTCCTTTACACATATGGGTCACGCAAAAGAACAACGGCTTGCTTAGTGAAGAAGGGCAATGTGACGGTATGTATGGCCCTATTGAACTGTTGTATGTTATTACCATGTACTATGCGAAGAAGATTAAAGTAATTGTTTGCAATTTGTAATGCCTGGGTTTAATTATGCATCTCTCATCTGCATGCCAAGAATTGCACAAGGATCAATTTCCTTCCAAGATTGTTCTGCGCACCAATCATACCGCAAACTATCCTGATCCATTTGTCTCTGTAAGTCTTCAAGAAAAAGTCTTTTGTGTTCTGTGATGGTAAGATAATAAAATAAAGAGCCGTCCTACGTATACACCATTTCCTCAGTTCATAATAAACAATGGCCATTTGCTAAAGTACCCCACTTGCTTTTCCTCTTAAAGTCAGCATTCTTCTGCTGCATACCCAGCAAAGGAATCTGTTCATCAACGTGTATCCTATGGACCAAGCGGTAGTCTTCTAATGTATTTTGGCAGCTTGGTTGATTCAAGCTGTTATTGCTCTTCATCTTGCAACTTGTCAACTGAATATAATATGCTATGTTCTGAAATAAAATTGATTGCGTATTGCTTTTAGGCATGCACAATGTTACAAACACTTCAACTGGCCACGACCTCCCCGTTTACTGTATAAAACTTTGTTCTCAAACTGTTCATTTTTTTTATTTTTTCAGCACTTTCAGACATGATGTGTCATGGTACTTCATTATCGCAGGTATTGTTCCTGGAGCAACAGTTTCCTTGGAAGTATATTGGAAAGAGATGGACGGAGATGCCGAATGGGTAATCTAGTTATGAGTTTGCTTTCTCGAATGCAATCTTTTTTGCTGTTGAGAACTGAGTCCATGAATGTGTTCTAGGATGTCTGACTTCCTTGTATTTTTTTTTTCAAAGGTTAAGGCAAATGAAAGTTCTGATGGAATTGAGGAAGGATATGAACAGCTCAAGGGATGAAATCTCATCTGTTTCTTCCTACAACCCTATGAAAGATGAATTACACAAAGCTTTGGCAGTTCATTATCCCTTCAATCAACCATCATGAGGTCTTCCAGTATAGATTATCTTATCTTGAAGCTCGTAATAGTGGTATCTTCCCATCCAGCATTCCTCACTTATCTGTAGCAGAAGTTTTACATGATGCTGGTGGAGGTTAGCTGTTCATTGGCTTTGATGAATTCTTTTTGTTTTGCAATCACTGCATGAGATTTACAGATTTTTTCTGTGTCCCAGTGAGTTTCTCTGTGTTGCTTTACTCTGACTTCGCCAGAGTAACCTCTCTATGACATTTCTACTTATGCCGCCAGAAAATGTGAGCCCGAGCAAGTCACCAGCTGTTGCCTTTCCAAGTCAACAACTTACTCACAGTAGATCTCTCACTAGGTGATGAGATAAGGGTACCATCTTCCCTGGAACTGCCGAGTCTGGTGCATGTAAACCTGTTTCACCTTTATTCCTGTAGACATCTGTCTTATTAATATCCATTCTTCTAGATTGTGCTTTATTTAAATTGCACCAAACCTAATCCGCAACTGACTTTTCCACAGCAGAAGGGTTTGTTAGAGGAAGATCTTAACATTAGACTGGATGATAAAGTTCTGCTTAGATTTTCCCCAAAGAACTCTGACTCAACTTATTTTCAGTGACACGGTATGCATATGTACTATGTTTGGAGGTATTTAATAGGTTTATGTTTCTTGGTTATGGTGTTGTTATGGCTTATTTCCTTCACAGATAGGTGGAACATTGACTTTCTTTCATGAAGAAGCAGCTAGAAGATGCCTTGAGGTACAAATAAGAGCAATTTATTTTAACATTTTGAATTACTGTTTTCCAAGACAAAACAGCCTTATCCAAGATGGTCTGTTTATATAAATTGTTTTCGAATATGTTAATAACCACAGTTGCAACAGACAAAAATAATTTTACCTTGTAACTCAAGGTTATGCTTTCACTTACAAAAAAAAAAACAAGGTTATGCTTTCCTTTGACGGAAATAAAATCTGAAATGTCAGTCATACCAAATCTGTTGACTTCTATTTTTTTGCTAGCACGAAATTGATCAGTTCTGATTGTGATATACAGCTTTCTATTATGCTGGAAATGACTGAAAGTATTAGTAGGCGTTTTGTGCATCCTTCTCGGAAACATTCTCCAATGATCACTAAGGTATGATTCCAGTTCTACCATGCTAAAGCACTTGACTATCATTGAATGACTAGATGATTATTCTTTGTGTTCATATTATAATTAATTTTACGCGTGTCGAGTCTTAGAAAAAAAAAACCATACCAGTAAGAAGTTTTAGTCATATTTTTTCATGGTAAAAAATTATAAGAAAGCCTCTGTAGCAACCATGCAAGAATATGACTGGTGGCAGTACTTCCTCTAAGTTTGATAGATAATGTATTGCCCGTCTCTAGTTATTCTCATCATTATTCGTTCTTGAAAGAAACATGAAAACTTTAGCAAGTTAAATTTTAAAGTGTGAGCAGATCCTGAGATGTAAAACCCAGCTCAATTAGAGATGAATCTCTTAGTTACACAATCCAGCAGCAGCAACAAACTAGTGCAACAAGATAAGTAGTCAGTTTCAGTTTTCTCCCTTACAACAAACCCAGCTTCTTCCGTATAGGGGATCCCTAAACCTTTTTCCATGAAAAATTCCCGAGAAATAGCCTTCAACCTGAAAGTGAGAAAGCCTGAACAGTGAAAAGAAGATACTTGCTAAGGCGTTGCACCATTTATATCACCGTTTAAACAAATATATCTCCAGTTCTCCTAGCCGAAATCTCAAGATGGGGCCATTTTAACAAGGGCTTTATGTGCATTAGACTTACAGACCTGCATACTACCACTCTAAAGCCTGAAAATTGAGAAAGGCTATATTATTGTAGCATGGAAACAGTTAGCTGAGTAGCAGTATATCTTGTTTTGTTCATTTGTTTTATCATTGCTATTTTTTTTTTTTTTGCTTTTTTTTTTAAGATACTTGTCAGCTTGAACTACCATAAAGGATCAAACGCATATGAATGACAGTTTTTGATTTAATGCAGCTAAAAATGAATCCACAAATGTCTGAGCCAGTTATTATCTATGTACTGCATATCTGTATCTGCAGATGGATGTTTTAAATGCTGTCTAATTCCGCTAAAAAATTAAGACTGGTGGACTGTGTCACTGTGTTTTTAAAGTGATACGCCATGAGTCTTCTATCTGATATGTGTGAAGATGTAGCTGTAACCCCAAAAAAAAAGAGGAAAATGTGTGATGATGTAGTAATACTTGTTAATATCTGCTTCTTTCATTCTTTGCCAGTTTATGCCTCCGAGCATAACTGATTTAACTTCTGTTTGAAAGAGGCTTATGGATAATGAACTACAATTGTTTTAGCAATTTGTGCGGATTTATTTCTTATAGACAGTGTCATGTATCCCCAGGAAGGATATGCCGTGGTAATAATTTTATTTAAGTTGTGTTTTCTTTTAAACATAATTGTGTTCAGAAGAATGTGGGCATTATCAGCATGGCTACAGATTAATCACATGTGACATCTGAAACAGCTTGTTTGTTCATGCTATACAGGTTCAGAGTGATTACCATCAAGTGGTTGCAGATTTACTTCAAACAAGCTTCCTCTTTTCCATACCTATGGATGGTCCCATGTCCTTTTCTACTCGATATGTCTCTGTGCAATGGGTTTTGCGGTTTGAATTCCTTACGACCCCCAAGAATGTGGACTGGACTAGGTATGCCTCTTTTCCTAGATCTTTATCTGGCTGAGAGACTTCAGAAAAGATTAGTTCATCATTGAACCCAAGTACCAGGATTGTTAAGTTAATTATCCAGTTAAAATTTGCTGCTATCATATGACAAACTGTGCAGTCCTAGCATTTATAAACAATGGATGGTGATTCAAACCCCAAAATTGCTTTGTGAGTGTAAAAAAAATTGCAGCACTGTTAGTGAGAGTCAAAAAGTTCTGTGGAGATGGAGGAAAACCATTAAGTCGTTGAATTTCCTTGGCAGTTTGTTACTAGTTCTTGTAGTATTAAACTGAAAAGTCTCTCAAAGGGTATGATTATCCTTTTCATGGATTATGTTGATGCTGCTCCCTTCTGTTGAAAACATTTAAGCTTGCTAATGAAATGACAATGTGAAGTGATCCCAGTGCCCTCTTTTAGAATTACGAGTCATGACAGAATGTGCTAGCTAGAGTTCTCTGCATATATCAAATTTGGTGCTCCTGTTGACAATTAATGTTAGTACTTAGGAAAGTAGGCGATAAAGAAACCAAAGATTCCTTTCAAACATCAGAAAAAGCCCAAGTATCAAAGCCAAAGAAATTCTCCATATATGCTATTCTTTGTGAGAACTTGGGCAGGTAGTCAAAAGGAATAAAATTAATTGCAATGTTGGTCTAGATTGCAGTTTACATCAGAGTATTTTTGCTGGTACCTAGGACTGCTTGATCCATGTTGTTTGCTATCATGGTTAGATTGTCTGGGGGATATCTCTACTCCGCTTCTTTGTACAGCTTCTACTTGCATATTTAATACAGTTATCTCAGCTACAAAAGAAAAGGGGTGAAAATGTTCCTTTACTGTAGAGGGTGAGATGAAGACCTGGGCAAGAAGTTCCCCTTGCTGCCACATTCAACTTTTCTTGGTCTTCTGAGCTGGATTTGGTATCCTACACCTAAAGCCTATTTAGTTGCATGATTATGTGGTTACGCATACTACGGAACTACCAGTATAAATTACAAAATTTGTAGCATAAAAAAAAAGGAGTATCTTGTGAAAGCAAATATTATTACTGGAAGAGAAGTGTTGGTGGTCCGCAGTGCAGTTTGGAGCTTTAGGCAGAAACCACTGGCTTTCGGTTGCTTGTTCTACATAAAGACTTAAAGTGTGTAGTAATGATGGTTGACATTTTCTACAGCTGTTGTGGTGATAAATTGTTGCACTGATTGTAAACTTGACTGTTCAGATGTTATTGGATTTGAGTCCTTGAAAAAGAATAGTGTTATACTCCAACTTGCGTTCAAAAGAATAGTGTTATACTCCAGCTTGCAGATTGACCTAACACCTATTGATTCCGATGATGAGCCCATCTAAAACCCTCTTTGTTGGACATCAGATTGCTTGGCTATTAGATCGAATCAAAACCATGCCAGCCACAACGTTCCTATCCCAAATGGGTTACTTATGAATACTTACACCAAATCTAGGAGATTTGTTTTTGCAGTTTGATGAGATGGAGAAACTGTGGCGTTAGGTGTAAGTAATATATTTATAAATCTTCTAGTGGCTGCGTTCTTGTAAATCTTCAATTAGCTGGCAATCAGCACCCTTTGGAACTGGATATTCTGTCTTCGTTCTTTTTTTCCCCTTTGTTATCTACCTTTCAGCTATAAATAGTGTGGTGAATCAGTAAGATAATGCACCTTGTGCACATGAAGCTGGTTTGGCGTCCGGACATTCTCATGGAGTTGTTAGAGACATCAAAAGTTTCTATTTAGCCTTAACTCGGTTCACATTGTTTATGCATTCTGATCATCTGAAGTTGGGTTCTTTCTTTCCTTTCAAATGTATTCTTGACTGGCTTTTTAGGTTTTTACTATTGGTTGACTTTATGTTCTCCTTTAAGTAATAAAAAGCAAATGCAATCCCCAAAAACAAGCACAAATCTTGCAAATGAGCTGCAAAAAGGAAGCAAAATTCTTCTGAATCAGATCTACTTTGGGATCTCATTCAAGGCTCTTTGGCTGTGCTTCAACTGAGTACAGTTTTCTGTGGTTTAGTAAACAACTTTTGTAAATGGCAAAGTAATTAGTAATCAGAAATAGTGCTGGACATCTATTGTTGAAGTACTTGATATTTTTTTTAGCTTTTCCCTGCCTTTGCTTATTGAGCATGGCAATGGATTCTTCTAAGTGCTTCATATTTAGGTGTATTAGTGTATAGCACTTGTTAGCTAATATTTCTGTTCGTAGTTTTTATAACGACACAGTTTGCTGTCTGCATTAATGTCAGATTTGAGCATCCTCTTCTAGTAGAGGGAAGGGACAAGTTCGAGTGGCTTCTTCCAATTACTGTTCATGCTCCTTCTGGACCTGCTGCAACTCAAATTCGAAATGAGAAGTCATTTTCACTGGATTCTTTGTGAATACAAACTTGAAGGTAAATGTGCTGAAAGTCTGCTTCTTTCAGCAGTAACCTTTCTGATCTTTAAATGCTTGTTTACGCTTTCTGATCAGCATAATTTGTCGTTTGCAGGACTTCATTATGCATCATTATAGTGTGCTGAATCGAAAATGAATAGGTTGAGAGGTATCCGATGATTATGGACTTCACACAGAGACTTCAATTGATTGTCCTCTGTGGGGTTACGGCCATAACCATGACCTTGTAAATCATCTAGCTGGACATTGCGGTACGCAATTGCAGGTGGTGGATAAGATGCTTCCTTGGTAATGTTGTACACATAGTTAGGTGTAGCATCATCGATATTTGTGTCTGCCTTTCTTTCATTTTCTTATCCTTCTTATATTCATTCTTGCGTAGTTTTTAAGATCATGTCTGAGACAGGAGTGAAGTATGAACTGCTTCCTTCCACCGGCTTGTTCATTACAAAAATCAGCAGAGAAGTAATCAAGTTGTTGCCGTACATTTTTCTACCTTTTGGATGCTTCCGTCTTGACTACATTTCCCTCATTTCAAATGATTTGTCTGCCCAGTGCATAGGTGTTTATTGCTGAAGTAAATCTACTGTTAGACGGTGATAAGATTCAATCATCATGAGTGTCAGTATCATCAGCATTAAGCTTTTCTGTTTCTCTGCTGCTAAGGTGTTCAAGTAACTTTTTTTTGGTAAATTTGTTCAAGTAACTTTATCAGCATTGAGCTGTTGAATGTAAATCTTGAAGATGGCGTTACCCTTAATTTTGATCTGCCTGCAATTTTGTAGTGCCTTTGTAGTTTTCTCGTGTGGAATCGGCTTTCGAACATGTATTGTACATTTGAATGTCCCTTGCCTTGAACTCTGTGGTTGCGTTTTTTCAGGGGAAAACAATTCTCCCTCCGTCTCAAAAGTAGTCTTTAGTTGATTTTTTAACATAGTATAAATTACAATGTTAAAAAGTCAACTAACTTTCATTTACTGAATGGAAGCTAACCATTGGGGCGAGATTAGTTTTACTCTTTTTAAAGACATGAATATAGTTAATCGGAGTACAAAGCCGTGCATTTGGGGGGGGGGGGGGGAGTTGGTGGGCCACAGCACCCGGAGCATGTCAAGGCATGCGCTGCTGCTTCATAATCAATGGCATTTTCACATGTATATCTACAGCCTAAGTTTGGTCTTGGTCACAATCCTGATCCATTTTGGTTTTGGTGATGACTGGTATCAATAGGGCTCATTTTGCCGCTTTTAATGGTACGGCAGCCTTAGGTATTTCCAAGCCTCAACTGAAACACCATTGGCTCAATCGTTTTACCATTTTTAATCCTTTTCAAAGCATTTTCTATCTATGTCAATCAAACAATCCTACTATATATTAAGTTTCCATCATCTTCAGAGTTAAGTAACTCGCCTAATACGAGTTTATCTTCTAATGATTCATTAAAAAGTTTCTCAAAGTATCTTCTCCGTCTATCTATTATTGCCATTTGCTCTATTAAAATCTTTGTATCTTCGTCTTCAATGCATTTAACTTGAGCAAAATCTCATGTCTTTCTTTCTCTCGCTTGAAAACAGAAGAGTTAGAGCATCGTATATGTAACTTATTAAAAACATGTGTGGAAAAACGATGATAAGCGTAAAGACTTTGGAAGGACTAATCCAATTACAATGGTTTTACACCAAGGATCTGCATTAATTATATACTTATTTGCTTTAGTAGTAGATGAGCTCATTCGATACATTCAAGATGGAGTTCTGTGGTGCATGTTATTTGCAGATGACATTGTCATTTGCATGTTATTTGCAAATGACTCACTAAATTGACTGCGCTTCTTATATTGTGAAGTAGCAGTTGATCGATACAGCTTGACGCATCATTATGGGTCATCGGAAAACATCATTTGTGTGTTTCTAATACATGAGTATGGTTGCGTACATCTGACCCTCCGTACTCCGTCATAGGCGGGGGCCTCTAAGACAATGTGGTAATGTTGTTGTTGTTGATTGTCTTGGTAGATAAGACTAGTGAAGTGTCGATGTTAAACTAGAATGTCTGCAAAAGACACTAGAGAAAAAAGGTTTCAAATTGAGTCGAAAGACGACAGAGTGTATGAAATTTAAGTTTAACAACAAAACAATGACGTTAGAACCTTGTGTGAAACTAGAAAATCAAAAAATTCAGCTGACTGAGAGTTTTAGGTATTTAAGATCTATATTACAGAAAAATAGAAGAATTGATGAGGATATGAAACACATGGTACAAGCGGAGTAGTTAAAGTAGATAAGTGAATTAGTTCTTCTTTGTGATAGAAAAATACCAACATAGGACTTGTACTGTTGTACTGGTCTGAATTTTAGATAGTCAATTATGAGCATGACAAAGAATGCAAGTAGTGGAAATAATAATGTTAAGATAGATATGTGGACATACAATAAACGATAGAATAAGAAATAAACATATAAAGATAAAGGTTAGGGTAGCTCCTACGGTGAGAAGACAAGGGAGTCAGGATAAGATAGCATGCACATGTGAACAACATCCTGCAGATACACCTGTTAGGTGATGCAAGACAATGAATGAAGTACATGTTAAACGTGAAAGAATGAGAAAAGACATGGAAATAGACAATAAGGAAAAATATGACTTACATTATGGAGAGCATAGAGCCAGTGATAGATCACATTAAAGACATTTGACCTATGCAGCCGTTGTCATGTGCGTGATATCAGATTTAAGTGAAAATTTTAGGTACTTAGGTCTGAATCACAGTTGAGATGGATATGATAGTTTTGGAAGATATGTATTCTAAAGACGCATATTATGGATTAAGTATTATGAGACATACAAGGAAAGTAAGATTTAAGCTTACGACTCAAAAAAATAAAAAAATAAACGTAAGAGAAATGATCAATCCATATAGTCGACTCTACATAATGAAAAAAAATACTTGAGTGTTGTTGCTTTGATTGTCTGCATTTCAAATTATTCCTTTTATTGAAACAAAGAATCAAGCGTATAGACAGTAGCCTCCTACACACTTTTTTAACCTAGTCAAGCAAAAAAGGCTTGTTTCATAGCGCAAAAGAGAGAGAGAGAGAGAGTACGACACAACTACAGATAAGTATCAAGGTTTGAATGCAACTTATCTCAACTATTTCGTGCTTCCACTAAAGACCAAAATAGATTCGGCGTGTAATTGTCTACAAATCCAAGTAACTAATCAAGAACAGTAGAACCAGGAGCACGAAAGCTCTTCTATGTTTACTTTAGAATGAGTTCAAGACATATGATGGATAAAAGAAGCGTAACCAGCAAGAAAATATGGATTATTCATACCCATGTTTACTTATGAGTTCAAGACAAACTCAAATCTTAAATGTCGTTTTACCTCATCTTCTACTACGTTAAACAAGATCATGTCATGTGCATTAGTGTTTTAAGATTTCAATGCACATCATATGTCATCATTTCATGTGATCAAAAATGTGACAAAAAGGTGGTATACCCATGGAGCTTCTTACAACCTTCTCGGATTACCAATCTAAGGAGGTTCAGACACCCCACCCGCCACCCCCAAACCCCCCCCCCCCCAAAACAAATTCCGATAATCATCACCATCTTTGTAATTCCATTGGGTCTTAACACATCTTTACAGCTCTAGAACATTTCAGTTTATGACTCCCAACAGTCTAGCATATATATTGGTAAAGAAGTCCACAATAAGTACTTTAAGTAGAAGCATGTAATCAACATATTCCAAAACCAAAAACTTGCTGTCACGTGTATGACTTGCTGCATACCAAGAGGGGCAATTAAGTTACTAACCAAAGCTTGCTTTCTTGAATAGATCCAGGTAAAACAGAAACGAAAACAGTATTGTTTTACACATGAATTTGAGTATTCAGTGCGGCACAACATGCTTTCATTCACCTGTTCCGATATTCATGCACCAGCCTGTTCTTTTGGCACAGTACTCCTATCTACTGGCAGAAATTATGCCTTGTAACTTCTTCTAGACGGCTGAAGTTGTGCTCTCCCTTAAATAACTCATTTAAGTCTACATTCTGCAGAACGACACACAAATTATCCATTCAATCAACTAGAGGAAAAGAAGAGTGGAGAGAGAGACAACAAGGTAGACAAAGAGAAGAAACCACATGTAATTCCTTGCAGCAGCATTCAGGCTTCGTTGCTATAGGAGAGATCCTTTAAGAAAGACACATGCTGGTTATAGCGGGATAACCTGTTAATGGACCCCAGAATTTTTGGTCCTGCAAATTAGACTAATATTCATGGAGGCAAACGCGGCAGCGACATCACAGGTGCAAGGTCCCGAGATCCCAAGAGCATCAAACATCCCGGATTGCATGCAGCCCATAGTGATCAACTATAAGGCGACACCAGTTCCAAAACACCCCTTTATGGCAATAGCATCACTCCTTGCTAATTGCAGAAAAAACCCGTAAGTGAATAGAAAATGCAGTAATTTGGAAGGACCCAATTATACATATGATCCTTACATCCTTGATTATGAATTTGTCATATGACTTTATCGAAGGCAACAACCACTCTGTGAAATACACGGGGTGAGAATTATGTCGGGTGTTGTCATCTGCATTTAATTTTGGAAGATACATGCCGCAGTGAGTTATACTGATACAAGAGAACAATTTTGTACTAAGACTCATTAGCAAGGACCAAAACGAGCAGCTTTTTAGCAAACAAACCTGAAGGATATACGAGCATTCTGTGAGAGACAAAGGACTGCAGCGACCAAGAATACATAAGCAACCATAGTTCTTAAGACATCAAGTACACAAGAAAAGAATGTAATCACTTACATGAAACTAAATCATCACATCACATGAATTTTCTGAAAAGTTCACTTGCCGTTTGAAACCAAAATATAAATCTCATAGTAAAATATATTACATATTCAAATAAAGTTTTAACTCTACTTTTTCTCTCATATTTTTCACACTATTGATGAAATAAACTTTTCCGTAAAACACTGTTTGTCAAAACCGATTAGCTTATATTGAAGAACATGTTTCAAGGATTAAAATGAGTATCATATCAAATATATTCTACCATCTATAATGTAAGAAGTGGAGACAATTATATAAGAAAACAAAACAACTTTTTACTGCATTATAATGGTATTTCATATTTAAATTTTAACTTAGAACTATAATTTCCATGCCAAATGGTAGCTCAAAACTTTATACAAATCATAGTGAGAAGAAAGAAATAGTCCCACCACACACAAGCACAAATAAACAGTTCAACTATGCTTTGCAGGTTGTTGAAACAAGCATCTGATGTTCTTCAGTCCAGGTCCACCAGTTGTGATATGTCATGGCACACGATAATTCCTAGATTGTTTGAACAGAATTTGATATACATTTTACAAGCTCCATAACAAGGTAAATTATGCATACTATCAGAAAAATACAAAGTTTTGTTTCTTTTCACCCGTATATAATTCTTCGCCTTTCTTTGGGTGGAGTGTTGCTAATTAGAGGAAATTTAGATTTAAAGTCTTAAACCTTTGAGCTGACTGTTAGCAGAGAATGGGTCAGATTTTGAGTATAAGAAAACAGGTAAAAGCAAAGAGGCACAAAAGGAACACCACACAAAACATGAAGTTCCTTTGGAACTACATGATAGAAGAGCCTCATAAGCAGAAGACACAGTCGAGATACCTGCCAGACTGAGGGCATGTAATCATGCTGAAGTAAGGTTCGATAAGTCATAACATCCTTCATATCCAAAACATTAGTGGAAGGCTTTATGTCAAGATTCCTGTCAGATGGACAATTCAGGGTAGCAAATAAGAATTATGAAGATTGAAGACAGAGAGAGAAGGTGGCTGTACGGGAGTGGGGGAGAGATTGGACGACATATACAGCTTAAAAAATATAAGTATTCAAAAGATTAAAATATCAAAATGATCATCACAACAACAACAAAAACGTGCAGAAACTAGAACATGAAATTACAAGGGTCCAAGAATTCATCTGTTCCATCTGAATAATCCCAGCACCAAAACAAGTATCTCAAGCTTAGATGAAGAAATACAAAGATTTGTTGAGAGAATAGGGATCATGTTGGGTTTGGTAGGTTGTTACGAGGGAGAGATGTTTTCATCTATTTCATTCTTAAGATAACATAGTTTTAAGTCTACAAAAGAAGCTCATAATGTGATTTTGCACTTAGGCCATCCTAAGCTAACTTTGCATTTGCTAATTAAGGTGCAGTTAGCTCGTCCCGTCCAACAGAATATAATAAGCTGTCAAAGCCATTAACAAGTTCCAGCTTCCGAAAGGCTATCAGCTATTAGACAAACTTAGCTACCTCAAGTTTCAGGCGTCTTGGGCTATACATTAAGAATCAGTTAAGGGGTCCTATTAATATTTGTAGGGATAACATTTTCCCCCAAGTTGCAGGCATGGTGCCTCTACAAGATCAAGCAGTGATACAGATCTTTTCTTTTTTTCTTTTTTATTTTTTTCCCCTTTATTAGAACTAGAAGAATACCTCCCTTAAAAACTACATTATACAAATGTATTTTTGTCTCGGAAGTTGCTAATCCCTATCCAATTTTGTATGAAAGAAAGACTGGATCTTTCAAGTTCACTCTCATATGCTTTCAATTCGATCACTTGTCTTCAAAAACAGAATACTACTCAAAACACCCAATCAGTCCTTCACAAGAAATCTAGCAGCATCAAAATTAAAATTTGAAACAGAAAAAGCTACTAAGAGTAAGCATATCTCATCCTAATGCGGCGGGTTAAAACTACTCTCAATTGGTGACGGATTTCAGCAGAAAACAAGAAAATAACTGAAGTTGCATTTGCTTGAAATGTTACTCCACAGCCTTTTTCTAAGAGTGAAAACGTGATAACAGAAAGAAAAATACACTGTATTATCTCCTATATCAGAAAATTTTTGTCTCCCTCCACCAGAGACAGGAGGTACATACATAGAAGACTTTCAGCGATCAGCACTGCCTTTTCTCATATCTCACCCTTTCCTTTTGCTCATCCCCCCACCCCCACCCCCACCCCACCGCCAGTTCAACGTTTCATTATCACAGAAATACATGTGTGCACAGATACATAACGTAGGATGGCCGATGACTGGTAGCATGCATTTCTTATGTTCACTAAAAATTGAATATAAAATCCGTTGCAGAATAACAAAATCAAATTCACTACAGAAGCATCTTAGGGCAGGGATCCTTCCCAAGTCATCTAACCGTTGAAGTTCGTCAAGCACCTCATTCTATAAACAGTAACCGGAATGCACAGATAACTTAAAGTCAACATACAGAGAGATGCATACAAATATCCAAGTTGATGTTGACAAAGGCCACAAGGATGAAACTCAATCATGTTAAACAACCTCATAATTTCACTTCCTGAAAACTTATACCTTAAGCTTGCTGTCTTAGAAGCGAGAACTAGCACCGGATTCACCAAAAGCAGCTTTTGAATCTCCTGAACTACGACTTCAGTCACACTCTGGAGAGACATACTTTTCCTGTCGAACAAAAATAATCAATTCCAACTCTAGTCAAATTCAGAACGCAAGTTATTTATTTATTTACTTTTTTAAATTCAGTTTTATATATATATATATAATATATATATATATATATATATATATATATATTAGATAATTTACATAGGACTACACGCAAACCGACAAAAAACAGCTCAGTTGCCAAAATAGCACCAGGATTAGCCAACGTCTTGCTTCTACAAAAAAAAAGTGTTGTGTTCTATACATATATTTACAGCAATTCACAAATTAGTTCTACTTTTACCGTCCAAGTACCCCACAAAAGTCTGATACAATTTAGGATATCTTGCGATTTTACATAAGCCTCCATCTGGATGTGCTGGTTTAGCTTCTGGTTCCTCTCCTTCCATGGATATTTTGAACTTACATAGGAGTACAATAGCTTTGAATAAATGATAATAGTAATAGATTGATGTCCCATACATCTATCATTGACCAGTGAAATGTCAGGAGGGACTTCCTCATCCATGTTGGCAGCATAGAGTCCAATATCCAGATAAATTTGTATCCTTATTTGGTGCATGCAGACCATATGTTTTAAAATAAGTAACATGTTCTGTTGTTGAGGACATCTCATGAGTCCTTACAACGCAGAGTGGCCATCCATGATGCAAAATATTTTGGCAAACTCACTATGCAAATCACTCCCCTCTTCTCTAAGGGAAGAAAAAAAGACAAGCAGCTATTTGGCCATTTAACCATAGCAGATGCTCACCCCATTAGTATGAATTAAGGATACCGCCATTAACTTTCAAGGATTTATACCATTTGGTTGCTCAAACTAAGTTGCAACTGAAGAATCAAATTTGATTGAAAATGGCAAAAATAACATCTGCTTCTTCTCGACCTTTTGAATTAAAATTGTGCAGCTCAATTACATCAAATGGTCCAAAAGGCCCAAAAACCTATGATTCAGCCCCAATCCAGTAATTCTTTGGTAAGCACACGGTTCAAAACATGCAAATGATGTTTGATGCCCTTGACTTGTTAAATACACCTTTGATTAGATGAAGCAGAGTAACAGACTATCTGACAAGAAGTCATTGGACTGGTGCCAAGAAAAGCAACTTTAAAACAATCTAAAACTCAACCACGTTTTAAAGGAGAAAACATCAATTTGACATATTAGTGTGGTGAAATTACTAATCGACATTAGAAATCTGTATGTTTCAGTAAATGGCTCGGGGAGGTGGCTAACCTGACTGAGCTTAGAGCTCGATTGCTCCCTCCAGAGCCAAGCGATGAGAGAGATTACCCAAAAAAAAATTTAAGGAAAAGTGACAAAAGAAAGTAAGAATGCAATTTGTTAGAGCAAAGATCGTTAGGCGCTTCCTATTGAGCCTCATATTCAAATTTTTAATCTTCATGGATGACTTGTTGCAAAAAAAAAATTGTCTTCAGAAATCTTCCAAGAGATATTTTGTGATAGATTAATATGTCAAAGCGCGAAATTTGAAAAAAGAAATAACATAGGTTTATTTTAAATATATTCAACATGGCACTATTACTGCCACCTTTTAAGACGATCCAAGATATGCACTTGTTCAGTTTGTTAATGAGGTCATTCTTTGGAGCAAAAATTTTTTCTGACACGTGTCTTGCTATGATAGGGAAAGGGACAAGAAGTTGTTTGAAAATGTTTAAAGAACCCTAACCGTTTTGAGATGAAAACAAGGTCCAGGATGGCCTAGAAACCGGGGGGGGGGGGGGGGGGGAAGAGACATGTCTGTGTAATAAAAAAATTAGTTCCGAGTGACACTGAGAGATGCCTAGCATTCTGGCAAAAGCTAACCAAATGACAACAAGATGAAGCACTTTCATCAGTGACAGCTTGTTTAATCTTTTTCCATTTCAAAGCAAACCTTCATTTTGAAAACAAAAAAGGAAGGGAAATCAGGCTGCAAATGCAACTTAAAGTTGGATATGACTATCTATGTTTTACCTGTTACATCCTACAGAGGACGATGGCCGAGCCCGATCCATCCAGTAAAAAGCTCCAATACTGGTGACAGACAACATAATAAAAATATAATCAAGAAAAAACATTGAAATTTTTCTTTAAGAGGCATAACCATCAGAAGGGGTTTCAATTAATCTCTTCAACAAGATACTGCCCAGACATTGTTGCAGTGCAGAGACCCTGCACTGACTCATTACCATCACTGGTGCATCACGAACAAGTGTAGATACAGAAGCCTTTGGAACCAAGGATCCGGCCCATACCATGCCCACCTCACCAACCCCCACCTTCCTAGAAAACAGGAGTTTTGTTGGACTAAACATGTATGCATACATGGTTATGGACACACGTGTACACAAGGCAATTGGACAAGGTTGGGAATCAAACTCAGGATCTGTCAAAAGAAAAAGGGTACCCTCCTTGAAAAGTTACAATCAAAAGTATATTTGATGTTTTAATCTTCTGACACTTCAAGTTCTTCAGATATCCTATAGGACAAATATTGAGTTCAAATACAGAATTTAAGACTATCTACAGTTATCTGCATTATCATTGAAGTTCTTAAATACCACAGAACCTTCCTTACTTTAGGTTCCCACTCTTACAAGAACTAGATATCTTTACTTTTGGAAAATTTCACACAATGTAAGCTTGGATCAAACTGGACTTGGGAAGTTAAACAATTTGTCAGTAAACCTTCAGCTTGAGAACTAACCTGTCAAACATCAGCAAAAGAACACCAGACCCCTGAGCTTCCTTTTGCTTCTTAAGTTGGGATGTCATTGTCTGGATTCCAAAATGCAAGACAGAACATTAATAGCAAAGCCATAGAAGTTTATAAATATTGTATAACAAACATCGGAAGAGGAGATTACAAAAAGAAAAATATCCCAAGAGATGCAAAAATTTTTGCAAAGACTTCAGCTAAGAACCACTTGAAGAAACATGTAAGTGCTTCTCACCTGTTTAAAGGAAAAAGTGACTAAATATTCCACACATCTTCTTAAAACAACTAGTTTTTTGAATTTTCTCATGGAATATAACTACAAGTCACATCTGCATTACAGTGACCAATGGTAAAATCTCCACAAGAACTAAGGAATGGTATTGCCATCTACAATGCAAATCTTGGTTAAGAAGTTGGAAAGTTGAAGCCTAGATGTGTCAACCATATAAAGGGCCAAACGGAAGCAGGTTGTAGTTCCAATGGTGTCAAATACCATGCATCCCAATTATGCAAGGCCAAACACATAAATTCAAGAAACAACAAATGGCTACTTAGCTTTCATCTGGACTGTGTGCCAGAAACTCAAAAGAAACCACGGTTACTGTAGAATGGGAAATGAAAAATGAGTACCAACCATGCACCTTAACATGATAAACATTAACCAGGTATACATCTTACCCAAATTAACATGATACACAGAGAATTTGTCCGCGAGGTGGGGGGTGAGGTTTGCAAACTACCTGTTATATCCAATTTTTTTTTAATAAGGGTAAAAAGGGAAATTGGACCTAATTAATTATTAAACCTAATTTGATTAGGAAAATTTTCCCTAAACCCTAATCAAATATCTATTTAAACCACGCTTAGGTTTCTCTCTCCACACTAGACGTGTGGGCTGGGCCTCCCCAGAGAAACAAAAACGATTTGTCTCCTGTTCAAGCCAAGGCCGCCACTTTTGGGAGGCTAGGGAGGAGTACCGCCACCCAATTCACACCCTCAACGCATATCAATTACCAGGTAGGTGCCCCCTTAACATCCGTTGAATGTAAAAATGATAATCTTTAATTTCCATACGGAACCGAGATCGTGCATAAGTAATTGTGATTGTATAGATGACCGTTTATTTGATTATATGTGTATATGATGAATTGTATATCGGTATATATGTATGATGTTATTTTCGTATGAATAGTATGAAATGGGAATACTTTTTGGTGTTTATATGAGTAATGGAATCAGTTTGGAGGTGATGGTGATGGCGGCGCGTGGCCGGTGGTGGTGGGCTATGGCCACGTGTTGCCGTGTTGGTACCGGATTGAGGGAGTGGGGCTGGAGGGGGCGGCTGGGGGGCCTGACTGGTGGGGGGGTTGACTGGAGGGGGGCGCTGGAGGGGGTGGTGAGCTGGGGGGTGTGGGTGAGGGAGAGGGACCGGGGGTTGGAAAGGAGGGGAGAGGGTGTTGGGAACGAAACAGCACAGAAAAGAAGGAATTGCATGATGGAAAGTTTGAGGGATCTGAGAACGTAGGAAAAAGAATAAGGAAGAAAAGAAAAGGAAAAAGAAAAAGAAATAAAGGAAGGATTCCGTATGTGATTTCTGTGCATCCTGCATCACGACCATTGCATTAGGGGTATGCGAGACCTAAGTCGCATATCTGTTATGTTCTGTTAGGGTATGCGAGACCTAAGTCGCATATCTGTTATGTTATGTTAAGGTATGCGAGACCTAAGTCGCATATCTGTTCTGTTAGGATATGCGAGACCTAAGTCGCATATCTGTTCTGTTAAGGTATGCGAGACCTAAGTCGCATATCTGTTCTGTTCTGTTAGGGTATGCGAGACCTAAGTCGCATATCTGTTCTGTTCTGTTAGGGTATGCGAGACCTAAGTCGCATATCTGTTCTGCTCTGTTAGGGTATGCGAGACCTAAGTCGCATATCTGTTCTGTTCTGTTAAGATATGCGAGACCTAAGTCGCATATCTGTTCCGTTCCGTTCCGTTCTGTTCTGTTAGGTCCCGGGGTCATGCATTGCACGGTAGTATGTATGTTTCCGAGAATGTAGGCTTATCATGCATCATGTATGTGACATTGCATTTCACACTCATTTCGCATGTTTATGTGTTTTGATTTAAGTTTTTTAAGAAGTTATGACCGGTTATACGTATTTGTGAAACTGGACAGTCTATTTTCGTATTACAGTCGTATATGTATTTCACTACTGTCCTAGCATGTATGATCTCACAGGGCCGATGCAGGCAGGGTACCTACTGAGTGACGTTTTGTCGCTCACACCGGTTGTTATGTTTTCTTGCAGACGATTCAGGGTATGATTACATATGGGTTGGAAAAGATTCGGAGTGGGCTCAGTGGGACTCGTAGAGACTATTTGGAGATTGAGGATCAAGAATTTAGGAAGTTTTATTTTATTTATTATTTCATTTGAGGACATAGCTTAGAGATTTCTTATTTGGGTTACTTTACGATGGCATTTAAGGAATGTGACTTGATTTTGCTATATATGATTTTGGGGATTTTACTTTCGATTTAAGATTTCGAATTGATTTATTTCGCTTCCGCAATCGAATACGCTGCCGTTTTGATAAGTGCAGGGATTCGTACAGACGCCTTGTATATCCCTTAGTGGAATACGGCGGGAGTACCGGTTCTGACCCTAGGGTTCGGGACGGGGCGCTACAGGTGGTATCAGAGCCCAGGCTCTAGATCTACTGCGGAAAGCGTAGAATTAAGAGATGATTTTAGACGTAAGAGATAACTATAGATTTAGGTTCTGATCATAAATGTAAGTTTGATCTTAGACTAAGTTTGATTCTAGACATAAGTTGTGATATGAGAGTAAGTTTGATTCTAGACATAAGCTGTAATCTGAGACTAAGTTTGATTCTAGACGTAAGCTATGATGCGAGACTAAGTTCGATCTTAGAATAGGCTTGATTTAGACTAATTGATGATCGGACTGGGGGCACGGTTGGTTTTTATGTGTCTGTATTTGACTGTTTTCTGTATCTTAAATTTATATATTTCCTAAAATGTCCTTGACCAAAAAAAACTGAAATTTCCTTGTCGTAGCAAATACGCCGTCGAAAAGAGAACGGTAGGAACGACAATGGGAACCACTCTGAGAATGGGGCCCCACCGCAGGTTGTGCTTCCACAGGCCCTGACCTACGCACTACGGGTCATGGTCCAAGCTATAGCGCAACAACGTCAGCAGCCACAGGCTCCACCACACCGCGCTCGAACTTGAGATTTTTCTACAAGTGGGTGCAGAGGATTGGTGACGCAGCACATCAAACACCGCCGATCACTTGGATCTAATTTCAGAATGAGTTCAAGAGGTATTACGTGACGACAATACGATCTTCAGAGCATGGCTCTAGATCCACGGCGAAAATGTAGAATTAGGCCATTATATTAGAAAGTAAGTTACAATTTTGCCTCTAAGTCACAATCTTAGACATAAGTGATGATTTAAACATAAGCGATGATCATGAATATAGGAACTGATCTCAGTTATAAGCAGTGATCATGAACATAAGTCACGATCTTAGACATAAGTAACGATCTCGTATAAGAGTTGACTTTAGACATAAGTACTGATTTAGTAATAAGTGTTGATTATGTACTAATTATGATTTGGAAATAAGACGTGATCTTAGGCTTAAGAAACGATGATGTCCAGAACGATCCTAGAAATAAGTTATGATCTTAAATTTAAGAAGTCGATCGGTTTTGAAGCACGTATACCTAGGATATCTCATACGATTCTCCCTTATCTAAGGTTGATCATAACTCTCTAAGCCGTGATCTTAGTAACCCTAGTTGAATACTATACATTTGATTTGAATGAATTACAATATTAACCCGAATACCTTACTACAAACGTTGGTTGACATATTGATGGGTCAGGCGGTGACTCGGCTGCCTTATCATAACTGCAACACGGTACTCGGTGCCATTAGGGTAAAGTAAAGTGAATCCATATCCTACTTGGACAGTAACATCAGAGCAGGCTTAGGTCGAAGTTGGGACCATAGCTAATAAGAAATGAATTATAGTAGTATAATAAATACGAAGAGATGATTTATAGTAAAATGACAGAAACCAAATAACGATTAGCGTTATAATCAGTAGAGTTTAGTTAAGGATATTGTACAAAGGAATTTATAGTCTAGGGTTAAGATGTTGAATGCATGGAAATAAAAATAGGTCGATGATATTAGTCTTATTAGAGGTATTGAGCAATAGTGACATGCGAGGAATCGACCATAGTATGTGCTTTGGAATACTATATCGTTACAAAATTGTGGGTTAAGTGTTGACATCGGAACATTTGGTGTGAATCTAGTAGGCTTGAATTGAAATAGAGTAAGAATGAACCAGTAGTGGTTGCTTGTTCAGGTGAGATTTAACTAGGATAATTAGAGGTTCAAATAACCAAGTAAAGAAATACATTAGATCAGTATGGCTCGCGGAAGCATGGTGAATTAGAACACCTTAAGTCAATAAATATTTAGTGTGCCATGCTAGGATTGGACAATTTAAGTTAGAGATTTTATCATAGTAGGCGAATGTTAGACTTATAAGAAGCGATACATAACCGGATTGTTCTTTTGAAAATAAGGATGGATTATAGAAATTATACGAAATATTGGACTATTATTTCTCTAGCAGATAAATATTTTATATAAGCACATACACCGAGTTATAACTATATTGACTTCAAAAGACATTTTATTTTCGAAAATATTTTATTAAGTCTCATTTCTTTATATAGTCTACTAAACTTTACGAGGCTAGTTTTTGTTTCCGTACTTGTAAATCACCCTGGAAAAAAAAAATTTAAATTCTTTTGCCGACCTTGAAAATGGGAAAACTTTTAAAATGTTGATGTGCTTGCAAAAACGATGTGTTTATATATATTTCTTACAGAATATTTCAAATTTTCATTTTTGTTAGATCTATTTTTTTTAGTCAAAATTAATTTAATTTGACGAGTATCGATATCGCAAGCAGTTTAACAGTTTAAATGTTTTTGAAGTTATTTATCCGCTTGCGATGAACTAACCTAACTTTTGTGAAGGCAAAAAAAAAAGCTTTCAAAATATATACCTGTTTTTGGAAACGGAAGGTATCGTATTCAAATCGTTTCATAAAACCATACATCATTAAGTTTTCAAATGTTTTGACACAATTTTACCGAAATGCCTTGCAAATAAGTTATATCATCGTTTTCTTAAAAATGGTCATTTGAGATATCGCGTTGCGAAAACAATATGATACTTTGGATTTTGTGTTTACAAAAATTAGAAGGTTTAGTATTTTAAATAGTTAAAGCTAGATTCAAAATTATAGCTACGTAAGCTACTTTTATTTTAACTTGATGAAAAATATGTCCATACACATATTTCGTATACTAGGCTGCTAACAATATCTCGGAGAAATTAAGAGCATGATCACAAAGCTAGTTCGTAAGTATATAAGAACTGATTTTGAAGACTTGGTTGTGTTACGGAAGGGCAACGGTTACTATATTGGCATACACAAAGGATGTTAGTATGGTCAATTATCTAGGGGATGGATCATATGTAATAAGTTTAAGAATCCGGTATTGTAGATTGCAATAAGTTGAATGATACACGTCAAGTGGTATAAGTGGAAGTTTGTAAGCAGTAATTATAGAGAATTAAGTAATGATTGAGCCATATAAGGACTTGATCATCTTGTGAGATGATAGAGATGACTAAATTAAATCGTATTAGAGTACAATGTATTCTGAAAAATACGTACCTCTTCAGGGATGAGTCTTGAAAACAAGGCGTTAAGTTAAAGATTGTACTACACCTAAGAACTGATTTTAGAGGGTTGCTCATGATAGCAAATATAAGTATGATATAGACCGATGATTAAGTCATGAAGTCAGTATATTGACGATACCCTTAAGGTTGATTCGAGAACGCTAGAAAGAATATGTTATCATCTATAAGGCGGAGGACGATGGATGTAAAGGTTACATTGTATACATACACATTGAATGATTTGAGGACTTAGTCCTGCATCGAGGAAGAGAAATGGGTAAAATATCGGAATACGCAAGGAATACTATGTTTGGTCATGATCTAGGTAAATGAATTATGTAGGACTATACTAAGTTACCAATTACATAACACACAAGTTTCGAGGACGAAACTTTTTGTAAGGGGGGAGAATGTTATATCCAATTTTTTTTAATAAGGGTAAAAAGGGAAATTGGACCTAATTAATTATTAAACCTAATTTGATTAGGAAAATTTTCCCTAAACCCTAATCAAATATCTATTTAAACCACGCTTAGGTTTCTCTCTCCACACATAGACGTGCGGCTGCCTCCCCAGAGAAAAACAAAAACGATTTGTCTCCTGTTCAAGCCAAGGCCGCCACTTTTAGGGAGGCTAGGGAGGAGTACCGCCACCCAATTCACACCCTCAACGCATATCAATTACCAGGTAGGTGCCCCCTTAACATCCGTTGAATGTAAAAATGATAATCTTTAATTTCCATACGGAACCGAGATCGTGCATAAGTAATTATGATTGTATAGATGACCGTTTATTTGATTATATGTGTATATGATGAATTGTATATCGGTATATATGTATGATGTTATTTTCGTATGAATAGTATGAAAAGGGAATACTTTTTGGTGTTTATATGAGTAATGGAATCAGTTTGGAGGTGATGGTGATGGCGGCGCGTGGCCGGTGGTGGTGGGCTATGGCCACGTGTTGCCGTGTTGGTGCCGGATTGAGGGAGTGGGGCTGGAGGGGGCGGCTGGGGGGCCTGACTGGTGGGGGGGTTGACTGGAGGGGGGGCGCTGGAGGGGGTGGTGAGCTGGGGGGTGGGTGAGGGAGAGGGACCGGGGGTTGGAAAGGAGGGGAGAGGGTGTTGGGAACGAAACAGCACAGAAAAGAAGGAATTGCATGATGGAAAGTTTGAGGATCTGAGAACGTAGGAAAAAGAATAAGGAAAGAAAAAGAAACGGAAAAAGAAAAAGAAAATAAAGGAAGGATTCCGTATGTGATTTCTGTGCATCCATGTATCACGACATTGCATTAGGGTATGCGAGACCTAAGTCGCATATCTGTTATGTTCTGTTAGGGTATGCGAGACCTAAGTCGCATATCTGTTATGTTATGTTAAGGTATGCGAGACCTAAGTCGCATATCTGTTCTGTTAGGATATGCGAGACCTAAGTCGCATATCTGTTCTGTTAAGGTATGCGAGACCTAAGTCGCATATCTGTTCTGTTCTGTTAGGGTATGCGAGACCTAAGTCGCATATCTGTTCTGTTCTGTTAGGGTATGCGAGACCTAAGTCGCATATCTGTTCTGCTCTGTTAGGGTATGCGAGACCTAAGTCACATATCTGTTCTGTTCTATTAAGATATGCGAGACCTAAGTCGCATATCTGTTCCGTTCCGTTCCGTTCTGTTCTGTTAAGTCCCGGGGTCATGCATTGCACGGTAGTATGTATGTTTCCGAGAATGTAGGCTTATCATGCATCATGTATGTGACATTGCATTTCACGCTCATTTCGCATGTTTATGTGTTTTGATTGTTTTTAAGAAGTTATGACCGTTATACGTATTTGTGAAAACGTGGACAGTCTATTTTCGTATTACAGTACGTATATGTATTTCACTACTGTCCTAGCATGTATGATCTCACAGGGCCGATGCAGGCAGGGTACCTACTGAGTGACGTTTTTGTCGCTCACACCGTTTGTTATGTTTTCTTGCAGACGATTCAGGGTATGATTACATATGGGTTGGAGAAGATTCGGAGTGGGCTCCGTGGGACTCGTAAAGACTATTTGGAGATTGAAGATCAAGAATTTAGGAAGTTTTATTTTATTTATTATTTCATTTGAGGACATAGCTTAGAGATTTCTTATTTGGTTACTTTACGATGGCGTTTAAGGGAATGTGACTTGATTTTGCCTATATACGATTTTGGGGATTTTACTTTCGATTTAAGATTTCGAATTGATTTATTTCGCTTCCGCAATCGAATACGCTGCCGTTTTGATAAGTGCATGGATTCGTACAGACGCCTTGTATATCCCTTAGTGGAATACGGCGGGCGTACCGGTTCTGACCCTAGGGTTCGGGACGGGGCGCTACACTACCAATTGGACAGCATTTTACATATCAGAACTATTTTGTCCAATTTGCAGTTTAATGCTACATCGGGCTAAACAGCACACACACCTCACCTCACAGACAGAACCATATGTTTGCAAAAGAGACGACTCAGTAAGTTAAGGAAGCTGAATCCAAACAAACCTTTAGAGTGGCAAGAAACTCAAAGCTATCATAGCAGCGGACATATAAGAAGCGTCTCATGCATGCTACAAACAATTCTTCATCAAATTCAACGTGTGGCATCTTATCTAAGTCATAAAAAACGACCATATAGTATCAGTTCTGATTTTAAAAAGAAAAACATCAGAACAGGTTTCTGTAGCGATTCCACTCTTGAAAAGGAACCAAAGGAAATAATTATGGGGCTTGTCTTACCTTTACTATGAGCGTGAAGTATGCGATTCTTTAACAATTGGGAAAATCGAAGAACATCAAAGCGACAATCTAAATCCACAAATGCAGCCGACCACTCCATACCTCCATATTGCATCCCTTTCCATTCCTTGGGCAGGATGCAACTAATCGCTGCCTTCACTCCAAACATAATAATGATTATTATTATTATTATTATTGTGATTTTTTTTAGCATGAAATATTACATGGTAACTTGAAAATAAGAGCGTCTGTATTACAATTTCGTTTTATTCCACACATCAAGTTTTTTCTTATCACTATACTTCACGATTTGTGAATTCTTTCGTATCCTTTACAACTTACATTTGCTTTTTGTGACTAGCTTTAAGCAGTATCTGTTGGAGAATTTAAGGTTGGGCTTTGGCCCATCGTTGGAGATTGAAGATTTGGGCTTTGGCCTGTTAATGAGTGTTGCAAAACTTGGTTGAGCAACGTAGTTTGAACTTAATGAGTTTCCGATAATGAAATCGAAATTAATGAATCCTTAGGATGAGGAATCACTCAATTATGGTATTGGGTGAATGTGAAATTAATGCTCAAAGTAGATGGAAATGTTATGGATGGGTGATGTGTCACCTGTATGGAGGAATGCCACGTTGGAAGTGTCCATGTGGCGTAAAAAGCATCTGACGGACATCGATCGATGACTTCGATCGATCGATGTCACTTCGATCGATCGATGTCATCGATCGAAGTGGATCAGGGAGCTTAGATCGATTGATAGATCGATCAAAGACGATCAGAGGACATCGATCGATCACATCGATCGATCGATGTCACTAAGATCGATCAGAATGATCGAATGATGTACTCAGTCAGACATCAGTCGATCACATCGATCGATCGATGTCACTTCGATCGATCGATGTGATCGATCGAAGTCTGACAGCGGGCAGAATCGATCTGTTTAAGCTGTTAAGTTTCAAACGTGAAACTAACACTATCCTCCTGTTTAAAATAAGGTCAATCTGTTGTGATCTAACGGTGGCAGGGAAGATAGCTTTGATCTAACGGCCGAGATTTAAACTGTCTTAACTGCTTAACCGAATATGGTTTCCATCCAACGATCCAGGTTTAAACCTGCTAATCTATCTTCGATCCAAAGGCTGAGATTAAACCTTCCTAATCTAGATAGGAGGTTTTAATCTAACGGTCTAAATCAAACTTCGGTTTTGATCCAACGGTCACGGTTCCTTGTTTTCCAACCGACTCCCCTATATAAAGAGGGCTAAGGGTGTTCATTTGAGACACCAAGCTCTTAGCATTTAAACGCATTCTGCATTCATAGCACGTAAGTCTTGCATATTGTCCGGGAGAAGTCAGGACACTTAAGCGTTCGAAGGAGTTCAAGTTCAGCAGTGCCGCTCAACTGAACAGGTACCCGTTGTATCCTGGGAGACGATTGCTCACACCGGTTGGGCACAGTATACCGGAGCAATACGTCTTAAGGACAGAGTCCTCGACTCGCCCCGGGTTTGATTTATTTTGTTGTTCCATATGCACACACTAAACGACTGCGTCTTAGTGCAGGAGTGATTGTCTCCAACAATCTTAAGACGTATTATTTTTCAATTACTTCCTGTACTGTTTTGTTTATTGTGCAAAGGCAGTTTCGTACTGATTTGCAGTCTTCTTCTACTCATTCTTGGACCTGAGTCTGTTCTGATCTTTACGTTTTGATCGAACTGAACAGGAATGGAACACGAGAGCTCAAACTCTGTTCAAGGCTTCAATGGTGCTCACTCCGTGTCTGCACCTGAAGGGGCTAACAATGTTGCTACCGGACCGCAGGTCAATACGGTTCCGTTGGCACCAACCGGAGGGCCTCAAATGAATCCGGCTGCCACTGCTGCTCAGGTGGAGAAGCCGGAGAAGATTGCCGGAAGCTTCTTCAAGAGGTGGCAGCAGAAGATGCTGTTCTACCTCACGGCGCTGGGGTTGGCCAGAATGCTGTCCGAGGATCCACCCGTGGTTGAGCCTGTGGAGGATCAACAACAGAATATGCAGAACGCCTTGGGTGCTGAGGCCTGGGCGTATACAAATTTTTGTTGTTTGAATTTGATTCTGGGTTGCCTAGATAATACACTCTATGGCGTGTTTTGTACATTTAAAACTGCAAAAGCTTTGTGGTTGGCTTTAGATAAAAAGTATCGCACAGAAGATGCGGGTACTAAAAAGTTGATAGTTGGGAAATTTCTCGACTATAAAATGTTGGATTCCAAAACTGTAATTTCGCAGGTGGAAGAAATACAGATGTTGGTTTCTGAAATGGAAGAGGAGGGCATGACGCTCAGTGAATCTTTCCTAGTTGCGGCTGTGATTGAGAAGCTGCCTCCTTCGTGGAGGGAATTCAGGAGCTATCTCAAACACAAGCGAAAGGAGATGAAGATGGAGGATTTGATAGTCCGTCTTCGTATTGAGGAGGACAACCGTCGCTCCGAAAGAAAGCCATCCATATCTTCTGGTCAAGCCAAGGCTCATGTTGCTGAGGCAAAGAACAAGAAGAAGCATAACACTTTGAGTGTGAAATCCAAGGGCAAAGAAATTGCAAAGAAGTTCACAGGTAAGTGTTATAATTGTGGTAAGCCAGGGCATCGAAGCAGTGAATGCAGGAAGCCCAAAAAGAATCAGAATCAGAATAAAGCGAAAGCAAATCTGGTCGACGCAATGGATGACTTGAATCTTTGCGCAGTGGTGACCGAGTGCAATGCAGTGGGAAACCCACGGGAATGGTGGGTGGACACAAGAGCCACTCGACATGTGTGTGCTAACAGGGCAATGTTCAGAGAGTACGTGCCCGCGACAAACAATGAGCAATTGTTTATGGGAAACTCCAACAGCTCGAAGATCGAAGGATCGGGCAAGGTAATCCTGAAACTGACCTCAGGAAGGGAGTTGACTCTGCAGAATGTGCTGCATGTTCCTGACATAAGGAAGAATCTAGTTTCTGGCGCGCTGCTAGTCACGCATGGGTTCAAGCTTGTTTTTGAGGCAAACAAATTTACACTTTCTAAGAATGGGGTGTATTTGGGGAAAGGGTATCTTTTAGATAACATGTTCAAATTGAATGTTATGACAATTGTACCCAAAAATGTTGCGCCTACTGAGGCTAATAAAATTGTTTCCTCTTCTGCTTACATGCTTGAGTCTTCCTGTTTATGGCATTTTCGTTTGGGACATGTGAATTATAAGTCAATACAACGAATGATTAATCTTGACTTGCTACCCAAACTGGACTTTAGTAATAAAGAAAAATGCCAAATATGTGTTGAAGCGAAATTAACAAAAGCGCCATTTCCTTCAACGGAACGGAACACTGAAACGTTGGATTTAATTCACACAGATTTGTGTGATTTAAAGTTTGTGCAAACAAGAGGTGGTAAAAAGTATTTTGTAACTTTTATCGACGATTGCACACGATACTGTTATGTATATTTGCTAAGTAGCAAAGACGAGGCCCTTGATGCTTTCAAGGATTATAAAAATGAAGTTGAGAATCAACTTAGCAAACGAATTAAAGCAATTCGTAGTGATAGAGGTGGCGAATATGATACACCGTTTAATGAATTCTGCTCAGAACATGGCATTATTCATCAAACGACTGCGCCATATTCACCTCAATCAAATGGTATTGCTGAACGCAAAAACCGCACTCTAAAAGAGATGATGAATGCTATGTTGATAAGTTCGGGTTTATCTCAGAACTTGTGGGGGGAAGCAATTCTCTCAGCCAACGTCATTTTAAACAGGATTCCGTCCAAGAAGACGGATAAGACCCCATATGAACTATGGAAAGGCTATAAGCCTAGTTACAAATACTTGAAAGTGTGAGGGTGTCTGGCAAAGGTTGCTATACCTAAGCCAAGACAAGTTAAAATCGGGCCTAAAACGATTGATTGCATATTCATTGGTTATGCAACGAACAGTAGTGCATATCGTTTCTTAGTGCACAAATCGGACGTTCCTGAGATACATGATAACGTTGTCATGGAATCAAGGAATGCAGTGTTTTTTGAGAATGTCTTTCCAAAGAAAGACAAAAACAGTGAAGAAGCTAGCTCAAGTAAGCGAGTGCGTGAGGCGACTCCTCAAGGAGATGAGGAACCTCGTCAAAGCAAACGAGCCAGAATGTCAACTTCGTTTGGACCAGATTTTCTAACCTATATGGTAGAAAATGAGCCAAGGAGCTTTTCCGAGGCTATGTCAACTCCAGAAGCTCCATTCTGGAAAGAGGCAATTAACAGTGAGATAGACCCAATTCTTCAAAATCACACTTGGGAGTTGGTAGACCTTCCACCTGGAAGTAAACCACTTGGTTGTAAGTGGATTTTCAAGAAGAAACTGAAAGAGGATGGGTCTATTGGGAAGTATAAAGCCAGGTTAGTAGCCAAGGGCTATAGACAGAAAGAAGGCTTTGACTTCTTTGACACCTACTCACCAGTGACTAGGATCACTTCTATAAGGATGCTAGTAGCCATTGCTGCAGTCTATGATTTGGAAATCCATCAAATGGATGTAAAGACTGCCTTTCTGAATGGTGAGTTAGAAGAAGAGATTTATATGGAACAACCCGAGGGGTTTGTCGTTCCAAGACAAGAAAGGAAAGTTTGTAGACTTGTTAAGTCCTTGTACGGACTTAAACAAGCACCCAAGTAATGGCATTTAAAGTTTGATCAGGTAATGATGTCAAATGACTTCAAGATCAATGAATGCGATAAGTGTGTGTACATTAAGAGCACACAGAATGCATTTGTGATAGTATGTCTCTATGTAGACGACATGCTTATCATGGGAAGTACTCGGGACATAATCTTAAACACAAAGAAGATGTTGACGAGGAACTTTGATATGAAGGACATGGGAGTTGCCAATGTTATTCTAGGAATTAAGATTTCTAGGGTGACTGAGGGACTCATACTGTCACAAACACACTATATTGAATCAGTCCTGAAACGGTTCAATATGGATGATGTGAAACCGGTAAAGACCCCACTCGACTTAAGTATGCACTTAAGGAAAAATCGAGGCGAACCGGTAGCTCAACTAAAATACTCTCAGGTGATCGGGAGTCTGATGTACATAACGAATTGTACAAGACCAGACTTAGCTTGTTCAGTAAACAAGTTGAGCAGATTTACCAGTAATCCAAGTGATGATCATTGGAAAGCTCTTAACAGAGTAATGAGGTATTTGAAATACACAATGTATCTTGGATTACATTATACGAGATATCCAGCAGTGTTGGAAGGATACTGCGATGCAAATTGGATATCAGATAGTAAGGACTCGAAGTCCACCAGTGGGTACGTGTTCACTATTGGTGGTGCTGCTGTGTCGTGGAAGTCCACGAAACAAACCTGTATAGCTCGGTCCACTATGGAAGCTGAGTTCATAGCATTGGACAAAGCTGGGGAAGAGGCTGAGTGGCTTCGGATTTCTTGGAAGATATTCCGTGCTGGCCTAAGCCGATCGCTCCTATTAGCATACACTGTGATAGTCAGTCAGCTATAGGACGTGCTCAAAGCAGCATCTATAATGGTAAGTCACGACACATACGTCGGAGACATAACACCATTAAACAGTTGATCTCTAATGGCGCGATTTCCATAGATTATATAAAATCAATGGAGAATCTTGCGGATCCGCTTACAAAAGGCTTGCCTAGAGATCAGATGTCAAGATTGACAAACGGAATGGGACTGAAGCCCATAATGCATGAATCTTTTTAATGGTAACCCAACCTTGTTGACTGGAGATCCCAGAATCTTGGTTCAATGGGACAACTAAGTTATGAAGGTTCAGTTAGCACTTGCTCATTCCGTCTGATAAAAGTGCTGTCTGCAGAGAATTTAGGGTAAGCTAAGGCTTTTAATGATGTCCTATATCTTGATGCGTCAAGTGGAGTATGGCAGAATACTCTTGGTAGGAATCACCTATGTAAGTGTGAAGTGGGGCCGCTTCTATGAGAAAGTCTGGGGGGCAAGATTTCTCTAAAACACTTTCTGAAACCAGGTTGTTCATGGCCAAAACGAACACAACCATGAGAACCAAAAGGGTGTTAAAGGAAATATTGTGTGAGTATCGTTGTCTTGGTTCACAACAAAGGCTGACTAGTTCAAGACATCAAGTTACTATTTAGCCGAGTGAATCCGATGGTATATCACTAAGAAAGGTTAAAAGCCAGAAGCTACCTCTTCTGATGCAATATTTCCTTGTCTGACTTCTCCTCAGAGTCTGCATATGCATTTGCATTAATTTCCATTCATGTGGGGGATTGTTGGAGAATTTAAGGTTGGGCTTTGGCCCATCGTTGGAGATTGAAGATTTGGGCTTTGGCCTGTTAATGAGTGTTGCAAAACTTGGTTGAGCAACGTAGTTTGAACTTAATGAGTTTCCGATAATGAAATCGAAAACTAATGAATCCTTAATTATCTACGTAACGAGTAGTTAATGTTAGGATGAGGAATCACTCAATTATGGTATTGGGTGAATGTGAAATTAATGCTCAAAGTAGATGGAAATGTTATGGATGGGTGATGTGTCACCTGTATGGAGGAATGCCACGTTGGAAGTGTCCATGTGGCGTAAAAAGCATCTGACGGACATCGATCGATGACTTCGATCGATCGATGTCACTTCGATCGATCGATGTCATCGATCGAAGTGGATCAGGGAGCTTAGATCGATTGATAGATCGATCAAAGACGATCAGAGGACATCGATCGATCACATCGATCGATCGATGTCACTAAGATCGATCAGAATGATCGAATGATGTACTCAGTCAGACATCAGTCGATCACATCGATCGATCGATGTCACTTCGATCGATCGATGTGATCGATCGAAGTCTGACAGCGGGCAGAATCGATCTGTTTAAGCTGTTAAGTTTCAAACGTGAAACTAACACTATCCTCCTGTTTAAAATAAGGTCAATCTGTTGTGATCTAACGGTGGCAGGGAAGATAGCTTTGATCTAACGGCCGAGATTTAAACTGTCTTAACTGCTTAACCGAATATGGTTTCCATCCAACGATCCAGGTTTAAACCTGCTAATCTATCTTCGATCCAAAGGCTGAGATTAAACCTTCCTAATCTAGATAGGAGGTTTTAATCTAACGGTCTAAATCAAACTTCGGTTTTGATCCAACGGTCACGGTTCCTTGTTTTCCAACCGACTCCCCTATATAAAGAGGGCTAAGGGTGTTCATTTGAGACACCAAGCTCTTAGCATTTAAACGCATTCTGCATTCATAGCACGTAAGTCTTGCATATTGTCCGGGAGAAGTCAGGACACTCTAAGCGTTCGAAGGAGTTCAAGTTCAGCAGTGCCGCTCAACTGAACAGGTACCCGTTGTATCCTGGGAGACGATTGCTCACACCGGTTGGGCACAGTATACCGGAGCAATACGTCTTAAGGACAGAGTCCTCGACTCGCCCCGGGTTTGATTTATTTTGTTGTTCCATATGCACACATTAAACGACTGCGTCTTAGTGCAGGAGTGATTGTCTCCAACAGTATCTTTGTCTTGTTAGATTCATAAAAGCATGAACAATAATAGATGCATAGAAAAAAAATACAGATTAGCTTATAGATGAATAGTGAGTAAATCTAGGTTCAAAAACAGATAAAATGACTCAGAGAACAAATACAAATTAGTTCATTGTACTGAACTTAACTCAAAAAAAAAACATTTTTATGTTGCAATTTGACATTGAATCATTTTCCTGATACAATTTCAGGCTGAAATGCAACACCAAACATAGAAACAACGAAAACAATTAACAAATGAAAACAGTGAAATGAGAGGTAAATGAACCTGCATTAAGACATGGGTTTTGGCAGAAGAAGGTGGCCCGACGATTTCGACGACGTTGCCGACCCTTAAGGGGAGCTTGTGAAGCGGAGGCGGCAGAGCTAGAAACGGGCGCTCAGTGAGGACACGAGAAAGCATTTGCTTTGCAGTCTCGTCAGCTTTTATCCACTCTGCCACTCCTGACGCCATTGATGAACCTTCAGTTTTTGCGCTTTAATCTGCACTCTTCAGTAGCGTGGGGTTTTTCTTCAGTGCTTTACTGAGCTAAATGGAAACTGGAGTTTTCATAAGGATTTATATTTCAAAAGCACTGAATCCATCATCAACAACAACACATATCTAATATATTTCAACCACATCAAGCTATTGCTAAACTCTGGTGAAGATAAGCAACATTGAAAAAATACATTCATCCTAAAAGATAGAAAACTTGTTTACAGCAAGACCTCCGGTTATATATATATATATATATATATATATATATATATATATATATATATATATTTGGTGGCCGTATTCTGGTCTAGAGTAAACTGGTTTTGAGATTTTCGTAAAATAATTTGCATTTCTAAAGGAAGAACTTGTATTATCAATACCTGATATATATATATATATATATATATATATATATATAAAAACAAATAATGAAATACAAAAAACACAAAAGATATATATATATATATATATATAAACAAATAATGAAATACAAAAAAACACAAAAGAATGCAAAGTCAAATTAAAGTTGAGATAGTGTATAAGCTTCTAAATATACTCTATAAGTGTCCCTGTATCATGTCTAAACCTCGTTAACCTTAATCATCTGTCTTCATGAGCTACTATGTTGGACCATGTTCTCAGAAAGTCTAAATTTAGTAAGTCAGACTTAATCTGCTCATCCAAGTTAGTTAATATGCAATTAGTTAAATATATCACCAACTAATTGCCTATATTAAACTTGTAGTTTAGGGGGAAAAACAAAAGTTACTTTTGTTTGTTCTTCCATTTTTCTTTTCGGCTTTTCAATAAAGTTTTTTTTCTTCATTTTCCATCATATAAAAATAACTTTTGTATAAATAACATTATTTTCAAAATCGGTTACTTGAGATCGTATTACAAAACCAAAACAAATAGTATTTTTATAATAAGTCAAAAATAGAAAATAAAATATTTACTTACATCATCAAAAATAAAAAAACACAAAATTAAATCAAAATAAAAAACAAACGAAAAAAGGAAAAATAGTTAAATACACATTTATTGTTTTTAAATTTCCACTTGGCTATTTAAAAACAACCTTTATTTTAAAATATATACATGAAATAAAGATAAGATAGTTATTTAATTATTTTTCTTAGTAGAATTTAGATATTACTTGTAAGACACAGAAAATATAAAATATGGATTGCTAATTTAGTGACGAGTAACTTTTTAACATGCTTTCTTCTGCGCAAACATAATATCTTATTTAACTAATTACATATTATAATATAAGAAATTTATTGTTTAATATTTTAAATTTAATAAATGACTTACAGTCATTTTTTTTTTTTGCTTCAATAAGTGGGTTGCACATGAAATTTTTTTATAATTGCATTATAATAATTTCTACTTTAGTGAGTTACATATCGCTTTATAGTAATTGTCAAAGTCAAATGACGATTGAAATAATTCTCATGAAATATATTATTTATATAATTGCATTATATGTTGAAAATTTAATTGACGCAAAGCTTATAAATAGCTGAAATGTGAATAAATTCATATAGTCTAGATGCATTAGAAATTATAAACAGAAATCTAAAATGATATTAACAGTAGCTGGATAGGGATAGAATCACCTCACCGCAAGGGGTGTGGTGACACGTGACCGCGCGACACGTGGCAGCAAGGAGGGTTGGTCACCCTCATCTAGCCTCACCAACCCCCCTTGGTGCCACGTGTCGCGTGGTCACAAAAAAGGTGAGAAAAATTGGGGTGAGGAGATCTCAACCCAGCTGGATACCAGTTTTTTTTTGGAGCATGATACCAGTTCAATTTTCTAAAAATTTTAGATATGTATATTCCTTCAGAAAAAATCCATAAAAACAATTTTTTATAAGAAAAAACCCATAAAAGCTAGGCATGTCTAAAATATTCACATATTTCATTATTCCAAGGTTGTAGTATTAGACCATAATACTCAAGTTGAAATATTATTCGTTGGGTAAATATCGATTATTCTAGAAAAGATACAACAACAACATTACCCCTATTGACTTAGAGGCTACTGTTTATGATGAGATATGGGAGATCGGATGTACCGTGTACGCAACCATACATATGTATTAGAAACATACATAGGTTTAATTCGCGATGACCTATAATGAAGTTAAGCTGTGTTGATCAACTGCTACTTCAAGCGTATTCAATTTAGTGTGTCATTTTGTTTTATTCCATCATATTCCATATCATATTACAAAAATCAAAGAAGAACATATTTGATTCCATTGAAAATGAAAAATGATTATTATAGAAAAGATTTTTTTTATCAAAACAGAAAAGGGAAAAGAAAATATATTCCAAAAAATATTCAGAAATACTCCACTTTCTTCTCTTACCGTCATCGTCTCGTCTAGCACTAGCAGTAAATCCCCGGCTCCCCCCGAACCCCGGCTCCTCCCCCTCCCCATCACCCGGCGTCCAAAAGTAGAGGAGAAAGCAAAGTGACCAATAGCACCTGTAGCAGAAGTGCAATAAGCATATCAGATTCACTTCAACGCTAACAAGATGCAAGGCTGATGGATGGTTGCCACGGTATTCTTAGAATCTGTAAGAGAAGGTACTCGATTTGTTAATTTTGTGCAGAGGGGGTTCTTCCTTGTTGATGTTTACATGCAGTAAAGTCACTTTGATGTGTAATTTGGTCTAACTATAAAAAAGGCTAGATTTTTAGGGCAAGACATCATACGTTGTTATGTATCAATGTGTCCGCGTGAGTGTTTTTCCCCCCTGATGTATGTAATTAGTGAAGCCACATTTACACTGTTTGATGGATGGTATGCCAATTTTACTTTATCTTTGTCATAAAGGATGCTTATATTTAGCAACAATTCTGTTTTAATGAGTTCTGAGCACGTCGTTTACTTGTTAAGCTTGAAACGCTTTGGATTTTTGAATGCTTTATTCTTTTTTTCGTTTATTATAAATATTGAACTGAAGCATAACTAATGGTATTAACTTTGTCTAATTCGAAATGCTAAATTTGCAAGATGGCTTTGTGTTGTTGAACAATTAATATCGAAGAATTGTATGGATAATACAGCTAACTGAAGTGCCAGATACTTTATTCTGATTTATTTTGCCAATATATTCTTTAAGAAAGCTTCTTGTCAAAATATTCTCTTCCATTTTCTTCTTTTCTTTTCTTCTAGAAAGCCCTTTCCTGGTTCAGTACATCTCTTTGAACAACCTGCAATTTTCAGCTACCACTAGCTGATGGAATTTGAGGGCTGTTCTCTGTTTGGGATAATTTGAACTGAAATACAGTTTGGCCTTGCTTTTTTCTTTATTATTATTATTTTGGATCTTTTAGTGCTGATTTTGTAAATTTTTGATTTGCCAGGGAGATCCGAAATCGAGTAAAAGAGTTATAAGTTTGCTATTGTAGTAGTTGTCCTTCACTGCATACACAAGCTAAGGAAATCATGGTTGGCGTAATGAATAAATTCATCATTGCGTCTATCATGATGTGGACGACTCCAGTTGTGATTTTGTTCTGTTTCAACCATAACTTATTTCCTGGTAAGTTGTCTTTCCTCGGCATCCTTTAATTTTTTATGCTATTTATATTTCATTCATAATGTGGTATAGGTTTATATGAAAAGTAATTAATGATTCAGCCTCCAATGCAGATTTTTATGCAGCGTCTTCTGTCTGTATGAATAACTAGTTTAATCTTAAAGTGTTGATTTTCAGGGGAAAATCAGATCAATAATTATGTAACCAAACTATGCATGTCTCATGACTGAACGTCTGTTGACAGTATGTATTATTATTATGTGTGAAGGAGCTGTCTTATTAGTTCTGTTACTTTAGTCAACAGACAGTATGTATTATTATTATGTGTGAAGGAGCTGTTTTATTAGTTCTGTTGCTTTAGTTATATCTGCATCCTTAGAACCTAAGGTTGCAGAGGTACAATCCTATAGAACAGATCCTGGCATTTCTGCATGGTGAAGAAAAACGTTCTATTGCAGAAATTGATGGTCTTGCACCCACCCACCAACGATTTTTTTTCCTTTTTCTAGTTATGGAGTGTATTCTGGCTTAAGATGGTAACTATTAGCTTCTATTTGGCGGTACAATTCATTTTTCACTTCTTCAGAACAACCGGACGAACAACTTTATCGTTCATGGACTGAGGTGCTCTCTGGAATATTTGGATTTGCAGCATCTCTTTCAGAGAAAAATCAAAGGTTGTATTAGGTTTGAGATGGTAGCAGACAGGATATTCTTTCAATTGCTGGCATCAAAGCCCTTTTTCGTGTGTGTGATTATGTGTAAACAACTGGCATCTAAACCACTTAGGGCACAGATCATTGACCTTAGTTTCAATAAATTTTCTTCCTTTGACAATCAAGTATCTGGTTGGGAAATTTTAGCATGAAAAGAGGAATAGTTGCAAAAGGTGCTTTTATTCTCTTTTTGTTTTTCCACTGTTTGCCATCTGAATGATGTGTATGGCTTATAAACAGAAGAATTCAGTGTTTTTTCCGACTTCTGGAAGAATGCCTAATCTGGGTCTGAGAGCGCGTGAGATCAATTGATCTCACGCTTTTTTGCTGCCGTAGAAGTAGATAAGCTAGTTACTTAGAACGGGCAAAGAAATCACGAGATGCTTCTAGCATGATCCTTCTTATTCTATCAGAAGAACATTTTACTTCAATGACATTGGCACATGGCATAGATAAAAATGACTCGAGGTATGCAAATGATACTCCTCACTTGCACCGTGCTGCCCAATAAATCATGTGTAAAGGGCAATCTGATCGAATCGAGTTGTCTGGAATCATTTAATATCCTTACTTCTACTGAAAGACGGTTGCATGGTTTTTGCTACTGCGCATTTGTCAATATGTGACCATATTTCGTAAAATTGTAGTCAACATCTTTATATTTGTCTCTAAAAGTAAAATGACGTTTTTTGGGATATTCCCTGGAGTGGATGGATTATCTGTCAGACAAACAATCTATGTCAGCGACCGTCTCTCTATGTTTTTCATTTTATGGATTTTGTTAAATCCTCTGGCCCAACTCCACTTATTAAGCATCTGATTCTTCGTTTCAATGAACTGTGTTTTTCATGTCCCATGTTCATCAAAATAGCAGCCTTCATGTAGAAACACTAGTTTCTTATGCGGCAATAGTTCGTCTGTTATATGATAGTAAATTGAGGTACAACCTTTAAGACCATACCATGTTTGTCCAAGGAGCTGAATCAAAACTCACGCATGGATATGCTGCAAGTCTTTAACATTAGCTGTAGTGTACAAGTCCGAGAATCAAATGTCAACCACATTAGTATTGTCAAATTACCTTCTCTTTTCTAAAAGCTTAAGTTTGGGAGACTTATTTGGAGACTGTGTTTCATGTTTAAGGAAATCACAGATGTAGATGTCTGTCAGTAGTCTTGTGGTTATGATTGTTGTTGTTCTAATGATTCTTACTTGGAACAGGTTTAGCTCAATTGTCTCCCTATTCCACGACACTATTGAGTGGATTCGTTGCTGTCATATCAGTGAATATTGTGATAGCAGCCTACATTTACATGGCAATGAAAGAACCTTCAGACAAACATGAGCCAGATCCGAGATTTCTTGCAGAAGCCAAAGCCAGCATTCAGCAACCTTTACCAACTGAAACAGAGTCATCAGTCGATAGTAAGAAACAGGAATAGATGGCTTCAATCATCCAATAATCTAAAGGTCCATCTGTTCCCGAAATACAAATGGCGTTACCGTGTTGGTACGGCATTATCTAGGCTAATCATCCTCTTCCCCTTCAGCATGCAACGTAATATTGGCAGATCAATCTCTATACTTAAAAGTTCATGAAGTTTGTGTTTGAATGTTGCAGCTTGTCCACGTTGGTTTGTGTAGTTACTAGAAGTGCAGCAGGCGTAGTTTTGGGGGTTGAACTATGAGATTTGGTCTTTGTGACATCTTTTCACATTTTAAGCAATATTTTGAATCCGACTCATTGACGTCTTGGCAGCTTCCATCTCCCCCACCGCCCCCCCTCCCCCAACCAACACACGCACAGAGAAAGGGCTCTACCTTTCTTTTACAAAAATAATTGGCTACCGGCGAAGAATAGGAGGATGCACATGTTATTGATAGAGGATACATTAAAGGTTAAGTAAAGCTCCTCGATTTAGTTTCCATTTTCAATGGAGTCAATAACACACTCTTTCTTGACTTGATGTAATAAAGCAAAATGATTCACTAAATTGATTGCGTTTCTTATATTGTGAATTAGCAGTTGATCGATACAATTTGACGCAACTTTCATTATGGGTCATCGGGAAACAACGTCCGTGTTTCTAATACATGGGTATGATTGCGTATATCTAACTTTTTCATACCTGCCTGTTATAGGCAGAATTTTTTAAAACAATAAAGTAATGTTGGTTGACTTGATGTAATAAAACAAAATGATTCACTAAATTGATTGCGTTTCTTATATTGTGAATTAGCAGTTGATCGATACAATTTGACGCAACTTTCATTATGGGTCATCGGGAAACAACGTCCGTGTTTCTAATACATGGGTATGATAGCGTATATCTAACTTTTTCATACCCTGCCTGTTATAGGTAGAATTTTCTAAAACAATAAAGTAATGTTGGTGTAAAGATACTCAGGTTTCAAACCTTGTCTGCTGATTGCCCTCTTTTCTTAACTGCTCACACGATAACATAAAAATTGTGCTTACAATGAAATCTTCATACTTCAATTTGAACTCATAATATTATTATATGTATGTTGGACAAATATTCATATAGTGAACATCTAGATAACTTTAGCCTAATGCAGGCAGGATGGGATCACAGAAGGCCAATTCTGAGGCCGCCAATCAGAATTGGCCACGTTCCAGCAACTGCCTTATTTTTTAAAAAAAAAACATTTTTAATAGCTGACCAACATAAAACCGCCACATGTCAATCTAAAATCACCCCTCCCCCCTCCCCACCTACCCGAAATCTTCCTTCGTTCCCCCCCTTCCCCTCATTCCCAATTTCAGTTGCCTCAGTCCGAAACCCTTCTTCTCCAAATGGTAGACTATTTTCTTGTTTTAGTGTTTTTCTATCTGGGCTTTCTGCGTATCCAGACTTGCATGGTAAGCGTAAAAAATTGACAAGGATTCAATTGCTATAAAGAGAAACTGGATTTCTTGAGGTGACTTTGGAACTCTCCATCACAGGAAAATTTATTATCAAGTATTTTTCCATCGAATGAAACAGCTCCAGCATTTCCTCTTTGGTGTTTTCTTTTCTAAAGTTAGCATCTTTATTGTTTGTCATGATGTTTCTCAAATTTGGTGATGGAGAATTGGATCCTGATGCAAAAGGGGGTGTCTTGAATAGTCGCCTGAGGAGTGGAGAAGGAGGTGGTTGGGAGGCGGGATGGGGATTATAGGGGCTGAGCAATTTGTTTCTTCGTCGGAGAAGAAAGGAGGGTGGGAAAGCTTAGGTATTAAAAATGTTTTTTTAAAAATAAGGCAGCTTTCTGTGGTCATCTATTAAAAATGTTTTTTAAAAATAAGGCAGCTATTCCACGTGGCCAATTCTGATTCGCGGCCTCAGAATTGGCCTCATAATAGGCCTTCTGTGATCCCAACCCGATGCAAGAGCCCATGTATAATCGGACGGGATCAGGATTTGAGGCCAAAAAAGAGGTTCCAATCAGAACATGCCACGTGTCTAGTGGTAGCAATTAAAAAATTTACTCTCTGACCAATAGATGAATGACACGTGGCAAGTTAAAAATAAATATACAAATAATAAAAAAAACCCTGTTTTCTCCCCTCCTCCCTCCTCCTCACAAATCCCGACATTTTTCCTTTATGTTGTCAGTCTCTTACGCCGACTTCCCTTCCCCTTCTCCGGCGACCAAATCCACTTTCCCTCTCCCCCTTTCTCCGGCTGATATTACACACCCACCATGAACCTGACAGCCTTACATTATCATTTCATCCGCAGGTGACTATATTTTTAATTAAGAGGAATCAACATGCATTGATTGGTAGAGCAATTTATAATCACGAAATGGAAAGAGTTCTTCAGTTTTTGAAAAATGATCTGGTATGGTAGAAGTGGATGATCTGCATGTAATTTGCTTTCGTAAATCATTATTCCGCTCTTCGGAAGGCGAGGACAGCGCTCCCTTCGATTTTGTTGTGAGCAGAAACATGCAGAAGTTCACAACTTGATCTAATGTTGTGCGGCCATCGATCAGCGAACCTTCGTATATAGGTCTGACTCATTGATTGTGGGGCCATGGGCCAAGTCCCCCACACACCCCCGCAGGAAAAAGGCGATGGTGGTTGCGCCGCCGCTGGCTTTAGGTGCCTGAAGTTTGTCAATAAGAATAGATTTAGAAGAAGCAAACAAAAGAGATATGGGTATGCTTGAATATGCTAACCTTTCCGCCGAAGTGTGTGAGAGAGACTCTTGGATGGCTGCTCCGATGCAAAATCTAGAGTATGCGCTGTTGGTGGGTGTTTAATATCCGCAGGACAAGGGGGATGGGAAATGGATTTGGTCGCCGGAGAAGGGGGAGGGGAAGTCACCGTAAGAACCTATCAACACGATGTCGGGATTTTGGGAGGGGGACATGGTTTTCTTATTATTTGCAGATTTATTTTTAACTTGACACGTGTCATTAATCTATTGGTCAAAGTGTAAATTTTTTAATTGCTATCATTAGACACGTGGCATGTTTTGATTGGAACCTCTTTTTTGGCCTCATTTGAGGTCTGTCCTGATCCCAGCTGATGTATAATTGTTTTTCGGATAAGTCTAGTAGAATAAAATATCAATATAAATTTTAATAGTTATTCAACCACCAATAAAAAATAATAATTGAAGGTGGACCTTAGGCTTTGCAGGTTCATCGTATTAGATATCAATTACTTTTTATCATATGAGTCTATAAATACTTAATAATTACTTATTTAACACCATAAACTTACCCGAACAATAGGTAAGAAATGTTAGAACGATGTGCAAATTTGTCTCTTAAAATAAGCAAATAATGAGAAATGTGAAAAGAAAGATAAATGTTTCTTATGTGATGCATACTTATCCCATTTCTCCCATGTTTATTTCGCGTTTTTTCTATATACCCTAACAACATAGTTTACAACAACATTAGTTTACAACAACATTACTTCATTCTTTTAGAGACTTATGCTTACAGTAAAATATATGAGGCAGATGTACGTCACCATAGTCATGTGTCAGAAACACACAAATGTTGTTTCTTGATGACTCATAATAAAAATTGCGTCAAACTGTTTCGATCAACTACTAATTCACAATATAAGAAATCGTATCTAATTTAGTATCTAATTCACAATATAAATTAGATACTAATCACAATATAATTAGTATCTAATTTAGTATAAATTGCGTATCTAATTCACAATACAAAAAACGTATCTAATTCACAATATAATTAGTATCTAATTAGATACTAATCACAATATAATTAGTATCTAATTTAGTATAAATTGCGTATCTAATCACAATATAATTAGGATAAATTAGATACTAATCATAATATAATTAGTATCTAATTTAGTATAAATTGCGTATCTAATTCATAATATAAAAAACGTATCTAATTTAATGAATCATTTTATTTTATTCCATCATATTTAAAAAAAAATATGTCTTTAATTCGGTTGGAAATTGTGTAAGCTAACAACATAGTTTAGGTAAAAGTAAAACATCAAAATGGCAAAGATTAATCATACAGCCGAAAAGGTAAAATCGTATCGCTAACATTTCCTACCCGACCCAAGGGGCCCTCATCCAACTGTCCAGGCCTTTCTAGAACTTGCAGGAGCCTCTTTGCAATATAATTCCTTCTTGCCTGCTAATTCATCTCTACCAAACTAATCATTATCTTCTTTCACTCTACACTTCGAAGTCCTAAGCTTACTTCCTGAAGCGCAACAAGAACAACAAGGCGAAAAAAGAGAAGATTAAATTGTCAAAAATGGCGTCTTCATCTGCAGCAGCAACAGTAACCCAATTGCCTAATCCATTTTCACACCACAAGAAAACATCTTTCCTAGGAAACTCCAGTTTTAATCACATGGGCCATCGAAATTCAGTATCTTTTTGCAGTTTCAGAAGAAGTACCAAAAAGGCTGATCAATCTTACAGGCCTTTGAGAGTTGTTAGTGAGAAAGTGGTGGGAATTGATTTGGGGACGACAAATTCTGCCGTGGCAGCCATGGAAGGAGGGAAGCCCACTATAGTAACGAATGCTGAAGGGCAAAGGACGACGCCTTCTGTGGTGGCGTATACGAAATCTGGGGATAGATTAGTTGGGCAGATCGCCAAGAGGCAGGCGGTGGTGAATCCGGATAATACTTTCTTTTCTGTGAAGAGGTTCGTCGGGAGGAAGATGTCAGAGGTGGATGAGGAGTCCAAGCAGGTTTCTTATAGGGTTGTGAGAGATGAGAATGGAAATGTGAAGCTTGATTGTCCTGCTATTGGGAAACAGTTTGCTCCTGAAGAGATTTCTGCCCAGGTTCTTCAAGTTTTTATTTTTGCTCTTTTTGTTTTCTATTCGAGTGGTTTTAGTGTCTGGGGAGCTGGTCTTTAAGCCATCTCTTTTGTTTAATCTGTGTGCTGGAGAATTGGGTATGTCATAGTCTCAGATGTTTTCATTAGATATTTTTGCGAGTACCGGACTTGTATCAATCTTGACATAGTGAAAGGATAAGGCGGCGTTGCCAATGTATTGTATAAGAGATTGGCAGTGTCTTTTTTATTGTTTTAGATGAGTTCAATTTTAGAGTAATGGAGAAAGGTTGCGTTAGGTTGGCAACCAATATAATAATTTGTTATTAAACATGATTATGGATTAAGCAAAAAATTGCGTTAATGATAGGATGTTTCCTACATGGAATAGCTGTATGGTTTGAATGTGGTGACTCAACAAGTACTGTTGCATCTGGGGGCTTGGATGTAGTGTCAAATAACCAAGGGTCCGTGTCGCATGGTCCAAATGCGACGATAATTAAGCTAGGGCTGCTGCATTTATGGATCTTCGAGAGAATTCGAATGCGTTGAAAAATAAGCAAAAGTTCATAGGCCTTAAGTTAGATTCTGAAATAGAAAATAATAGGTCAGGTAAAGGTATTATACTAGGAACATGGGACATTAGAACTTTAATGGGAAAAAATGGAGATATTAGACACGATGGTACGGTATAAAGTAAATATTTTATGTTAGCAAAGGACGAAATGGATAGGTGTGAAAGCCAGAATGTTGGACATTTTAGTATTTAAACTCTGGTACACAATAAAGAGTAAGATAAAAAATGAAGTTGAGATTATTATAGATGCTTCATTAAGAGTTGAAATATGTGTTATTAGGATAGGTGATAGAATCATAGCCTTTAATTTTCTGCTTGGAAAAAAAAATCAATATTATTAACGTATATGCTCTTCAAATGGGTTTAAATGAGGCTATAAAGATTCTATTTTAGAAAGATTTAGAAGACGTGGTATATGAAATTTCATGATCTTTATAGGGAGAAATTTAAATACACATGTAGGGGTAGCAATAAGGATTACAATGAGGTATTCGGTGGATTTGGTGTTAAAAACAGGAACAATAAGGAAGATCAATTTTGGATTTTGCAATGGTGTATGACCTTATAGTGACTAATACATTTTTTTTCAAAAAGAGATGAACACTTGATTATGTTCAAAAGTAGACAAAATAAATCACAGATACACTATTTTATGACTCGTTGGAGAGATAGAAGAGCTTGTAAAGACTGTAAGGTGATCACAGGAGAAAATTTAACAATGCAACACGGTCTTGTAGTGTTGGATGTCTATATCTGAACATAGAAGATTGAGAAAACAAATCCTGGAAAAAGCTAGGGAAGCGTTTAGAAAAGTAGTATTAGAACAAAAAAGTCTTAAGAAATTCAAATGGTTATTGAAATGGTGTAGATAGATGTAAAGATAAATAAAATAGTGAGAAATTTACTTGGCGAGTCAAAAGGTCAATCGCCTGCAAATAATGAATCTTGATGGTGGAAAGAATTTCAAGACAAAGTAAAAACCAAGAGAACTAGTTATAAGGCACTTCAATTTTGCAAGAATCAAGAGAAGTGGGTAAAATATACGCTTGCTAAGATAGAAGCTACACAGGCTATAAGTGAAGTCAAATCTAAGGCGATTGAAAATTTTTATATGCGGTTGGACATGAAAAGGTGGAAGAGACGCGTAAAAAATTGTTAAAGCGAGAGAAAGGAAGGCAAGACATTTGACTCAAGTTATGAAGATAGCAAGATTTTAGTAGAGAGAACAACAATAAAATATAGATGGAGAAGATGCTTCGAGAAACTCTTTAATAAATCAATAGGATATGAAGTTTGTATTGGCCAAGTTAAGTAATTATGAAGAGGAAAGAAACGTGACATATAGTAGGAGAATTCGATGCCAAGGTAGGAGATGCTTTGAAAAGGATAAAAAATAGTAAAACGATTAGACTTGACGATATTCCAATTGAGACTTGGAAAAACATAGGAATGAAGGTATTATGTGCTTCATAGATGTTTATAACAAGGTTGTAAAGACTGGAAAGATATTTGACTAATAGAAGAAAAGCACGTTAGTACCAATATAAAAACAAATGAAATATACAAGATTGTGTAGATTGTAGAGAAATTAAGTTAATGAGCCATAAAATGAAACTCTAAGAGTGAATGATTAAGAAAAGACTTCGCAAAGAGACTAGTGTATCTGAAAATTAATTTAGATTTATGCAAGGTTAACAATTGAGGCTATTCATATATTGAGAAGATTAATAGAGAGATATCGAAAGAAGAAACATGATTTGCATATGGTTTTCATTAACGCAGAGAAGTTGGTCATATGGTAAAGTTCTACGAGAGATCATATGGAGAGTGCTTACTAAAAAGATGTTAGAGTAGCATATATAAAAATTATTAAAGACATGTATGAGAACGCGATGACGAGCGTAAGCATTCCAGGAGGACTAAGTCTTTTCTTTGTAAGTAAAATTTAATAAATAAGCCTTATATGCAAATTGACAAAGATTCAACACCATGTGTAGGTGTTAGTAAGCTAGCTAGTGATATAGACTTGCTCAAAATATAAAAAGGCAAAGTTTCTTTACTATTCCAAATCCCATCCCCAATAACTAAGCTACAACAACAACATTACCCCATTGCATGATGCTCCCGCCTATGGCGAGGTATGGATTGGGGGATCGGATGTACGCAACCATACCCATGTGTTAGAAAATACACAGAGGTTGTTTCCCGATGACCTATAATGATGCGTCAAGCTGTGTCGATCAACTACTACTTCACAATATAAGAAGCGCAACTAATTTAGTGAGTCATTTTGCTTTATTCCATCATATTTCAAAGTCAAGGAAGAATGTATCATTGACTCCATTAGAAATGAAAACAATAACTAAGCTACAAAAGCTTGCCAATTTCAAAAAGCAAAAAATCCCCGGCGCCTGAGGGGGGGAAGTGTCACTTGGACACCTACTGGAGGCAACAAAATATAACAGGTCTGGCTGGACCAATGTTTAATACATTTGGAAAGCCGGAGTTTCCTATTACGTATATTATGGTTATAAGACACACATGGCGGGTAGGATTTAGGCTACATTTCGAACACAATGTTCAAGTCTTTTTTACAATATCAAGGGGCGTTTATATAGATCAATTTTTTTCTCTTGTGTTATTTATTTATTTATTTGTTTTTTGAGTCGTACCCTCCTTTTGTCTCTTTTATGCCTAATACATATTATACGCCTTTATAATACGTCTATTTCAAAAATATCATATCATCACAATCGTGATTTCAGCCTAAATACCTAAATTTCTCACTTAAATCTCATACTGTCTACATAACATCAGCTGCATGAATCAACTGTCTCCCACGTGCTCTATCACTGACCATATGTTTTCATTTGTCATATAAGTCTTCTTTTTTGTAAATATTTGTCATATAAGTCATATCCTTCATTATTGTCTTTCTCTCACGTTTAACATGCACTTCATTCATTGTCTCACGCAGTCTGACATGTGAATCTGCAGGACGCCTTTGCATATGTCCATACCATCTTAACCTTGATTTCCTCAATATAGGAGCTACTCCAACCTTTCTCCTAATTTGTTCATTTTATTTTATTAATCCCTGTATGTCCATACATCTATCTTAACATTCTCATTTCTGCCACTTGCATCCTTTGTTTATTCTCATAATTGACTGTCTAACATTCAGACACGTACAACAGTGCGGTCTTACTGTTGTCATGTGAAACTTTTCTTTAAGATTTTAAGGTATCTTCCTATCATATAGTAGACCTGACGCACTTCATCACCTTAACTATCCCGAGTGTAACTTGTGATTTACATTTTTTTCAATTCATCCATCTTTCTGTATCATAGATCTTAAATAACTAAAATTGTTTAAGCGAATCCTTGGTCTCCTAGTTTCGCACAAGGTTGTAAGGTCATTCTTTTGTTGCTAAAATTGAATTTTATATATTTTGTCTTTTTTCGACTCAATTTGAATCTCTTTTCCTTTAGTGTCTCCCGCCGACATTTCAACTTGGTATTGACTCATTCATTAGTCTCATCAATCAATACAATGTCATCTGCAAATAAAATGCTCTACGGAACTCTGTCTTGAACTTGTCGAGTGAGCTTGTCCGTAACTAAAACAAATAACTACTGGACTTTATGGAGATCTTGTGTAAACCCGCTGTAATAGGATACTCTGCGTTTAGTCCTCATGGAGTTCTTATGCTTATCATTGTGTTCAAATACATGTTTTTAATATGCTACTCTAACACCTTTCTTTTCAAGCATTCTCTACAGAATCTCTCGTGGAACTTTGTCATGCGTCTTTTCTATGTCACTGAAAATCATATGCAAATCCTGCTTCTTCTTTCGATATCTCTATATTAATCTTCTCAAGAGATGAATAACCTCCATTGTTGATCTTCCCGGCATAAATCTTAATTGATTTTCAGATGTACTAGTCTCTTAGCGAAGTGTTCATATATTTTTTTGAAAAAAATTGTATTAGTCTCTATAAGGCTATACGCTACTTCAAAATGTAGAATTGATCTTCAGTCATTGTTCTTGTTTCCAAAACCAAATCCACCGTGTACCTCATTGTAATACGTATTCTTTACCGATACGTTCATTTAAATCTCCTCATATAAAGATCCTTTTACCAATTGGAATTTCACTCATGACGTCTTCTAAATTTTTTCAAAATTGAACCTTTATAGCTTCCTCTAAATTCAATTGAGGAGAATGTGCGCGGATAATATTGATGGTTTCTTTTCCAAAATTGAACCTGTTTTTCTCCCAAAAAACAAGAACAAAAAAAGCAAAAAAAAAAAAAATTAAAATAAATAATGTGTAAGAGAATTGATTGATTCATATGGCTGGCTTCATATAGTGGAAAAAGGTATGAGTGTAGTTGTAGTAGATGAACTCATTTTTAGATTTGTTATGGACATATTTGTAGTTATAGAAGGAAAATGCATGCTTACTTTTCCTAATTGCGCGCTAGGAGTCTTCTGATTCGTGTCTATTCTAGGAAGGAGGGTAAAAGAAGGAGCATCACGTCGCACGCGCAATTCTTCTCTTTTAAGCTCAATGAAGGCTGCGCTGTGCTGTCTATTGATTCCTCTCTTGACTCAACTGGTGTAGTTGAAAGTAAAGGCACATAGTTTGGTAAAATTTGGCTTCAAGGGATCCTGAAGGCCATATTTCTCTGCTGTTTTACCATGTTTTCTTGAATGATTTTGGATTTCTTCTGCTTTACCAAATCATACATGGATCAAATCGAGATTCTGTTAAGCTTTCGCAAATTATTTAGGGAGATGATCGCTTGTTGTGGTTGGACGATATCCCATTCCTCATGCCTTACTATGCTAAGCAGCGGTGTTTTCATTGTACAGGTGTTGAGAAAACTTGTGGACGATGCATCGAAGTTCTTGAGTGACAAGGTCACTAAAGCTGTTATTACAGTCCCCGCATACTTCAATGATTCACAAAGGACTGCGACCAAAGATGCTGGGCGTATTGCAGGTCTGGAAGTTCTGAGAATCATTAATGAGCCTACTGCTGCCTCATTGGCCTATGGGTTTGAGAGAAAGAACAATGAAACTATTCTGGTCTTTGACCTCGGAGGTGGCACATTTGATGTGTCCGGTAAGGAGTTGAAATCAATGTATATTCCTTTTACATGCTTCACAATGTAGCCCCTCTAAGTGTTCTGCTTCACCTGTTATTTTGTAGGGATAAAATGGTAGATGGATGGATGTAAAATTCTACTTATCTGTCTTTTAGTAGAATAGAGAATTGAACTTGTTACTTTATAGAGCCACTTGCCCTCCCTACCCCTTCCTTCCAGTCTTTTTCTCTTTTCCCTCATTCCTTTCCTTCTCCACCCTTTCCCTTGCCTTTGTAGGATTAGCATTTTCATTGGTGAAATCTAGGCAGTTCACTTGATGGTCCAGCAATTATATGCATATATTGGCGATAAGTGTGGTTATTCTTGTCTTACTAGCCCCAAGGACTGAATAGACCTTGAGCTTATAGTATCAGCATGGTGCTCAAGTGGATCTGGTGCAATTATCTTAATTTAGAACTCCTACATTACTGTTTCTAGCTTTGCATGCCCTTTTCTTTCTTTTTTGGTTATTGTTTTTCTTTTTTAAAATAAATAAGCAAAAGTCCTACACTTGGATCTTAGCCAAAAGGTCGAGAAAGGTATTAAAAAGAGAGAATAACCTTTGGTAAATAACATACACTCTACTAAAATTATAAAAAAAAAAAAAAGCTAAAATCCTCTTTTTGTTAGTTACAAGCCAACATGCCCTTTTTCCATACAATTATTGGTTGATCCTGGCTTAGCAGTTGTCTAGGTACTACGAAATACTTGCAATTTGATGGTCCTTAATAACATGAACTTTTCTACTTGTAGCTGTCAATGGCCCACCCTTGAAGATGTTGAGTATCCGGATGTAGATAGATAACCTTGTGGTTTACAAGGTTTTCTGTGCTCAACTAAATTATATATCTGACAGACTCCTATATCGTATTGTCTTTGTTGTACAGCTGTATTTGTTGATCATGGCTTTGGAGTAAGATTATTTGTTTGTGTTGGATATGTTGTCGTCTCTATTCTCCATGGCTGAATTGGTTAGGAAATACTCGCATGATTAGAACACGGATTGCATCTCGGACTTAACGTGACTGACTGACTTGCCATCTCTTTCGGTTGTGTCTCCATGTGTGTTTGTTCTTTTTCTCCCCTTGGTTCTTTCGTTCTTTCTTTCTGGTGTTTGACATTTCGTGGTTTATTCTAGCAATGATTTTTTCCTTGTATCTAACATATGTGTTCAAGGAGGGTAGAGATTTGGTATGGGACTATTGGTAATATATGCAATGTATTCAAGCATATTTTTAGTGTCTCCAAGAGTTTCGCAGTCTAAACCCTTTTGATTTTACAAGTTTTTGTAAATTTTCTCCTCTGCAGTTCTTGAGGTTGGTGATGGTGTGTTTGAAGTTCTTTCCACTTCTGGTGACACTCATTTGGGTGGTGATGACTTTGACAAGGTATAGAGTAACATACCACCTTTTATAGTATTGTGATTTTGCTCAAGTTTCTGAATAATAAATATTAATCTGCATGAAATGGTTAGAGAATTGTTGATTGGCTGGCCGACAGTTTCAAGAGAGATGAAGGAATCGATCTTCTCAAGGATAAACAAGCTCTGCAGCGTCTCACTGAAACGGCAGAGAAGGCAAAAATTGAACTGTCTTCTTTGACACAGACCAACATTAGGTATATAATCTTCTTTAGATTTTTATTTTCTGAATATTTGTCTCTCTGGAGATGAACTGATCTTATTTTTTTCCTCTGTAGTTTGCCTTTCATCACTGCCACTGCAGATGGTCCAAAACATATTGACACAACAATTACAAGAGCCAAATTTGAAGAATTGTGTTCTGATTTGTTAGACAGGTATGCTAAATTTGTCAAATATGTGGAACTAATCTTCTTATTGTCTGGGTAAATAAGAAATTTACGATTATGGAGTCTTGGTGTGGAAAGCATAATTGTCTTGCTGTGGGGTTCTTGATTGTGTGGTGCTAATTTAGTTGTGCTTTTTTGTTATTGTTATCTTCTTTACAGGGTGAAGGCGCCTGTTGAGAATTCTTTAAGGGATGCCAACCTTTCCTATAGTGACATAGATGAAGTTATTCTTGTTGGTGGTTCAACAAGGATTCCTGCTATCCAGGATCTTGTCAGGAAGCTTTCAGGCAAAGAGCCTAATGTTTCTGTCAATCCGGATGAAGTTGTTGCTCTAGGAGCTGCAGTACAGGTCAGTCGATTTCTGTGCATTTGATTTTGATTTGATTTGATTTTCATTTTTTTCCTGGGTAATTTAATTTACTTTATCTGTCGATCAAAAGGGGGCATGTCAAGATTTTTTAGAATTTTTGATGATGTAAAATAAAGTTTCAGAAGTACAATATAAATCGTTTAATATGGTACTCGGTTTAATCACCGTAATAAGGTAACTAGTCTTATGTGAAAGTTTTTTTTTTTTAGCGCGGTGGAGAAAGGTGAAAGTGAAAAAGTATATTGGGAGGCGTGCAGAGTCATGAATAGGAAGAAAAAAAAGAGTTATGAATCATGAATAGAGAAAAAGAGTGGAGAAAAGAGCAAAGGCTCTTGAGGGATTTTCATTTCTACTCGCTTGTTATTTTTGTCTTTCTATTCATTTTCCTTCATTCCTCTTTCAGCCATTAAGCTCCATATGGCAGTTTTTGATCGCCTTGCAATCCCTTTCTTTTGCTTTTCCTATCATGGTTTGAGCTGTGTAGGTTGACCTGTTTGTCTCTGAATCATTTTAGGCTGGAATCTTAGCTGGTGATGTCAGTGACATTGTGTTGCTGGACGTAACTCCATTGTCTATTGGACTTGAAACTTTGGGAGGAGTAATGACAAAAATCATCCCCAGGAATACAACTTTACCAACCTCCAAATCAGAGGTCTTCTCCACAGCGGCTGATGGGCAAACAAGTGTGGAAATCAATGTGCTACAAGGTGAAAGAGAATTTGTCAGAGACAACAAATCTCTTGGAAGTTTCCGTTTGGATGGCATACCGCCTGCTCCTCGTGGTGTTCCTCAGATTGAGGTCAAATTTGACATTGATGCCAACGGCATCTTGTCAGTCACAGCAGTTGACAAGGGTACTGGAAAGAAGCAAGACATTACCATAACGGGGGCGAGTACCTTGCCTAAAGATGAGGTAATCTCAGAAACAGTTCATCGTTCAGAGAAGATTGGACTCCGTTGGACATTCAGTTAGATTATTTTTATTCAGTTTGAAACTTGTTGATTTTTCCTTGAACTGTCACATCCAGGTGGACAAGATGGTTCAAGAAGCAGAGAGGTTCGCCAAAGAAGACAAGGAGAAGAGGGATGCCATTGATACAAAGAACCAAGCAGAGTCAGTTGTATATCAGACAGAGAAACAGCTGAAGGAATTGGGAGATAAGGTCCCTGCTGCTGTTAAGGAGAAAGTACAAGCCAAATTGAAAGAGCTCCAGGACGCGGTATCTGGGGGTGCCACGCAAGCTATCAAGGATGCAATGGCTGCATTGAACCAGGAAGTAATGCAGCTCGGCCAGTCTCTGTATAATCAACCAGGTGCTGCAGGGGCTGGACCTACACCTGGCCCTGATGCAGGGCCATCCAGTTCTTCTACCAAGCCCCCGAGCGGTGGAGATGGCGATGTCATTGATGCAGATTTCAGTGAAAGCTGAGAGGAACATGCTGCATGAGCGTGTCTATACGGGAGTTTTGATTAGTGAATTGGACGGCTGGCCTTATTTGTGTTTTCTGCAATATGGGGCTTGCCCTCTTTGAGAGAGGAATCTGAAACCAGGAGTCTTGAACTGGTTTGGAGATTTCTGTAATAAAGACAAGGGGATATTGAAGTAGAATATTTTGTAACATACGGCAGTTCTTAGCAGTTTTTAGAATTGGTTTGGCTTTAAATTCCACAATTATGAATCTCCAATTTTGGGAATATTAGCTTCTATTTTTCTTCAGAAGATGGTACTTATGAAGCCTCCCGAGATCATATGTCCCGTCTTTATGAGCATATTCAGTCAAGGTCAACAAACAATTTTGGTGATGGCTGGGGTTTTCAGGACTTACGAGCTTCATGACATCGAAAGTCATCTTGTAAACAATTTTGGTGAAAGGTCTATGCACATTTATGGAAGCTATAAGTTGACCGGCGTTTCCGGTGCATTAGGTTCCCGTGTTTACGCTAAGTCTGGGAAGGAGGTGGATCGCTTCGCGATCCGATATACGCAGCTTTACTCTACACTTTGTAGAAGAGAGTTTCTACGGTTCGAACCCGTGACCTCAAGGTGAAAAGGCAATAACTTTATCAGTTGGCTAAGGATGAGAATGTATTTTTGAGGCCATGTAATGATCATTTATATGCTAGTTGTTTCGAATGATGTTTAATGAAAACACATGCGCCTTTGTTATTTTACTTTTTCATTGTACGAATGCATGGTGAATATGAATATTCCGGACGAAACCTAGCATACCGAAAGCAAAATGGCAGAAAAAAGAGCAAAAAGCAAATATACCGGAAACAAAATGGATCCACAAAAGAGGAAAATGGAGGCAAAAGAAAGCAAACGAACTTGAATATTTCGGTAGAAAGCAAAAGTATCGGAAGAAAAGCAAATCAAAGGAAGCAAGAAAGGGCAGGTGCACTAATCTCCCACATTTACACAGGGTCCAAAGAGGGGCCGGATCACTTTGCGATCTGATGTAATCAGTCTTACCTTACGCTAAATCAAATCAAAGGAAGCAAATCAAAGCAAAAAAGAAAGCATAAAACAAAAGCAAGCAGAAAGAACACAACATGAAAACAAAAGAACGTAAAAGAGAGCAGGAAATGCTTTTGGAAAGAAACGAACATACCAGAATTAAAAAAGAGAAAAACAATTTGTTACTAATAGCTGCTATGCTACGAGCTATTAGTATTTTTTTTTTAAAAAAAAAAAACCACCACAGCTGAACTGATGTTATGTCATCCGGAAAAAAAATGGTAATTCAACATGGGATTAAGTCTAACAATAATGTTATACCAATGGAAGTACCGTTTGCTTGCTACCAGTAGAATGAAAGGACATGTAAATTTCAGCAATCCAAAAATAGTATGTATTAGATGCAGGACTAGCAGTACACTAACAGCCATATCAAGTGTCAAAGAGTCTGAAAAGAATACAAAGACACATCCCTGCTCTTGAGGCTTGAAAGAGGAGTCTGGCGATACGGGACTACGCAAAGTTGTCTTATGAATCAGTTGACGATTTCAATTCCTGTCAATGGTGATCCTGCATGGAGCTGTAGGGCGACATCACCCGTAACCTGTAGGTATTATGAGGAAACAGAAGTGTCAGGGAACAAGAGAGATTAAATACGTAGTAGCAAGTTATGAACTACTTCAACAGTTCTGTGGGAAATTCTGTGACAATATAGGAAATATGGTAATCATTCTTAAGATTTTAACAACTCCTTAACAGAAATTATGCATTCATGAAGAAGTTAGTGCCAACCGATGGAATTGATGTAACATAATTTAAAAAGGCGTTCTCGGTGCACTAGGATCCCGCGTTAGAGCAGGGTCAGAAGAGAGGCAAGATATACGCAGTCTTACCTTACACTTTGTGCAAGAGACTGTTTTCGTGGTTTGAACCTGTGACCTCAAGGTCACAAAGCAGCAACCTTACCAGTTGCTCCAAGGCTTGCCCTCGTAACAGAGAATTTAAAGAAAAGCTGCAATTGAATAATTAGTTTATTACCTTGGCCATGTGTCTGTATGAATGTTCAGTGACTCCAGCAATATGTGGCGTAATAGTGACATTTGGAAACTTCAAAATAGCATCATCTGGATCGAACGGCTCAGCCCAGGCAACATCGATGCCTAGTGCCCCCAGGTGGCCTGATTTCAGATGATGGAGAACAGCATTGTAATCCAAGAGACCACCTCTAGCTATGTTTACCAACATGGCACCCTGAAAATGGTAACATACCCACTCATTGAGTTATTTTTAACTATAACTACAAATTGAAAACTAAAAAAGGAAATATATGAAGAAAACAAATGCTTAGAAGACATTGGTCCAACAATAAACAAGTTTCAGAAAGGGAAAGTCGGATCATCCAAAAGTAAACAATCAGGCACGTTTACAAGGGGGAGGGGACAAGGGTACGTGCCCCTCTCCTCCCTCCTTACCCTTCTATAATTTTATGTTAATCCTTAAATAGTTTGGGAGTGTTCTAGTTGGTAAAGTAGTCCCTGAATACCCATCTATAATTTTATATTCACCCTTAAATATTTTGGGTGTGTTCTAATTGGTAAAGTGGTCCCCGAATGGTGAACTTGTAAGTGGTTGAGGTTTAAATCAAGAAACTAGTATTAGAAGAGCTTTTGATACACGTTGGGGTATGTATTTCGGTTCATGGTTAAAGTTGATTCTCATGCATAATTGTGTGTTGCTTGAGATAACTGAAAAAGATAAGGAATTCTCTGATTTGAAGAAAATAATTAGTTTGTCTCAAAAGTTGGTGGTGACTAAAAATGATATTGTCTATTTGTTGATGTTTATGCTTTTAAAATATGAATAGATTTTTCTTCAGTTCCTACTGCTACTATAGGAATGGTCTTTTCAGCTACGAATATACTCAAGAATCGGCTGCGAAATAAAATAAAAGATACTTGGATAGGTAATTGTTTGCTTACTTATGTTGAGAAAGATTTTCCTTATAAAGTCTGTATTAAAAAAAACTATAAATTATATCAAACTATAAAAGTTCGTCGTAAGCAATTGTAGCTTTTAATGATATGGTTTGCATTTTGAAGTAATGGTCTTGTTATATCATTAATTGCATATGAGTTGTATAGACATTTTTTTTTTTTTGATAAACTGTCTTATATTAATATTGATCGTGTCCCTCATAAAAATATTTTCTTGAACCATCCCTGTAAACAATGGCTAGAAGCTTAAGCGGGATACTTTATGTACATAACTAATCAAGGTGAGACTACAAGTTTATTGACAGATACCGAATGGAGAAATTTCATTGTTTTGTGTCCTTGCTCTTGTTTCAAATGACACGGACTCAAGTTGGAAATTTTGACAGCCTAGGGTAATAAACTCCTGTACTTGTGGCGTCGTTCAAGAGCATGACCACTTTGGCTGTAGTCACTAGTTTGCATGGCCTTGTTTTCACAAAGCAATTTATGCCTAGCACCCCCACATCAACAAGACATCAGAAGAAAATTGAGGGCTACCTTGTGGTTGTCTTTTTTCTTTCTTCCGATAAATGGTTATTTACCTAACTAGGCTGCTTATGTCTATTTAGAACCAACACCCAAGTTCAAACTTCATTTCCATACACAAGCATCAGCTAGAATAAGATAAAGCACATAATCCCATATTTGGTGAATGAACCAATAAGGTTTTGGACATGGGTGATTGATTTGAAACAGCATCTTCCTCATGCCCAAACTGGTGAAGAATTGTCACAACATTGGTGGTTCCCTCAGGTGTGCAATAAAAGTGGACATCATGAACAAGAATGACTCTGCGATGTTGCTGTTTCTTTTACATGTTCTAAGGAAGATGGAGTTCACAGACAAGATGATAGATTTGATCTTGAGTTGCATGTTCTCTGCCTCCTATTCCATTAACCTAAATGTTTCCTCAATTGCCACATTTCATGCATCTAGAGAATTAAGGCGAGGGAGTCCTTTATCCACTACTTTTTTGTCCTGATCATGGAAGAGTTCATTCTGATTCTGAAGGAGAAAGTCCGGGATGGTGACTACCTACTTCATCCCAAATGCCTAAGCAGCAGGTTTTACCACCAAGGTGGAGGTAAAATGGGAGCGGATTGTAGCAAGGAGGTCCTAGGATTGTGGGGGTCAATAATGTTTTCCTTATGAGGATAATATGGAATATTTGCTCAAGGAAATAACCTCTTTGAATCCAATGGGTCCAAGCCGTAATTCTACAGGGTAAATCCTATTGCAGGTGGTGGCAAGGACTTGGATGTGGAAAAACTTCTCCACGTTACAGAACTGATTATAAATGGGAAATAGGAAAAATCTTTGCTACTGGCATGATTCATGGCACTCGTGGGAGTACTTGATCAAGAAAGTGATCCTCTAAAAAGGAAGCTTGAAGTCAGTGAGGATGCAATGCTTCAGATGAAGAGGTTGGGGATGTCATCACGAATTGTACATTTTCCACGCTCCAGAGATCACATGCAAGATGGTTGAATATAGATGCCTCTAAAATATGGACAATTTACCGCTATAAGTGCCACATCTACTCAGCAAGTGAACAAGCGCCAGATAGATTGGGATCAATTTGGCGCGTGAGCCACACGAGCCACGCCTTAGCCTCATACCTGATGATTGGTTCAGCTGAGGCCCTCCTTATCTTTTTTTGTTGTGTATGGAAGTCTTAATCGGAATTGTTATTTATGTTTAAGATTGCGACTTATGCTCAGGATCACCGCTTATAACTGAGAGCAATATCTAGAACTAATTCAAAATAAGGCTAGCTAGCAATGTTTGAAAATTGAAAATTATTTGAATTCTTGAAGGGCCATATCTGACTCATTCCAAGTCCAAATGAGGTGATTCAAAAGCCAAAAATTCCAAGAACTTAATCCATGCATTCAATTTTCACCATCTAAGAACTGAGCCCACGTGATCGGTGGCAGCATACGTAGAACCATGCCGTCCCACCACTCACTCCAAAATACCACATACCAAGAGTATGTCCTTATCTTTATACAAGGGCTCATACATGGAAATTTAGTGGAATGGGGCTCATATAGGGAAACAAATGCATAGTATGCAACGACGGGCAGGAAGACATGGAACATTTATTTTTTGTGAGCTCCTACTCAGAGAATCTGACTGTTTAATTTGAGATTTTTCCAGTGTAATCACAAGCCATTCAGCTGTCAGCAGATAATTCTCTGGCTTAGGAACTGTTTGGGCAATTAACTCTCAGAAAGCACTTGTGAAGCTGGGTTGGCAACAACAATATATAGTGTGGGTCAAGAAAGAAACTAAAGACTACACAACAAAGAAAAGACCCCTACATGAAGGCTAGAGACACTGGAAAACATTGGAATTGGCATGGGATATTGGAAAAGCAGGAAAACGAGATTAATTGGGAAATAGTGCTTGATTGTTGTTTGGACTAAAGAAGTTTTGGTTTGTACATGTTTTTCGGGCCTCAGTCCTGTTATCAAATCTCCTATTTTTGTAGCGCTCATTGATGTACCTCCATCCATTTGATCAATTTAAAAAAAGGAAAAGGATAATAATAAAAATAATAAACACATCACAAACGTACCTTTCGCATGGAGGACAAGAAAGTGTCATTTACAATGCCCGCCTGCAAATAAAATCAGAAATCATTATGAACAAGAACAAAATGCAATAGAAGTAGATCAAATAAACGAGTGAAGTGGGGAAGGACTAACCGTTTCAGTGTTCATCACTAGGCAACAGACAATTATGTCAGCTTTACTGGCAAACTTCAGGATATCCTGATGACTCCCCTTCTCATCAACGAGATCATGATAACTCTCTTCTGCAGAATGAAAAATTGACGAGTGAACGCCTTTAAAGAAGTATTGAACTTGTCATCAAGAGGATGGAAATTTCCAAGATGATACCTTCAGAATTGGAGTTTTTCACATCTGAGGTCCAGCTCCTTTTGGTAGCAAGAATTTTCACACCAAATGGACGCAACCGCCTGGCCAAATGAATTCCAATATTTCCAAATCCCAATATGAACACCTAGAGGAACACAGATGCAGAACCTTATCGGTTAGAAGTGGAATAAAATGCTTTTCATAAAACAAAGCTACTTAGAATGCAGGATTCCATGATGTTTATCATCGGCGCAGCTGTGGTTACTCTTGAAACTATGTAGGTTGAACCCTGCATTCAACTTACTAAAACTGAAATTGCAGTCCAGATAGACGATTTTTTTCCTTTTCTTTTTCTATTGAGAGGAAAGTTAACAACATATTTATGGGATAGATAGGATAGATGCTTCTACAATGCTTCTCATTTCTCTTTATAAGTCAGCGATGGCAAGTAATATTGACTAAAGGAATTTTGGTATCATGAAGAGCCGTTCATTATTCTCCATCCATGACATGAAATGCAGGGAGAGCTATCTTTTAAGAACTTTTCACATGCAGTGGTTCTCCCATGCCAACTTATCAAAGCTTTTGACATACTGCCATCCATTTTGGATTTTTCACACTCAATGATAGGATTGTATTTTGGTTAGTTCAGCATAGAAAGACGAAGTTGATGCTCAAATGATTATGCAGCAGCAAATGAAGAAAAATCAAAAATTTTCGATCTGTAAGTCTTCTCTGCCTCGACAACGTAAGAGGCGACCTTCAAGATAGCTCTAGTGGGGGTGAAAGTTGATTTTCTGGACCATGTAATGCCTAGCCCAAAAGGTACTCTATCTGAAACCCGCAGCAAAGGAAATAACAGAGGTTCCCTTCCTGTTCCTCATTGGATCCTCATACTCCTGTTCCTATGAGTTCTCAGATACATAATCTCTGTAAAGCACTCCACTAGTCACTCGAGTAGATGTTAAGTCATAGTCAATCAGTTCCCTAAATTCATAGTGCTTAAGAAAGCATGAAACAAATACTCCCATGTCTTCCAATGCATCACATGAATTTGTGGAAAGTGAAATGTGGAAACACAAACAAAGACAAGACTTTTTTTTTCTTTTGGGGGGGGGGGGGGGTAGGAAATAATTTAATTTTACAATCTTAGAGAGAGGAGAAGGCATCAAAAGGGGAAAGAACACAGACACTTACAGTTTTTCCTAGAAGTGTGTCACCAATTGGTTCTCCAAGTCTTTTATGCTTTATAGCCACTGGGATCTCATTCTGAAAAATGTGAATGGAGTCACTGAATAAATTAAACATATTTCATAATGTTAAAACACAACATAGGGCTAAATACACAATGCTCTTGTTGGTCATGTAATTCTAATAAGATCATGAGTTTATTGCATCACCACAACCATTTAACACTTGTAGAATTCAATAGAAACCAGAATTGAAGATTGACACCAAGATTCAAGGCTAAACCAACTTGCTTACGGAGAAGACCCAACATTAGATATATCGCCATTTCAGCACATGAAGCCGCATTTCCTGTTCCACCACTCGGAATCCTTCCAACCTTGATTCCATGCTTTGAAGCAGCATCTATGTCAACACCTTGGTGCAACAGAACATAATGGATATTATAATAAATAATTAAAAAGGTATTCCACATATACAAGTTTCTGAAGCATCACAGTGGGATAGACAAAAACCTTCAAGGCCAACTCCATATTGCATAATTAATTTCATCCTTTTTGCATGAGATATGAGTTCAGCACCAAGTCGCATGCTTTTTACGACACAAATGTCATAATTTCCAATTAGACTGGGAATTTCAGTGAACGGCACATCATCAACCTGGAAGATTATACATAATGAAAGCGAAGCATCTGCTACAGATCAAGATCATAAGGAGGGAAGGAGAGTGAAAAATTATTTATCAGGACCACTACAAGACTGATAAAAGAAGAAAGCACTTGCATTGTCTACTTTGGATTAACAGAAGAAAATTACACGTGCAGCCTTCCACTTAGGTACATCCCGTATATGCAACATGAAAAATACTAGTTTTAACCACTAAAAGAAATTCAATAAGCAAAGCAAATCTCTTCTGACTGGCATTCTATAAAAGTTCTACCACGGGAAAAATACAGGAATATCCTATTTCCAGCATCTGACATGAACAAATAGTAAAACACCTCACTTTCATACATTATGACTTTGCCACTTCTCTATCTCAACTTCAGCAAATGGAAATAATTCGGCTTAACCGCGTACATAAACTCACTCCTTTGGTATACATGGCTTTGAAATAGCAGCTAGAATTAAGTTCTATGAACAGATTGATTTGAAATAATTGAGTACGTAAACGGATTATAGAGAGTTTTTCTGAATCGCGCATAAAATTTTTTGACCAGCAAAAGGTATCTTCAAATTCAATACCTTAAAATACGACATGTTTCAAGGGAACATACTTGTATAAAGGGAAAGCTTTGCAAATATTCCCTTGTATACGTATGAGAGGCTGCAAAATGTGGCCCACAGAAAAGAACTCTTGTGACATGCTCACTGTTGTTCTCCATTGTGTTCTCTACTTCCTTAACGGACCTGTATTCAGAAGCAAAAATAAGAAACAGAGCGCTTAGCCAGGATCAAGCCTTTTGGAGGGAAGGATTTATTATTTTTAGTATCCTTTTTTGATTTGGTCCAAAAGACAAAAACAGAAACAATACATAGCGCCTAGAGATTCCAAAAAAATGACCCAGGGCCAACTTATGCTTTGTCAGTGATCTTGAATTTCACATCATGAAAGGAAGAAAAATTCTTCAAACAATCAAGAAAAAGCCTCATGTAGGATGATAAAGCTAATAGAATTAGTTTTTGCCAAAAAGAGATTGAAATGCTCGCCACCAAAAACCTAAACATAAGCCTGACAGTACCACACAATGACCAGTCAGTTTCATCTATGTAGGCAAATGCACACCACAAAATGCTTCTCAGTTGGTGGTAGTCCCGCTTAAACCAGTCCAAGGTGAAAAAGGATACTTCATCAGTAGTTTTATTGCGGGCATGTGTAGCCACTAGATATCATTACTCCTTAACCACTATCCTAGTGGTCACCACTAATCAACAGAATATACACAATGGAAAACAGTAGCGTGGTAGCCCGGCCCATGGTCAGTCCAAGGTGAAAAAACGATACTTTGCAAGTAGTATTATTGTGGTCAATGAGTAGCTACTAGGAATCATTACTCTTTAACCAATATTGTCTCTTGTTTCTTTCTTTTTTCTTTTTTAATTGGGGTCGACGAGTAGCTAATGGGCAGCATTACTCATCAATGAATATCCTACTAGCTACTGCGAATCAATGGGATATACAGTGTGGCTCTGCTTAAAACAGGGGCCTCTATTCAATTTGTTTATCCTTAAGAAAAGAGTTTGTCTAAAATAAATTTGTAATCTTGACATGGGTCATCATTTCAATCTAAAGAACTGGCAAACAAGAAAAGGAAAATCAACTAACAAGCAACTGCAGCACCATCTTACTCCCACAACTCAGATAGTCAATCCAATAACAAATGGAGGAAGAAAACATAAAATAAAATTAAAAATCGCTCGCATGATTTACAAAAATGAAGCTCAGTATCTCTAAGCATTGTGGCATTGATAAAATGGGTCGATTGAGTGACCTGGAATCGAGAAGCCCACGAGACTCGAGAGCTCGGCCTAGAGTACCTGCGCTCTGGTGACTCCAATATCCTGTATTTGCTGCGGAATATCTCCAAACCTTTAGGAGAAATGACTTGGAGGCTGTGTTACAGTTCATAAGGGTATGAAAACAATAAACAAATGCTTTTCCTTTTCGATAAACTACTCAGAAAGGGCTGACACATTACTTAGGAAGCAGTAAGAACGAAAAACAGACGAATCAAAGTAGTGTTAGTAGTATCATTTATTCCATTCGGTTTCGATTTACCTCTCAAAACTTTTTTTTCAAAAAAAAAAAATTATGCGATGACTCGTATAGGTCCACTATATACCTCGGGGGATAATATCCCCTCACCGCAAATGGGATGCGGTGACGCGTGACCGCGCGACACGTGGCAGCAAGGGAGTGGTGAACCTAGATGATGGTCACCCGCATCTAGCCTCACCACGTCCTTTACTGCCACGTGTCGCGTGGTCACAAAGGGGGTGAGAAAAGTGGAGTTAGGAGATCCCAACCCCTAACTCAGATGTCCTAATGCGTAATTTTACGCACATAGGTCATTACATAATAAAATTTTAAAATATGTTCATTTTTTTAATACAATTACATAATTTTATATTTGGTAGCAGCCTAACCGACAATCACACGTAAAAGGTGGTGTACTAGACTTTCGCGTTGGTGCATGGTCCGGAGAGGGGCTAGCTCGCTTCGAAAACTGATGTACACATTTTTATCCTATACTTCGTGCAAGAGGTTGTTTCCACGAATTCGATGTACGCAGTCTTACCCAACACTCTTTGTAAGACACTATTTCTGCGATCAAACTCGTGATCTCAAAATCATAAAACTTTAACATTGTCAGTTGCTCCAAGACCCGCCTAGAACCCACAATCACACGTACGGAGGTAAATAAACAAAATAGTTTATGAATTTCTTGTTTTAGACCTGTGAAATAACTCGTAAACATGATGCCGGTGGACCTTTGAGCAGTATTTATAGCCTACTTAAAACAAAACTTGTAAGAATGCACAAATCTTTTGATTTAGTCATGAAATAAATGGAGGGAATAGTTCTTACAAGCGTAGGTCATAGAAAAACCATATTTCATCTTCATCATCACTTAATCTAGGTTATGATTCTGTTTTCTTTTTGTTCTTCTATTGATTTTATGTGGCAGCTTTGCATATGTTTTATATCATAAGTTTCTCTTTTTTTTCACTTCCGTTTCAGGATTAGTTCATGCAATTCTTTTTTGCTGGTTGTTTTAGTAAGATTGATCGCGCGTACCCATCTGAATCGTTACGAAAACAAAGAAAAATGTTGGCTTTTAGTTGGTGAAAATTGAAGATGGACGACAACAACATTGCCCATTAGTTTAGAAGCTTCCGCCTATGACGACGGGATTTGAAGTCAGATATATGCAACTATAAAACTTGTTTCCTGATGACCTATAATGAATATGAAAGTCAGATATATGCAACCATAGAACTTGTTTTCCGATGACCTATAATGAAAATTACGTCAAGCTGTGTCGATCAACTGCTACATCACAATATAAGAAGCGCAACCAATTTAGTGAGTCATTTTGCTTTATTCCATCATATTCTAAAGTCGACAAAGAGTGTGTCCTGAACCCTATTGGAAATCGAAACATGAAATTTGAAGATGGAGAAAATGTATCCCAATAAATTATAATGAAAATTTTGTCAAGCTGTTCGATCAACTGCGACATCACAATATAAGAAGTGCAACCAATTTAGTGAGTCATTTTGCTTTATTCCATCATATTTTAAAATCGACAAATAGTGTATCCTTAATCCTATTGAAAATCGAAAACTGAAAATTGAAGATGGAGAACTTGTATCCCAATGAACTATAATGAAAATTGTGTCAAACTGTTCGATCAACTGCTACATCACAATATAAGAAGCACGACCAATTTAGTGATTCATTTTGTTTTATTCCATCATATTCTGAAGTCGACAAAGAGTGTGTTTTAACCCTATTGGAAATCGAAACGTGAAAATTGAAGATGGAGAACTTGTTTCCCGATGACCTATAATGAAAATTGCGTCAAGCTGTTCGATCAACTGCTACGTCACAATATAAGAAACGCAACCAATTTAGTTATTCATTTTGCTTTATTCCATCATACTCTAAAGTCGACAAAGAGTGTGTCCCTAGCTCTATTGGAAATAGAAACGTGAAAATTGAAGATGGAGAATATCTTTTTTCTTATTTTGACTAAAGCTGTAAAAGGTCCGGAAGTTTTACCAGGAATGCAGAAATTCTACCTCATGGTCTATCAATTTTCCTTGTGTGAAATCTGTGTTTCCAAGTCATCTAATCATTGATTTATTCTCTTCTGCTGCTCTGGTTTTCTAACAAATGGAATGAAGGTAGTGGAGACCAAACAGAAATGAAATTCATCTTGTATTGCATATTATTCCAAGACAAGCCGTTTGATTTCCAGTTTCTTAGAAACTGCAAAACATATATGGTTCTTTGACCCTTCAGACTTGCAGGAAAGGGCGTGGTATCTTGCTGTCTGAAACTTAAAATAAAGCAAAGGCAGTATGCAGAGTTTAGAGTAGACTTTACCATTTCCTTCTGCAGTGGCATATCTTCAGACTTAAGATCATCTCCTTCTCTATCTCATGTTCTCATATTATATCACATTACGTTGCTCATGCCATGTGTATTAGTTTGGTAGAATTTCAATCTACAGGGCATGATAGCCCTTAATAAGACAGAAGATGTGATAGCAGATACATTGAGCAAATCTTCAGTACGTCAGTGCTGTTTGATGATTGTAGTCTAGTAGCTCATAGTACAATGCATCATTCAAAATTTTTATCATCATTACTAATGTGTAATTTTTTGGGTGTAATGCAGGTAATAAACAGAGCAAAACAAAAGCATGAGCTTGCTGAAGAAATTGTAGAAAAGAGCATTACAAAATAGTGTTAGGAAGAAAAGTAGAAGCTAAGAACAAGTCTAACTTCTTATCTGTCTAAAGTGAACATTCATGACATACTTGTTGGACTTCCTCTAGAATCTCTGCAGAGGTTGAGATTTGTCTTCCAGATGTGGCATATGATTTTCAATTGCGCCTTTATTGATGCTTTTTTTGAACGCTCTGAACATGTCTTAATATTTCTTACAGCGTTAGTTATAAAAAAACCCCTTTCTTCACTTATGGTTCATTCGTCTGGACAGATTACCTTTTCATGATTAAAAACACGTTCTCTCTCTTCGAAAAAACGCTCCTCCTTCTCTCTAAAAGGGTTTCTCCTCAAAGGGCAAATATTTTCTCTCTCCTTCGCTAATCTCCACCCATCCCCCGCCCTAACGTTCGAAATTCCACCGTTCCCTTCCTTCCTCCGCCTCTCCCTCTCTTCCCCCTCCATCTTTTCCTTCTCCTCAAACCTAACAAAAAATATTCTCTCATCCTTCTGACTTATCGAACGACCCCTAACTTTCCCGGCCGTTGGATCTACCGGTCGGAGTTCCATTCAAGCTCGCTTCCAACTTCTAGTTATGGCTCAACTAGCTGTTATTTGTCCATAACTCCATCATGCAGCAGGTTGTTCGAGCTAAATCTGCTTGGGCCTCCCTGCTCAAGCCAGATTTCTCTCCCGATGCAGCATCTACACTCATGCACACCTAGATTCAGACTGATAAGGGTAAGAAGATCTTTGAAATCAATCCGGATGATGTCATCTCGTCCAAAAGGAAGTGGAGTACTGCGATTATAGGCCAGGTAATGGGTAATCCCACCTCTTTCTTCAATATGAAAAAAATTCGCGGAAGACAACTGGACTTCGAAGGGTTTACTCGAAGTCCAAAGGAAGGAGGATGATCTTTTTGTCTTTCGCTTTCAGTCGGATGACTTGAAGCAAAGCATTTTAGATCTTTCCCCCCTCCCGTTTGGTAACCGTGTTCTCTTCCTTTGGCCTTGGTCTCCTGAGAAACCAATTCAAAGGCTTAGTTTGGACTCTGTTCCTGTCTGGGTTAAATTCCCAGATCTGAAATTGCATTACTTCAATGCCACGGTTCTTAGTGGTCTGGGTTCGTTAATTGGTAAGCCTCTGTTTATGGATAAGCTTACCACTACCCAAAACCGTGTTGCCTTTGCTAGGATATGTATTGAAATTAATGTTGGTGAGAAACCCCCACACGTCATATACTTCAAGGATGAAGAGGGGAAAGAGTGTTCCCAAGAGGTTATATATGAATGGATGCCATCTCTATGTCCCAAATGTAGAACATTTAGACATGATTGCACTAACCCCACTAACCAGGCCAAAGCTGGTGCTGGGGGTTTCACTCATAAATCTTCATCGACTATACCTTACCAAGGTAAAGGCCACAATGGTGCAGCTACTGGGAAGAAAGTTAAGTATGGAGAAGATGCTGGGTTTTATAACAATACTCCCAGGAAGGCTTCTTTCCCTGAAAGTGATACCCACCAAATATCCAAAACCCGTATGCTAGCAAAGGACCCTCAAACATCTAGGCAACCTTCCCCATCCCCTACAAACAACCATAGCAGGCTTGATATTCATCCCTCCCAAAACAAATTTGATGCCTTAAACCTGCTCTGATATCCTCTTTTCGTCCAATAGAAGTGGTAGTCCCAAAGGTCCGGATCCCCAAATGGATGGAAATGAAAATCTAGAGGAGGAATACAATAAAACACTTGCAGAGCATATTAGAAGCATTAGTGCAAAGCTGGATAATGATCAAAATGATTCCAGCTGGTATCTCTCTTCTAGTTCTGAGGGAGAGGGTGACTCTAGCTCTTTCTCAAAAGCTATGGTCCAGGCCACTCAGCCCCAACCCTCAAAGCTGAAATCAGTGATAACAAAAGTTAATAACCATAAGCCTACTTCGCTGGAGGTTTCAAGGGAAACCTCCAATGTTAGATTTGAGAATTCTATTTCCCCTCCTTCTAGGCAAAGAAATAGGAGCAGAGGAAGGCCCAGGGGGGCAAAAGTCAATAGATGATTAATATTGCATGTTGAAACATAAGGGGTCTTAACTCCCTCTTGAAACAAAAAGAAGTTAAGTCATTCATAAGGAACAAAGGTATTAAAATAATCGGATTACTTGAGACCAAGGTTCAAAACCATAATTTCCAGCCTTTCTCTAAAAGAATTTTTAGAAATTAGGATGTTATTCATAATATCCTTCCAAACTCGGTTACCCGCATTTGGATAGGTCTAAATCCAGACCTCTTCCATTGTCAGGTCTTGCACATTGAGGAGCAATGTGTAACCTGCAGGTTCTCATCTAAAACCCCAGACCAAACCAATTTCATTCTCACTATTGTTTATGCCTACAATGATAAAAGGCAAAGACGAGACCTATGTGCTGCTCTTAGATACCAACACGCTCTTTATAGTAATCTTTCTTGGCTTATCATGGGTGACTTTAACGTTGTCCTTGATAGTTGTGGGAAGAAAAGAAATCAGAGAATTGATAGGGGTGCAGTCCAGGAATTTCAGGATTGTATCCATTTTCTTGATGTTCTTAGCATGCCTTCAAGAGGATTTCAATTCACATGGTCCAATAAGAGAGAAGCTGGCAGCAGGGTGTACTCTAAGATTGACCACTCTTTCTGTAATGATAAGTGGAATCAAAAGCTTCCAAATTATCAATTGGATTACGAAGCTCCTACTATCTCTGATCATTCCCCTGGTATTCTATCAATCAAAACTTCAGACAATTTCGGTCCTAAGCCTTTTAAATTCATAAAAGGCTGGATGAAACACCCTAGTTTTAAGATGTTGGTTGAGAGTAACTAGAATATCCCCATCCAAGGTAATCCACAAATTCGTTTAACAAAAAAACTCAAAAGGTTAAAGGATCCCCTTAGAGCCTTGAATAACCATTTTTTGGCAACATACCCACCAAAGTCCTTGAAGCTATACAAAACCTGGAGACTGCCCAAAGACTTGCCATGGATGGAAGCAACAGTCTTGCTTTCCAGTTAGAGCAGAATGCACTTGAGGAATATATTAGGCTCTCCTCTTTTGAAGAAAGCTTTCTGAGAGAGAAATCTAGAATAAAATGGATGAAGGAGGGGGATAGGAATTCCCAATACTTTCACAGAATAATCAATGCTCACACGGCAAAAAACAAAATTCTTAGACTTCAGGATGACACTGAAAACTGGACAAAAAACTATGATGAGGTTAAAGACCTTGCAGTAGATTTCTTTGCTAACCTCTTCACTGAGACAAATTTTTCCACCCCGCCTCAACATCAGTGGACTGGTAACTCTCTGACTGATAGCCAGGATGCATCTATGAACTGCCAAGTTTCTCATAAAGAAATCAAAGATGCTCTCTTTTCAATGAAAAATGACAGTGCTCCAGGCCCTGATGGATTCTCTGTGGAATTCTTTAAATCCAACTGGGATATTGTGAGTAAAGACTTCTTGGAAGCGATTGAATACTTCTTCACCCATAACTACATCTATTACCCCATCAACACCACTACAATATCTCTTATACCCAAGATTGACAGTCCAATTAAAATGAGAGACTTTAGACCTATCTCTTGTTGTAATGTGTGCTATAAAGTCATTTCCAAAATCATTGCAAATAGGATCAAGCCATTCCTTCCTTCTCTGGTGGATGAAAACCAATCTGCTTTTGTTAAGGGTAGAAACATTCAAGATAACATTCTCTTAATGCATGACTTGGTTAGGTCTTACCAAAAATCTGATGGGCCTAGCAGTTGTGCTATTAAGGTTGACATCATGAAAGCTTTTGACACGGTTAATTGGAATTATCTCATGTCCATTCTCTCGTATATGAACTTTCCTGAGAATGTTAGGAACTGGATTCACATGTGCATTTCCTCTCCCTCATTCTCCATTAACCTAAATGAGTCCCTCACTGGAAACTTCCATTCCAGCCGTGGCTTACGGCAGGGTGACCCTTTGTCTCCAGCTCTTTTCATTCTTGTTATGGAAGGTTTCACACAAATTCTCAGAAATCAAGTCCTGCTTGGTCGATTTAAATATCACCCCAGATGCAGCACCCTCAATCTCTGTTCTATTGCCTTTGTTGATGACCTTTTCATCCTTTCCAGCACTGACAAAGAGTCCATTCGTGCTATTAAATGCTCAATGGACTCTTTCAAGGCTCAGTCTGGTTTGTCCCCTAACCTCACAAAAAGTGAAATTTTTGTGACTGGGACGTCAAACTCAAGAAAGTAATGGATTTCTGATTGCTTAGGGATCCCTCTTGGTTCTCTCCCCATTAAGTACCTTGGCCTTCCCATCATCAACAAGAAACTGTCCTACATTGATTGCCTTCCCCTTCTAGACAAGCTTAAAGCTAGAATCTCTAGTTGGACTGTCTCAAAACTCTCTTATGGAGGGCGATTGCAATTAATAAATTCTGTTCTCCTAGCCATGGTTAGGTACTGGACTGCCGCATTTTTCCTTCCTAGGAAAGTTGTCAAGGAAATTGAAAGTCTTCTTCGGACTTTCCTTTGGGGAAGTCCTCATAAGGCAAAAATCAAATGGTTGGACCTCTGTAAGCCTAAGGATGCGGGGGGTTTGGGCCTTCCTAACCTTTCCCGGATGAACAATGCCTATTTGATGAAACAAATTTGGTCCATCTGCGAAGAGAAAGAATCTCTCTGGTTAAAATGGGTGCACGCAATCATCCTTAAGGGCTCTTCTCTTTGGGAAGTTGAATCAAAACAAAAGAACTCATGGATTTGGAAACGTATGCTCTGGATTAGAGACCAATGTGAGTCTTTCATTAAACGTGTGATTGGAAGAGGTACTTCTACCTCCTTCTGGTATGACCCCTGGCATCCTTGGGGCATTTTGATAAAAAAATTTCTTGGCCTTAAACAAAAACTGAACATTCCTTTAGGTGCCAAGGTTTCTGATGTGTTACAGGGAACACAATGGAATTTTCCTTTTGGTAGAGGTTGGAATAACCAAGTCATTGATTTTTATAATTCTTGTAGGTCTATTCCTATCTCTAATGGCGATGACGTTTGGAGATGGACCCCTTCCCAAAAATTTTCAATTTATAGCGCCCTTTGGGATATTGAAACCCCATCCCCATCTTTGTCGTGGACTAAGATAGTCTGGAGTAGGTGCATTCTCCCTAGATTTGCTTTTATCCTGTGGATTGCATTTTGGGAGAGACTTCCTACTCTTCAAAAGCTTGCCCAATGGGGTATTGTGGATGATGATCTCTGTCATCTTTGCCATGAACAACAGGAAAGTCATAGTCACTTGTTTTTCCACTGTTCGTACTCAAGAAGGGTCTGGATTGCTATCACTCAACAATTGAATTGTAGAACCATTGAGTTAAATTGGGATAGACTTCAGGATTGATTACTTAACAATAAATGGTGCTCTAAATTCCAAAGGGACTTGGTTTTCCTCAGCTTTTCCATTACTATCTACCACCTCTGGAAGGAACGCAACCAAAGATTTCATACTAGAACCTGTAGGCCCGAATCTTCTATTTCGACTGAAGTCATGCACAACATTAGATTTGCCGCTACTCCTTGGAGGAAAGTTAGGAAAACACACAATAACTGGAAAATTGCTATCAATCTGGGTCTTCCTTCTTCTATTTTCTACTTGGGGGGATAACTCTCGTCTTTTCGTTGTTGTTGTGTTGTATGACCCTCTTTTAGCCTGCTTTGTTCGTGTTACTGCGGTTGTCTGTCCTTTTCTGCAGGGGTTTTCGTGATTGTCATGGATGCCTCTGCTCTACTGCTGTTTTGGTCGCTACTTATGTGTCTTCTTGCGACTTCCCTGAAGAAGATTTTTCGTTTACAATGCCGTCGAGTTCTTGCTGTTTGGGTGCACTGGAATTAGGCCCTTTCCATTCACTGCTTCTGCTTTGCATTCACTGCTTACATTGATTCCAGCTTTTGGAATGGCTTTGCGTTTTTGGCAGCCTTCAGGGGCCTTGTTGGGAGTTGGTATTCCCACTTCAAAACAGTTGTTGTACCTCTGCTCCACTGGCCATCTTCAGCCTTTCGTTCTTGGACGGATTTGTGGGGTGCATTTTGCTAGTGAAATCATGGCTCTACACCTTGGGATAATTTGTAACTATGAGTCATGTATATGTTGTAACTATGAGTCATGTATATGTAAATTTAGCTTCGCATTCTAGCTCGGGTTTGTTGGCTTGGCCTCATTTTGTATGGTTGGCTGTACATATTGTTAGATTCCTGTACGCCACCTTTTTGTTTTGGGCTGCTGCATAGTTTCTGACTTTGCTACTTGTTGCCACTATGTGCAACCATCCATGTAAATCCTACTTATTTGCCTTCGGGCTTTTATGAAATTTAAATTACAAAAAAAAAAAATGGTTCATTCGTCTTGGAAGAAAATTCCAAGGCTTTCTCTGTTGAATCCAAGCTTTTGATTTGCAGTCTGTACCTGTACCTGTACAGTAAGAATTGCAAACTTAAACCGTAAAAGTGTAAAAAAAAATATTAATGGTTACGGGTGCACGCTGAGAATTACAAACTTGTGATGCAATCTAAATACCGTGACCATAATTATGGGCACAAAATGCCATTTTTCCTACGCAAAAGCATGCGTATTTCAAGTATCAAAGTCCCTACCATTACGGGACAAGTCTGCAGAACTGGCTGAAGGTGTAAAACAAGTTAAAATGGCTATACACCATAGTATAACTCGGATAATGTCTTCCTGATTAAAGGTGACAAGAAGAATCAGAAAACTCATAATCAAACATCATATTCACATCTTAAGGTAGAAATAGGTATATACCTAAGTGCTCCCAACTCTCTATAAGTAACTTCACTAGATAGTTTGTATGATGAGTTTCTCTCATCCATGACTCGCGATCTCGACTGAATACCAAACAGGCATTGTAAAGGGTATATCCATCGTGATCTCAAAATACAGTGATCCCACAGTTAACATGAACATGTTAGTCAAACGAAAAACCTCCTAAGAACAAAAGATAAACCAGAAAGTAGAAATGTCATCACTGATAGACGGCTAACTGTAAAAATATCATGCTCCTCGAAAATATGCATAACATCAAACAGAATGGTCAAAAACAGAGAAAGTAAAGGGGGGGGGGGGGGGGGGGGCGAGCCTCCACACAAATACAGGAAGAAAGTGTAAATTTCTCCAAAGCCCAGGAAACACCGGATGCTATTTTTAATAATAATAAGCATGCAGCTGCAATGTGAATAAAACCATTCAGAATTTCGAAGTTCCAGCGTTAGTCCTTCTGAAACAGCTTGTAAGGTTCAGCAAACCAAAACCTCAAGCCTCACAAGATTTCCACAAACTGACAACTCAGGCAGGCAAACAACACTAGGGGGGGGGGGACCTCGAATCAGTAAATGAATGAAATAAGTTCTTGGTATCTGAAATTCACATGACGAAATCTAAAGAAGTAGAAATTTCAAAGTCATTTCAAGAAACACAAATGAGATGGTTAATCCTTGGAAAAGACAACCTTAAGAAGCTCTTGCTACTTAGGTAACTAAAACATGACCCAGATAGTATAATATCATAGTCATATTTGGAGTTCAAAGGGAATGTGTCTATCAATGATGATCTGCTGATTGAGAACGGGATGAAATGTAACACATGCACCTTTCCCACCTTCTTTGATCCACAGAGAAGAAAACTTTTCAGTTGGGAGCAATGAAATGTTTAATTTTCTTTCCAAGTGGCAGAAACGAACAGAAAAAAATTTAATTGCTATAGTACTTAAATCAATAAAGCTTATCTCTATTGTGATGGAAGAGCAGCCAATATTAGAAAACCCAGAATTGAAGAAGCTATGTATCACTTCGAAAGATTATGCTCTTTTAGAGTAACATCAAATCCAAGAACACATCTGTGATGATGGAATAAAGTCAGTAGTTACCAGTAGTCTTTGTGCCTTTGGTTGTTTGTCCCCTAGGATCAGCAACACAGATGTTGGTAAAGAACATGTAGTCTTGAGGGTTAACAGTTCAATGACAGTTTAGATGTCTGAATCACTTTCTACTGTTTCTACATTGCTCATTCTACATCTTGGTGGAGTCACTTTCTACAGTTTACAAAATATCATTTAACAAACAGCCCTTAGGAGACATCTTATATAGGGCGGAACATCCCAGAGCTGTCTAACCAATATTCTTTCATCAATCACCGACACCTTTCACTCCGCCGAAAAATAGAAAATCTAATCAGACAAGAAAAATAACTTAACTGAATGAAGTACAAGAAATAAATAGACAAAAACAGAGAAGGGAAAGAGGACCAGGATCCAAGATATCAAAAATATGAAGCGCAAATGAAGAAAATAAAAAGCACATATTAAATTTTAGTTACATGGCTGCCAGTGTAACATCTTCGACACTTCCCTCGGGAAACACAAAGAGACATCAGGAATAGACAAAACAAGGAAGCCAGACCCAATCCATACTGAAAAGGAGAAATTCCCCTGACACATTCGATGTTAAATATTTTTTGTTTGTTGGCAGAATGTGTATAAGACTGCTACGAGGAATCTTAATATGCCATGGTCACTTTCTCTTTTGATTTGCTTTTATTTGGGAAAGGCAGAAGTGAGGGGGTAGGTTATTGCACCTTGTCTGCTGATACTTTAGTTCTGTGATGCAGGATTCTGTTATGTGTAATTGTGATGGAGTTGGTTCCTAATCCATGAAGTTGAACACACACACACACACATATACATGTACATATATATATATATATATATATATATATATATATATATATTTGTAATTATATATATATATACATATATATATATATGTATGCGTGTATCTATATATATACATATATACATACATATATACACACACAGATATATATATATATACACATATACATATATATATAATTACAAATATATATATATATATATATATATATATATATATATATATATATGCGTGTATCTATATATCTTCTGGTCGGGTGAATAGAGGACTGACCGACCCGGGTTTTTACGAGCGTTGACGGGTTCTGGAGTGCCTGTCAACGGCACTAGCACATTATATATATATATATATATATATATATATATATATATATATATATATATATATCTGTGTGTGTTTTGCTTTTTTTTTTTTTTGAGCCACATCCTGAATCCTATACTCCTTGTGTGTCACATAATGCCTAATGCATAATATGTGCCTTTTGAATGCGCAATATTTCAAAACTATCATATCGTCTGAACCGTGATTCAAGCCTAAATACCCAAAATTATCACTTTAATCGTATATCCTCTACATGGCATCGGCTACATGAATCAATTGTTTCCACTGTGTTCTATCACTGACTATATACTCCCCAATTATCAATAAGTCATATCATTCTTTATTGTCTCTCTCCATGTCTTCTTTGGTCTCCCTCTCCTACGTTTAACATGCATCTCATTCATTGTCTCGCACCGCCTAACAGGTGCATCTGCAGGATGCCTTTACACATGTTCAAACCATCTTAACCTTGACTCCTTCATCTTATCATCTTTTTGAGTCACCCCAACCTTTCTCCTTATATATTTATTTCTTATTTTATCTTTTTCATATTTCTTATATTGTTCTTCCTTGTATGTCCATACATCCATCTTAACATTCTTTTTTTTTTGTAATTTAAATTTTTATAACTAGCCAGACGGCAAATTTACAGAGGAATTAAAGGCTGGACGAAGAAAGCGAATCACAGCCAAAAAGAAAAGGTGGCTCACAATGTGTATACTAGTCTAGTGCCAACCTTTAGCAAAATGTGGTTAAGGATAACCACAGTCAAAAGCAAGACCAAGTAAGTACATTCTGCTAACCTCTAATCAAACAAAATGTGGCAAACATCAAAATAACAGAAGACATATCGAATTCCAGCCCGAGACGAATCCCCGTAGGTAGCTTCAGCCCCAATCAAAATCTGCGACGCAGTCATCATGGAATACACCAGGCAAAAAGTAAGGAGCAGTCTGCCCTCAATCCAAATGTGACCAAACAATGCTACAAAATGATACTGCATCAATCCACTCGAATTGCGTAAGAAAAGCCCTGAACTGTCATTCTTCTGTGCTCCCTGCCTGAAGTGCCGCCAAACAATCCAGCAGAGGGTCCTCATAATCATGAAAACGTGATGCCCTATACAGTAACTCCAGAATCTGACCTGAAAAATAAAACCAACCGGCAGAAATGGAAATAAAAGAAAAAGCATATATAAAGAGCAGCAAAATGTGGAAGGTGTGAGATTGTCAGGGTGGTAAATTTAATTGTTTGGTTGGATAATATAGTGTGGCGCTCTGTTTTTAGTGAAGATTTTCGCTAGGAGCTTTAACGCCAATGCAAGCTCCCAGTTGAATCTAGTGCATTTTTGGCCTCTCCAATTTGTTGCCGCGAAGGAAAGACAGTCAAGAATTTCCTTGGTGATGATGGACAAGTCTTTTCTTTCATGACTGAAGATCCTTTTATTACGTTCTCTCCAGATGTGATACAATGAAGTAGCAAATCCAAGGCAGGCCAGAGTCTGTTGTAGTTTTGACTGCCAACTGCTAGAAACCTTGCAAATGTCCAAAATATCCTGCCAGTTTCTACCTCTGAAGGTAGACTAAATCTGGAGGAGGACAGATCCCCAGATTCAGGCAGAAAAGGAACACTGAAAAAATAGATGATCTCGAGTTTCAATTGCCCCATTGAAAAGGACACAAATGTTTGAATCTGCAAGGCCCCAAACATGAAGTTTGTCTAGGGTATTCATTCTATTCCAACATGCAATCCATAGGATTACAGCGTACCGTGGAATAGAGTGAATACCCCAGACAAAAGACCTCCAGGGAACTAAGGGCTGCTGGTTTTGGATTGCTCTTGCTGCATCTTTGAGAGAGAACTTATTGCTTGGAAGCCAACACCATTCATCCAAACCATGTTTTCTTTGCACCTGGTTACATTCCATACTGAATCTTCTCACCTCCTCGTCCCAACCCCTTCCAAATGGAATTCTCCAATCATTGTTGGCTAGGACAAAAGACACTCTATCATTGTCTGGAATGTGTAATTTTCTCTTCAAACTAGCGTGCTTCGTACCAAGGATACCCCAAGGATGCCAAGGGTCATTCCAAAAGGAGGTAGTTGTTCCATTGCCTATTATTTTCCTTAACATTCTCATTTCCTTGTATGTCCATACATCCATCTTGTATTGTTAAACTTTTTTCTGAGATCACCTTACATTCCTTACAAGCTATTTTATTTCTCCTACAAGTCATGAAATAGTCTATTTACCACTTGTTTGATCCGCTTTTGAATGTAATCAAGCGTCCATCTCTTTTTTGGAAAAATGTATTAGTTACTATAAGGTCATAGCTATTGCGAAATTCAACATTGATCTTCCTTCATTGTTCATGTTTCTAAAACTAAATCCACCGTGCACTCCATTGTAATCCTTATTCTATTTACCTACATGTCTATTTAAATCTCCTATAAGAATCTTCTCATTTATTGGAATACGCAATACGTCTTTCAAATATTCCCAAAATTGAACCTTTATAACCTCCTCTAAACCCACTTGAAGAGCATATACGGTATAATATTGATTGTTTCTTTTCCTAACACCAACTTACGGGCTATAATTCTATCTCATTTTCTAATAACACATACTATTTCGTCTTTTAATGAGGAATCTATAATAACACCGAATACATTTCTTGTCTTACTCTTTACCATCTACTTTGTCTCATGTAAATATAAAATATTTGCTTTTCTCCTTTATCATCGTGTCCACTATCTCCATTATCTTCTCCGTTAGAGGTCCGATGTTCCATGTTCCTAGTCTATTTCTACTATCTAACTTAGTATTTTCTCATTTACTATCTAACTTACGGCCAAAGAACTCTTGCTTATTTTTCACAGCATACGAGTTCTCTAGGAAATGCAGCGGCCCTAGCTCAATTGTCGATGCATTTGGACCATGCGACGGGGGCTCTTGCTTATTTAAAACTACATCCAAGCCCTCCAAATGCAACGGTCCTTGCAAAGATACCATATTCGGACCATACGATGCGTCTCATATGGGAAGCATCCCAGTATTGTGCAATTTCTTGTTTGATCCATAATCATGTTTAGTGAGAAAGTTTTACAATGGCTGTCAACCTAACGCAACCCTCCTTCTTTACCTGGGCTTGAGATTGAAAAGTCCAAAACTCGACGAGACGGAGTTACCATTTGAACTTTACATATAACCAAAAATAACAACGAAAGAACTTAATTTTTGAACACCAACTAAGCAATTATGAGAAATGTTTTCTCTGATATATGCCCAAGTGAAACATTTGCATTCAACTGCTCAATGAATAATTTTAAGCAGCATATCCAGAGTGCCAGAAAGGCAGAAATTCAGAAGAGAACTACAAGATCCATTGAGACACAAGAAGAAAGATGTGAGTTCTAAACAGAAGGCAATTGTCAAATATATGAACTGACTTGAATAGTACATGCAAATTCGCTAAAACAAGGTGAATGACTTAATCGAAGTCCAAGAACATGAAGCGCAATGGGTAACTAAAGTACACAACCGTATACAATTGGTAATCCACACATTTCAAACTCCTGATACTATTCCTTCTAACATAGAGCAAAGAATTCCACCACAGAAATCAATCCAACATCTCTGCAGTGAAGTTTCAACTTCATAGGAGTCTAAAAATACAAAACAAGCTCAAACCAGGGAACTCAATGCAAAAGATTCCTGTCTCCTAATACCAGAACCGCCAAATTTAATGAATAAATTGATCAAAACGAAAATAAAACTAATTTACCATTACAACAAATAGGTAATCTAAATGGGTAAAGAGAAATCAATCTGAAGTCCTTATTTCCATGATATCAATTCAGATTGGAAAAATCTACGCTTTTACAAACAGCACAACCCACGAAGGCAAACTATCTAACGCATATGTTCTAATTTCTCACAAACACCAGAAAGGGGGAAAGAAAGAAAAGGATTTCATCCCAAATCAATTATGAGTACCATCACCATGATCATGAGCATCATGATGACGACAATGATCTTTATGCCGATGAGAATCACCGCCAGAACTCCCGCAGCGGTCCTCGTCGTCGCTGTTGTCTTCGTCAAAGGGCTTGTCTTTATGAAAAATGCAGCATTTCTTGGAGCTTTTCTTGTTGAGGAATTCATTGTCGACGGTGTCTTCGCTCCATGTGACCTTCTTCTTGGGCTTTTTAGGCTTCAGCCTCAACACCAATGTTTCTCCTCCTCCTTGTTGCAGAGATGGAGATGATGACGATGGAGAAGATGGGCCATCTAAGGTTAGGGTTAGGGTTTGAGTTGAAGTTCCAACTGATGGTGCCAACTGCCTTGTCGCTCTCGCCATTGACAACAATCTATGCACGTCTGTTATGCTGCTCTTCTGATCGGAGGATTGTTCTTCTGGGACGACAAGGGATTCGGAATCGTCAAACCTAAATTTTGGGACCCTGTTTTTTCCCTTTGGTCCCTGTTAAAATCGATTAAAATTTACCACTTATTTTATGATGATCGAAAAACACTCTTTTACGCAATATATAGACAATTTTTATTCAGTCATCAACAACAACTTTACCATAATACTCCATAGGCTTCCATCTATGACATGTATAAAGAATAGGATATATACTCATATATTAGAAACACACAATTTGTTTCTCATGACCCATAATAAAAATTGCGTCAAACTGTGTCGATCAACTGCTACTTCACAATATAAGAAACGGAGCCAATTTAGTGAGTCATTTTGCTTTGCCAATTTGTGAGTCATTTTGTTTTAAAATGAGATTAAATCATAAGATATAACCAATGACTTGAAAATGAGAAAACACTTCTTTATTAAATTCAACCATCTCAAATTGACTGTATATAAAAAAAAATGATAAGCAAGTGATGATAATAGGTAAAAGTGAGAAAAAGATGTCAATGTATTAGACATTATATTCTTGATAACTTATATTTTTTAAACATAATTATGAAATGAAGACATAGTGAATACTACACATGAAATGGGTTAAGAAGTTTGGATTTTTGTTCTCTTTTCCCTCGACTCTTCCTTTTCTTTGTATAGATTCTTCCCTTTTTCTCGTATTTTAATTTAAGTCCTCGATAATTTGTTTTCTTTCTGAAAGAATATGTTAGCCATGATCATTTATATCGTTTCAGTCAGTCAATCAATCAATCGAACCCAGTATTTCCCAACGACAGCAAAAGCTGTCGCTAGGGTCTGGGGAAGGTAAATGACAGACAAACAATACCTCTATCTTAGGGGATGAGAGTTTGGTTCCAGTGAGACCCCCGGCTCTATATGTACCTACATAAACGGCTCAATACTACGGTTATGATGTGCTAGTGTGTTAGTGAGGTAATTCAAGAAATATAAACAAGATGCTGCCGATATTAAAATACTTCTAACTTGTATATGTACATATAATATAAAACAACGACATACCATAAATAAACAAGTGCAAAGTCAACTTAGATATCGTTTCAGTAAAGATACTAAATCTCCACCTTAAGATACTAAATCTCCACCTTCATAACATGTACATGTGTATGTGTATATATGTGTGTGTGTGTATATATTTGGTTGAACTTGCATGGTAGGATCCTAACTAATGATCAAAGGAAAATTAGGAATATTGCAGAGTCTGACTTTTGCAGTAGATGTAATATTGGTGTTGAAACTAAGAAGCATGCTCTATGGGAGTGTTCTAGGTCCAAAGTCTTTTGGAACCATCGTTTGTTTTGCAAACTAGCTAAACCTGTTGATATGACTTATAATGACTGGCCAGTTAACGTAATACTAGACAAACAGAACATTATTGCTGGAAATTTTAATGACCCCAGAAATGTTCTTTTTATGTTTATCATCTAGAATACATATAGAGCCGTCGGTCTCATTAGAAGCAAACTCTCTATCTTTTGGGATAAATGTATTGTTTGCCTGCCTCTCACCCTTTCCAGACCCTAACGATAGCTTTTACTGTCGTTGGAATATACTGGATATATGTTGTGAGCAAGTCTTTTGATAAAAAGATATCAGGAGTTGCTGTCTCTACTGACATGACAACAAGACAAGCACATGAATATATGCAGGTATGGGCTGTTACAAGGGATGTAAGAGAAAGAGTAAAAAACCAAGAAAGGCCATAGATTAGGTGAGAAAGACCATTTCTGGGATGGATCAAAATCAACACAGAGGCAAGCAAAAGAGGAGAGCATGGTCTGACTATTATTGCAGCAGTTATGGATCAAAGTTTTTATGATAAAAACAGGCTTTTCTAATATCAGTAGCAAAAAGGCCGATACCCCTGTGGTCCCATCGCTCCAGTTCCAAAGAGTTTTGTGGAGGATGCAATCAGGAACTCAGCGGTCTCCTAGATTGGTAAGGATTTGCCACAAACCCATTGTAAGGTGCAGCAACCCTCTAACCCAATTGGGCCGGATACAATGGCTTCGCTATTACTGGTTTAGACAGCAGTAGTGCACCCACGCTACGTGTATTCTGGTTCGAACCTGCGCCTTTCTGGAACAATGTCCCGATCCAAATACCAACTGAGCTATGAATTTGGACAGCTTCTCTAATAACTGTATAGCAGAGTTGAAAGCCACCAGAGAGGCCTTACTGACTGCTAGGCAAATGGGGTGCACTACAATTATGTTGGAATCAGACTCAGAACCTGCCGTCATGGCTATCCATGGCTGCAATGACGAGCTCTCAATAGAGCACATCATTGTTGACGACTGCAAAGCCTTAATAAAATGGAGAGTTTGGGAAGTCAATGATTTATGGAAGCTTATAGAAGGAAACAAGTTGGCGGACGCACTTGCCAGACGACGACAACAACCACAACATTATCTCATTGTCTTAGAGGCTTCTGTCTATGGCGAGTATGAGGGGTCAAATGGACGCAACCATAGCTGTGTGTTAGAAACACATATAGGTTGTTTCCCAGTGACCCGTAATAAAAATTGCGTCAAGATGTGTCGATCAAGTGCTAATTCACAATATAAAAAGCGTCATTTGTTTGACATGAAACCGAGATCCCTTTCAAAATGTTAGACAGCCCACCAGCAGAAAGTGTTGAGAGATTTTTAATGAAGACAATAGGTTTAGCTAGTGATTTGTATTATTAGCTACTTCAGAGGAGAATTCCTCCCCTCCCGCAGCCAAAAAAAACCCCTCCAATTTCTTGCTCATTCTTTCATTTGACCTACCAATAACATATAATATATGTAAAAAAAAGATAAACTAATATGCTAGCAGATGGGTAACGCCAGGGCTACCTATTTGATCTAGCCGAATTAAGGCTAAGTTGCATGGCCTTTTAATACCGATTATTAAAGGTAAATCTCTGCACGAGCCTATACAAATAGAGTTAAAAACGGTAGATAGATTGGTTTTTGTAGGTCGTGGTCAACGTTTGGAATTAAAATAAAATTAAAGAAATTAAAAACATATAATATGCTTGCTAACCCCCTCTCTCTCTCTCTCTTTTTTTTTATTTTTATTTTTGAGTGCACGAGCTTCTCGGATTCCCTAACCCATGCTTGCTAGCTTCCAAATTTCTATTCTTCCTTTCTCTCATTTTCACCAACCAACAAATTTAAAATGTCTAAGTAAAATTGAAAATAAAAATTAAAAGAAATTAAAAGGATATCCATCTCTAGCAGCAGCAGGAGCAGCAGCAAGCTCTCCACCAATGGCGGGCTGCAATGCGGTCTGCTTCTTCAGTGGATTCACCTCATCACATCTCTCCGCTCCGCAACACCAGCAGCAGCCAAACAAGCCCTTAATTTCTCCTGTCATTAAACTTCCTTTAATTTCTCACAATTTCCCCCAAACCAATCGTTCCCGTCGGACTCGGTCCACCGGCATGAAATCTTCGCCGTCGACCTCGTCTTGCGCTCCGAATTTTCCGGTAATCCTTAATTGAATGATGTATTTGGATGATTAATTTTGTATTTTTTCCTGGTTACTATTTCTTGTTATTTAATCAAGCTGAGTAACGATGAAAATGTTGTGAAGGTGGTGGCATCGGGGTCGAAGAAGATGGAGCCCTTAAAGATAATGATATCTGGAGCTCCTGCTTCTGGCAAAGGCACCCAATGCGAGCTCATAACGAAGAAAGCAAGTACACATTTCTTTTTTATCATTATTAATTTTTTTTTCCATCTTGAATTTGTTTATGCTAGGGGACTTTTTGTTCTTCCTCCTATTGGATATCTTTTCTTATATTTATCTTTTTTGGGTTCGAGTGGGATGGCGTGAAATGTTTTGCTAGGAAATTGTACAAAGGTCCCAGCTTTCTGGGGAGGTGCACTGTAGCACCATTCTCTTCACGGGTGGAGATCTTCTCCTAAAGTTGTCCTTGCTAAACGCCTCTCCTAAACATAAAAAATTGGGTATATGATCTCTTCCTAACAGGCCATGAGTCAACCATGAAATTTTCGCGCTAGGGAATCTGAAAGAGGTACAATCTAAGCAGTTGATGTGCAGCATGAGAATTTGCATTGTGTGAGCTTTACAACTCCTAGATATGGTGGTTTTGAGTTAAATGCTGGTGGTCTTGTTAGATGGTAGCCTCACATGCTACCATTTGAATCACTTGTAGCTGAATGCAAATTAAGTATAGTTCTTTGGCCATTGTGGATGCAACGATCTTGTTGTTCCATTGTCTCGTGGAAGTTTGAGGTTTTGGGATTGCAATGGTCAGATACCGTCCAAACTTGATTTCATGCACAATTGTAACACCAAAGTGAAAGTCTAAAAAGTAACAGACACTTCATATATGTTGGTTTGTATTTTTCATATTGGTTTATGGACGTTTTAATGAGTGCTAGATAGATTCTGCTTTAATTTTGATATGTTCACAGCAGTAATCATGTTTTGCTGCTACTTATGTTGCTTAATGCATGTATGTCTCATTTTGGACTGTTTTTGAAGAAAAACAGATTGAGTGAAGTCATCCTCATATGTGCAGTATCATTTGGTACACATTGCTGCCGGAGATTTATTGAGGGCAGAAATTGCTGCTGGAAGTGAAAATGGAAAGCGTGCAAAGGAGTATATGGAGAAAGGACAGTTGGTTCCAGATGAAATAGTTGTCATGGTTATCTTCTTTCCATATACCTGTTCCCCCCCTCCCAAAAAAAAAAAAAAAAAAAAAAAAACAAGTAGAGAAAGTAGGCTTATTGTTGATAAAATGGCATAATACATATTCTCAAAGATATGCATGTTGGATTAGTTTGGTGTCATCTTTCATTTTTTTTTTTTTTTTTTTTTTGCAGATGGTAAAGGATCGGCTGACACAACCTGATGCTCAAGAAAAAGGTTGGCTTTTGGATGGATATCCTAGGAGCTTATCTCAAGCAACTGCTCTTAAAGGATTTGGCTTCCATCCAGACCTCTTCATTCTTCTCGAAGTAAGATTTTGCTGTTGCTTTATAAATACAATAGCCATAAATTTGATTTCTTGTACTGTACAAGGGTCCAGGAAATCCTGTCCATACCAACATGAAAGTTCAGTTTTTTCTAGGTCTTTATTAGATATTGGACGTTTGCACAATTCGTTTTTAGGTTGCAGAATGAATTGTTCCTATCATTTGTTGAAATTCTGTATCCCTGATCGTTTGTGCAAGTTGCTCTTTTCTTTTTCGTGTCTGTTACTCAATGGAATTCATTTCCTGTTTGTTGGCATTCTTGTATTTCATGTTTACTTTTCTTGACTTATATTCTTCTTTGGTAACACTGGAAGTAAGCAAAAAGTTAAAGAGCAACAAATTTCTGTATTTCAGGTGCCAGAAGGCATACTAGTTGAGAGAGTTGTTGATCGTAGGTTAGATCCTGTTACGGGGAAGATTTACCATTTGAAGTATTCTCCCCCAGAGAATGAAGAAATTGCTGCAAGGCTTACTCAACGCTTCGATGACACAGAAGAAAAAGTATGCTAAAAAACGACATGATTATTTTCTTCATTAAACCTGTGACTTAGTCCACTATTCCTTATCCATTTCTGACTGGTTTTGAGTAAAATCAAATTCCTTTCCCATTATATATCTTATTTATTTTTCTTAATCTTTGTCTTAGGTAAAATTGCGTTTACAGACCCACAATCAGAATGTGGATTCGGTGCTCGCTTTGTACAAAGATATTATGGTCAAGGTATATTGATGGACATTTATAGGCTTATGTAATTTTGTTGTTTGCCTCTGACTTTCAAAGATAGTTAACTTCACAAAAAGTGTTGTCAGTAATTGATGAATGTATAGTAATGCTTTTTGACATTTTGAGATCTATGGTGAAATCGTAGAGATGTCATTGAGATGCTATCAGCTGAACGTTTAGGAGTAAGGAAGGACATGAAGTTGCGGAGGCATGACACTATAAATAACGTTAGGTGTATTAACAGCTGAATCACATGATACATTTGATTTGAAAATATTGTATTTGCTATACGGGACCCAAAAAAGAAGAAATTTTCTAGTATTGATGGCTGGAAAGATTGGGGTGTCAGGGCCGTTGACTCACATTTGTATGAGGTTAACCTGGAAAAGCATTCGGTAGCTTTTATTGAAAAGATAGGAGTCTTAGACCAAACAAAAGTACAAAATGGAAACTGAGTGAGTCTAGCAGTGACAAATGGACTAAGTAATCCTGTTATTTAAGATTAGAAATGTATATGGCTAGACACTGACAAATGGATAGCTAGGTGTAGTTTTCACCACAAAGATACAATCAAAATTGGGAATGTTCAAGGAAACAAGAATAAAAGTACATATGCAAGATGTGTTATAATTTGACATGACATCCATTCAACTTCTTGATGAGCATTATGATGTTCATCTAGCTTACTTCATGGATCTTAATTCGATTATTTACTTGTAGCTTATGATTGCGCATAATCTGAATCAGAATACCTTGTCATTTGGTGGATAGGTGGATGGAAGTGCTTCCAAGGAGGCTGTTTTTGCTCAAATAGACAGTGCTCTGACCAAGCTACTTAAGCAAAGGGGATTAGCTGTGGGATCTGCTAGCATGGACTAGTAAATTTTATACACTACAGAGAAGGTTATTGTTGTGAAATTTTTTGCTACAGGAAAATGTGCTTCTTAACATACCATTGATTATTGCAAAGGCAGTATTACTGGTTGTTTCTGATCTTGTGTTTTTGAACTTCATTTTTAAGCACAAAGAAGTGAAAGATCAGTGTGCTGTCCATTTATACATGCTCCTGTTCCTTTAGTTCACCAATGCTTCTTTGTCTTTTTCCTTTTTTTTCCTCCAAGGTTTCCTTCTTTCTTTCTATGAAATATTCCTTTCACGACATTATCACTCTTCTGTTTTTGTGATTGTATGAATGAATCATTGTTACATACTTTTAAGTGTGAAAACGTATAAATTGCTCTTCTCTTTAGCACTTAACCTGTTAAATGGGACGATAATTTGTCATGGTACTAGAGCAAAAGACTCTGGGTTCAAATCATGGTGTCTGCTACTGAGTTCTAATCATGGGACATGTGAAGTGTATATGAATAAATTACTCCTCTCTTCAGCTTTTAGATGAGACGGTAACTTATCACATGCTAACATGGCGACTAGTTGTCTTTGATGTTTTGGTTCTCAGAACTCTGCTTTTACTCTATTCATTTTGCGGTATGTGTGTGTAGAATTTTTTTTAGGAATGCGGTTTCCTGTAAGTTTGTAGAACCATCTCCTGCTTTATAAACGAAACTTTCTTTGACTGCATCCTGCACATGTGCACCTGTGTTTACCCGTAAGAACCTGTTGAATGAAATTACTCCTTTCTTTAGCTCTTACTTCCATTGAAGCCTTTTTCATTGGAGGTTAAAACTTCTTCATAAGATGGCATGTTATCTACTACTTCACTTCGGTATGTGTTACATTTGTCTTACCACTTTTTGATAGAGGTGCTAGGTACAAAATAGAGCATTTGTCTGTGTGTTGCAGTGCATAACCAAATGGTTATAGCTGTGCATAAACTTATTTCAATTTTTACAACACCACAGTATGCTGCTGTATTTTTTTGACTTGGGCATCAGCCAATTGTTGTGGACAGTTTTTTCTTAATCTGAGTTTTGAGTAAGCTTACTGCTGTAGATTAAGTGCAACCATGTACAAAGAACTTGCTTAATCACCTGAACCATTAGGTGCAACCCTTTATAATCTTGGCGTGATTTTGATGGTCTGAGCCTCTGGGCTTCCTTTCAGTTCATTCTTCTAGCTGCTGACCTATTTCAAAGTTTGTGTTTTTGACTTTTGAGATTGGCTGATGGTTCTCTTACATGTCCTTGTCTGTAACCCCAACCACTGGTTCTGCCCCGTCGGTTCACATCGCCGGTAATTGGTACTCGGTGCCGGAGCTTCGTTTTATGACAAGTTCAACAGGTATGTTAGTCAGATCGTCGAGTTGCAATTGTTGGTTTTCACTATTCATCTTTTTGTTGGTGATGGAAGGCGGCGGCTGGTGGGGGCAGGGCAGGGGAGAGGGGGCGGCGGCTGGTGGGCAAGAGTTGATAGGAGAAGATGAAGAGAGTAGGGGCAAAAGAGACAATTCTTATTATATATATTTGAATAAGATTTTTTTAAATTAAATCAAGGTGGGTAAATGTGTATTTTTCAAACATAAGGGGCTAAAAATGTATTTTTAAACCTTAAATCGGGTATTGACTATTATGCCAAACATTAAGAGGCAAAATATAATTATCCCAAACAAGAATAACATACAATGCACGTTTTTAAGGATATGCAAAAAAAAAAAAAAAAAAAAAAAAAAAACGAAATCGTACAACAAAACATGGAAGCTTAAAATAAAATCATGAAAACTTACAATGTTTTACGTCTATAAACTATAGAGGGGTGCTTTCTGTCCAGTAAACTGAACCTCTCACACCCATTCCAAAGTCAAACTGAACGCTTCATACTCATTCCAAAGTCAAATCTGTGGACATAAACGTGACCTGAACGCAAACAATACCCATTCCACGGTCAAATGGTTAGCAGGAAAACAAAGCAATACACATTCCACTGTCAAAGTTTCTTTTAAGAAGAGAAACTTGTCTGCAATGGGTCTTGATTGTATTGGATCATTAATACGATGTGATCTATACAAATATATGTACACACACACATATATATTTGTACATGCCATCATAAATTGAATTCAGTAGTGTCACTTTCTAAAAGAAGAGGTGGGAGTTGAAAGAATATGGTCAGGCAAAGTTGGTCTATGCCCTCAAAGAAAATGTCTAAATCATCTGACTGGCAACAACAATTGGGTGAATTAGTGGCTGGTGATGGTCTCTCAATGGGGCCGGAATTTCTCACTTTCAGAGACTGAAAATTCAGCACACAACACGTGACTTTCAGGGGTTGGGATCTCCTAACCCCACTTTCCTCATCCCCTTTGTGACCGCGCGACACGTGGCAGCAAGGAGGGGTGGTGAAGCTAGATACGGGTGACCCTCATCTAGCCTCACCACCCCCTCTTGCTGCCACGTGTCGCGCGGTCACGCGTCACCACATCCCCTTTACGGTGAGGGGATCCTATCCCGACTTTCAGATATGACTGTAAAGTTGGGTGAAAGATGACTTCGTAGGAAACACATGCTATAAAGAAAGACGATAACGTTACCAGAGATGAGGTTATCCTGCCCAATACAATGTTAGGAACTATATCTGTCAGAAGAGGTCATGGAATTCTAAGTTCAAGACCCTGACATAATCTTGTATTTTTTGTTTGTTATATACCATTATCAGAGTTGTCACTATATAACTGCATTTACATAAATTTGACATAATTTAACCTTTTTTTCTTTTGCATTTTAGTGTTCTGGATGACTTCAGTCTCAGACTAAATTTCTAGTAAATGGCGCGTGTTTGCTACAAGATACGGTGATTACTTTTATTTCTCAATTAATTGTTCGTAATTATTTCCATTCTTAAATTTTAGCGTCTATAATTCATTGGTTTTCATGATTGAACTCGATGCCATAGTTGATTAAAATAAATCAGCTAATGCTAGTTCAGCTTCGATTGACCCGTTATCATTATACAAGGACAATTTTGGGAGTTAACTATCATTAAAGGGTTAACTGAATCAAAGAATGATTAAGAGACTATAATGATAAGAATACTGAAATGATTAAAAATGATTAAGGGGTTTACAATTGAGATTTACAATTACGAACTTAATGGTAATAATAATACTAATACCCATAAGATGCTCAACACACATCCAACCCACGCTTCATCTTGTAGTCTTGTGGTGTTTGCTCATCTAAGTATTGTAAATAGATTCTGTGATCGAATGCGATTAGACAGGTTAAGAGAAGATCCCGGCAGATTTCTTTCCATCACTATTGTAATTATAGACTTACCTTGTATAGATTGATTGATTGAATAGAGACTAATTAGCTAGATGATTGATTTAGTAATTAAGTAGGCGGTTGTTATTTCCTTGCATAGAAAAGCAACACGGATTATAAGTAGGCACTCTATGTACATCACAGACCAATCAATGAAATACAAGAAAATCATTGATCCACAAATTTTGATCATCTTGAACATGGTATTAAAGCAGGAAAATTCCTCTCTGTGAATAAAATTTTTCTGAGACTTAGGCTCAGAAAAGATTCATCACAGCCTTATACCTTACCCGACCATACGACTAAATACCTTCCTCAGCCAAACGGCCTCTTGATCACTCCTTGAACCTTCACAGTCATATCACTGTGCAGCTCTATCTTCTCCAACAGATCCTGCATCATACATCAAACGATGTCAGACACTAGAAAAGCAGAAGATTCAAACTCCATACTAGAATCCTCTTCAAGCAGTCAGAATCCCGGGGAATGGGCACTCAGGTGGCCCAAATCCTTCGGGACAGCCTTCGTGTCTCTCCATCACAATCCACAATATCAGCACCTGCGCAGAAACGTTACACATCTCAGTAAAATTAAATAGTGGAAATTATTCCTTATGGTCCACTGTCATATACAGAGCAATCCTTGGCCAAGGAAAGGTGTCACAACTGACAGGCATTCCGCAACCCCACAACCTTTTGAACCAGAGTATGCCAAATGGGAACATGATGACAACAAAGTGTTCATCTGGATCCTACAAAACGTTGAACTCACAATGATTAGCAACACTATCAGGTATCCCACTGCTAAGGCCCTATGAGAGGGCTTACATACGGAATGGGGGGAGATGAGCTACAGATCTTCGACCTTCATAAGAAGGCCAGTACCATCTGGCAAGGAACATACATGGTGGAAGAATGCTGGAATAAATTACAGGATGTGTGGGTAACTATAGATACCAAGGATCCAAATCCAATGCACTGCCCAGAAGATATTAGGATATATATACAAAAAACCCGGGCCGCAAGACTATACCAGTTTCTGATGTCCATTAGCGACCAATTTGAGCAGGAGAAGAAGGAGATAGTGAAAAGAGATCCTCTACCATCGCTGGAAGCAACCTTTTTTGAAATACGACGGACAGAGGCCATAAATCAGGTACTCAAAGGAAATCTTCCCTCATAAGAGAACTCATCTCATTCATCCTCGGAAATTGGACAGGGACTACCAGAAAAACACCAGCCACGGGCAGAGGACGTGGCAGAGGAGGAGGAACTTCGTCCTCCCGCTCAAATTCATCATCGTAGGAGAACAAATACAAAAATCAGACATGCAGCCACTGGAAGAAGCGAGGCCACACGAATGAGAGGTGCTTTCAAATCATAGGGTACTCGGATTAGTGGGAAGGGAAGAAGCCAACCACCGGGTTTGGGGAACGGGGGCTGCAACCACACTTTCCCAAGGGGAAGACGGCAGGCACAACCCAGAAATGGACCAACCAATGCCGGAGGACAGCTTAGAACAGTAGTAAAGGGGCTTTGCCGCTGGAGCCTTCACAGCGGCGGCAGGAGGTACAAGGGGGCTGGAAAAAACCCTAGCCCCCTTCTTCCTTTTTATACCCGCAATTTACCCCTAGCACCCCTCTAATTTTTGTAAATGTTAACGGTCCCCCCATAACTCCAGAAACTATACCCTTGGTCCCAGGAAAGTCTGCACTGGCCAGTTTAGTCCCTAATTTCTCAGAAACAGAAAATCTAGTCCCTCAAATTTTGTGTAAAACCCAAAATAGTCCTTCTGTTTTTGCAAACTCCAGCAATGCCCCTATTATTCACCTCAAGACAAATCCGCCCCCACTTTAGCCAAACTCCATAAATGCACAAATAATAATCGGCCCACACCTCACGACACCTCTAAATGGATATTTGACTATGGGGCAACGAACACTATGTCTTTTGACCCCAATGACTTTGTCAGCCACTCAACCCCTTTAAAAACTCACATTGAAACCGCAAGTGGAGAACTTGTGCCTGTCTATGGAGGTGGAACTGTCTCTCTCACACCACAAATCACTTTACCAAATTGTCTTTTTGTGTCATCATTATCTACTAAATTGCTATCGATTAGCCAACCCACAAAGGAATTAGATTGTGTTGTTCTCATGTATCCCTCGTTTTGCATATTGCAGGACATTCATACGGGGCACATAATTGGACGTGGTACTGAGAGAGGAGGACTTTATTACGTGGACGCCGTAGAGCACCAGGGCCGGTCTAATCTTGCCACCGGATCGGTTACTCGACAATTGTGGCTCTGGCATCGCTGGTTAGGACATTCATCGTTCAACTATCTTAAACTTCTTTTTCCAGACATTTTTCAAAAATAATTAAATTGCATAATTTGACTTGTAGCACTTGCCTCCGTGCCAAACAGCCACGAGCTAAATATCAGGCAAATAATACTCGTGTTGACAGTATGTTTTCATTAGTACACTATGATGTGTGGGGTTCAGGCCCGCATCCTACTTCTATTGGTTATCGTTATTATGTGATCTTTGTTGATGATTTTTCCCGAATGACTTGGCTATATGTTCTTAAACACAAATCAGAAGTCACTACCAAATTCATGGAGTTCCACCAAATGATTAAAACCCAATTCAATACATCCATCAAAATTCTTCGTTCTGATAATGGTGGAAAATATCTTGATGGGGCACTAAAACAGTTTCTTACCCTACATGGCATGCTTCACCAAATGTCTTGTCCAGGCACTCCGGAACAACACGGAGTAGCAGAACGAAAAAACCAGACACTTCTATAAATGACACGAGCCATGATGATTGATGCCAATGTACCTCAGGTTTTTTGGCCAGAGATAGTGTCCACAACAAATTACCTTAGTAATCGACTCCCTACCTTTATACTGAACCATCAGACACCACTCCAGGTGTTAGCTACCCAGACACAAATTCCCTCCGTCCTTACCTTACCCTCGAAAGTCTTTGGTCGTACTGTCTTTGTTCACATCCCAAAAAACCAACGTGACAAATTTGACTCCTGTGCTGAGAAGTGTGGCTTTGTTGGCTATTCACCTTCCCAAAAGGGATACTGATGCTACAATCCTCGTACCCGCCAAATCCACACTACAATGAATTGTACCTTTCTTGAAACAGTACCTTTCTTTGACACCCACTCTCAGTCTCAGGGGGAGATAGCTAGAGATGATGCTCTTGATTGGCTGTCAGAGTCACATGGCCGACGACTGAACCAACACGGCAAGTAGATGACACCGATTGCACATCAGCTAACCATGATAAAGAACATGTCTCTTCAGTACCAACCAACGATGTTCCTCAAATGAATGTTTCGCAATAGTTAAGCGATAGTATACACGTTGACAATACTGAATCTAATTCTGAATCTGTCCCTGATATAAGTCCTAATTCATTTGATTCTTCCATTGAGGCTAATGATCTCACTCCCCGAGAAAATTATATGGATTGTATTGACCATTTCCCAGGGAATCAAAGGCGAATACTACCAACCAGAAAAACCAGGGGCATACCGCCCGAACGATACTCTCCCACCAAGGTAGCCCAAACGTCAAGGTATCCAATAAAGACAACGTATAAGAAGGAATCAAAGTTAGCACACAGCTTCTTTGTAACAATATGTTCTGAAAAAATTCCTCATACCGTGAGTGATGCTTGTAAGTTACCACAATGGAAGGAGGCTATGGACATAGAAATCGGAGCATTAAAAAAGAATCAGACATGGGAAAAGTGTCAATTGCCTGATGGAAAAAGGATCGTAGGGTGCAGATGGGTGTTCACCATCAAGTACAAAGCATACGGTAGTATCGAACGACACAAAGCAAGACTGGTTACGAAAGGGTACACGCAGACGTATGGCATTGATTATTCGGAGACGTTCTTTTCTGTGGCCAGGATCGATACAGACCGAGTGTTGATCTCTATTGCTGCAAACAAAGACTGGTCCCTGCTACAGTTTGATGTGAAGAACGCTTTCTTGCATAGAGAACTGCAAGAAAAAGTATACATAGAGTCTCCCTCCAGGTTTCTCTGATGAGTTTGAACCAAATCAAGCGTATCGGTTAAAGAAAGTGTTATATGGACTTAAGCAGTCACCCCAGGCATGGTTTGGACGGTTTACTATGATTATGAAGAAGGATGGATACAAACAAAGCAATGCTGACCACACCCTCTCTTTAAAAAACAAAGAAGTTGTATTACTTGTCTTATCATTTATGTTGATGATATGATTATTACTGGAAATGATACTAACGAAATATCTCGTCTCAGGAACCACTTGTTCACACAGTTTGAAATGAAGGATCTCGGGGGTCAAAAGTATTTCCTGGGAATCGAGGTGCTAAGGTCATCAGAAGGCATCTATGTATCTCAGCGGAAATACATTCTGGACCTATTGACCGAAGTATGGCTGTTGGACGGGAAACCTGTGGATATCCAATGATCCAAAATCAGAAGCTAGAAGTGATTCCGGGAGCTCCACTGGTGGAACAGGAGCAGTATCAGAGACTGGTTGGGAAACTGATTTCCCTCTCACACACCAGACGAGACATTGCACATGCTGTTGGAGTGGTAAGTCAGTTCATGCACAATCCACAGAAACATCATCTTGAAGCAATTTTCAGAATCCTAAGATACCTCAAAGGTACACCTGGACGAGGAATCATATTTCAGAATCATGGACATCTCAACATCGAAGCATACACAGATGCAAACTGGGATGGAAACATGGTAGATAGACGATCTACCTCTGGATATCTTACATTGGTTGGTGGCAATTTATTCACTTGGAGGAGTAAAAACAATCAGTATTTGCTCTTTCTAGTGCGGAAGCAGAGTTCGGGGAATAGTTAGAGGAATCAGTGAAGTTCTGTGGTTGCGCAAGCTCATGGGGGAACTTGGTTTTCTAGTAGCAGGTCCAACGTGCTTAAGATGTGATAACAAAGCCTCAATCAGTATCTCAGAAAACCCGGTTCAGCATGACAGGACTAAACATATTGAGGTTGATCGTCATTTCATTAAAGAAAAACTTGACAGTGGCGTTATCACCATGCCGTTTGTTCGATCAGAGGACCAGCTCGCAGACATATTCACCAAGGCGGTCAATGGTCGAATCTTTGCAAGTGTTCTAGACAAGTTGAACGTAAGAGACCCTACCATCCAACTTGAGGGGGAGAGTTAAGAGAAGATCCCAGCAGATTTCTTTCCATCAATATTGTAATCATAGAAAAACAACACAGATTATAAGTAGGAACTCCATGTACATCACAAACCAATCAATGAAATACAAGAAAATCATTGATCCACAAATTTTGATAATCTTGAACAAGACATAATTCTAGATCGGATCTATGCAATCATATCCATGTGTTAGAAACACACAGAGCTTGTTTCCCAATAATTCATAATAAAAATTGCGTCAAACTGTGTCGATCAACTGCTACCTCACAAAGCGCAGACAATTTAGTGAGTCATTTTGTTTTATTCCATCATATTTCAAAGTCAAGTAAGAGTGTGCAATTGACTCCATTGGAAATAGAAATACAAAAGAATCAGTCTAAATAGAATAAAAGCAAATTCCTATAATCCCGAACATAAAAAGGTGGCTTAACTAACAAAAAAAAGAAGAAGATAGAACTACATGCATTTATAAGAAAAAGCTTTGCTAAAAGTAAGAAACTATTAAGGCGAAACAACATTTGCAAGTAATTGAGCTGTGATGCATTTTCTTGCTACCTCAAAGACGGAAAGAAAAAATGTAGTAGGTACATCATAGTGCTGCTTAAGCAATCACTAAAATAAACAGCTTGTCAATAAATGAAAAGACAAAGTAAATTGAGGATATAAACTTTGCTTGTATATTTATGGCCTGAGAAAAATGTAAAACAGCTACCTAGAAGATTTAGTGGTAGACCTAGACAGTGCTGGAGGTCCCAAACAAGCAGCCAATGCTCTTTCTAAACTATTTACAATATCATTCATTGTAGGCCTGTTTTTACCCTCAAGTGTCACACAATCTGCTGCAAGATAACCTGTATATACCACTGCCTCTATCTCAAATGGTGTTGGAGGGGCTACTCTTTGGTCCAAGACTCGGTCTATGTCGTCTCGAACTATATATGGAACTATATAATCAACTATATTTCTTGGCACACCGTTCTCATTCCTATGGATCGCCTTCAGTCCAGATAACAATTCTAGCAATACAACTCCAAAACTGTACACGTCGCTCTTGGTTGTTAGTTGTTGCATTCTATAGTACTCGGGATCAATGTAGCCCACTGTCCCTGCAGCAAACACTGAGAGTGGCGACTCGTCGTCCTGGGGGGTCATTAGGGAGAGTCCAAAATCTGACACCTTGGCAGTCCATGTTGCGTCGAGTAGTATGTTGGATGATTTAATGTCGCGGTGTATGATTGGTGGGACTGCATATTCATGAAGGTACTCAATGCCACGAGCTGCGTCCAGAGCTACCTTGATCCTGGCAGGCCATGACATTAGATGTGAACTCTGATGCTTGTGAAGATGATCATAGAGATTGCCATTGTCCATGTATTCATAGACTAACACCCTCTCATTGTGATCATCACAGTATCCAATTAGCTTTACTAGGTTCCTATGATTGAGGCAAGACAAAAGCTCGAGCTCGTTAAGGAATGCATTGTCCTTGTCCTCTTGATCTCTTTTTGTAGAAACTGCATAATGGTTATGTAAAGAGGCTGAAACCTCTGCTCTCTTGATGGCTATTTCGCTCCCATTCACTAATATACCGCGATAGACTGAACCAAAGCTTCCTGTGCCAATCTTGTGCTCTTCCGAGAAATTGTTTGTGGCAAGAATCAAAATGTCTAAAGAAAACTCTACCAATTTACCTCCCTTGCTTGAAAATACTAATTCGCTTAGTCTCTTCTGCAAGACAGGGACACCGGATCCCTTAGTCTTGGATGTTTGCGCACTAGGTAATGGTACCACGACCCCCTCCTCTAGCCGTCCTGAATCATGCACGCGGAATCTTGTGTTCATACAGTATTTGTAGAACAAGAAGGAAAGGACCATTAAAAATGACAATGAACCAATGCAACCCACAATAGTAAAAGCAATCATTTCCCTATTCCAGCGTCTGCCATTCGATGTGGCCCCTGAAGGAGGCAATAATGATGCCGAGTTTTCGCCTGGACTTATTATAGTGCAAGGCTCACATATCATTAGTCCTTGAGGGCAATAGTCCGCGTATTTAGGCAAAGGACGGCACGGACAACTTTGTCTGCACGGTCCTGGAACCACATTATCGAAAATTGGAGAATTTGACTCCAAGAGATCATTGCCCCAACAAAACAGGGAAAGATTCGATGCCAGAACACCACAGAAAACATCTCTTTTCGCCTCCAGGGCAACGAAGGAAGCCTGTTTCAACGAAACAGGCAGACTAAAATTGTTTTCTCCCCAGCAGACAACAGTTGCATTAGGCTTGATTCCGCAACCACGATTCTCCCCCAATGCCAATGTTGTAAACTCCCCTGAAGGCTTAATAAAACCACTCGTTTCCCCCCAACAATCAATGCTCCCGTTATATAAAACCGCGCACGCGTGCCTAAATCCGGCTGCCACCAGCGAATATTTCCCAGCTGGAACATGATCAACCACATTAGTGTCATCACCTAAACATTGAATTTGCCCTGACTGGACAATTCCACATATAAAATTCTCTCCAACTGCAACACTAGAAGCCATCAAGCTTCTGTTTGACTCCTTCGAATCAAACTCAGCCCATTGCCAACAATGCAGGGGACTATTAGCACCATGAATGAGGCCACAAATGTGGGAATTTCCAGCAGCAAGATCATCGATAACCGGGCCGTAATAAATCCTTCTCAAGCTCATGTTTTTGCCATTATCTAAGAATCTCCAGCAAACCATGAATGAAGTGGAAGAAATCCTTGATCCTATAGCACAAAGGAAACCATTGCCTCCCACAATGCTAGTAGATGAATGATGAAAAGGGCTCTTTGGAATTTTAATTCCCTGAGGAAAACTAGTGCAATTGAGTTGTGATTTTTGGGGTGAGGATTGGATTATTGCACAGACTAAAGTCTGGTTGGAGAGTTGAGATATTGATACAGTGGATTCTGAAGAAATGAAGGGTAAAGAAGAAAGAAGAAAGAGATTTAGAGTTATGCAAAAGACGGGATTTTTGGTGGAATTAGTCATGGAAATTTGAAGCTTGAAGATGGTTTCATAGTGGAGTGAAGATTTAGAGAAGAAGATCAGTGGAATTGTTTTGTGAATAATGAATTGTGTTTCTAGCATTCAGGTCCTTGTTTATAATAATTTAAGGTTATCTGAGGGTGGGGAAACGAAGAAGAATCCTCAAGGAAAAAACGCGGTACAATGGCCCGGGGGGGTCAGGGGGTCGGGGTGGGAGTGTGTAAGAAGACCAAGACCAGGTAGCAGGGACCAGGTCCTTTTTGACAAATTTTCTTTTCAGAGGCCGTTTGACAATTTGACTGCCTAACTAATGAAAACGAAGCAAAAATGATGTACTAATTGATACATAAATTTTACCGTGTTCATTGATCAACTAGTGACCCAATAAAATAATTACAAATAAGTTTTATTTATATGCAAGCAATGAGATGATTAGCCAAAACAAGAGGCCCATAATTTTTTTACAAATTTCATTGGTTAATGGCAAACTAATCATACTTGGTCATAGACCATTGTAAAATTTGTGCTAATTGCTATTAGAAAATTTGTCGCTACCTCAAATGAACAAAAGGCGAAGTCATAAAATCAAGAGAACATGGGTTCAAATATATGTAATTACATAAAAAAGACGTTAACGGTACACTATGCTCCTATATTTATACAGGGTTCGGAAAGAAGACGGCTGCTTCGCGATCTGATGTAAAGACCCTTACCCTACATTTTTTATGTAATTACAAAGTATTTTCTAATCAGTATAGTGATTTAATTTCATATATTGTACTAGCTTTTTCCACTTAAACATAATAAATTATTTAAATTATTAAAGTGGTTTGTTTTTCATGGCACGTATATGTATTTTATATATAAAAAAAAAGGGAAAAATGAAACTGAACAAGAAAGGTTATGCAGGGAGGGATCTATTAATAGAAGCACATTTGACTTCTTTCTCTCTTTCTATTCTTTTTTTAGTTTATGTAACTATGAGGTGGAGAGTAATATTACGAAAAATATAAAGTAAATTTATTTTGCTTGCATTTAAGCCAAGACCACTAAGTATTGAGGGATCAGTCTTGCGAGCGAATAAGCAACATTTAAACAACTAATTCTGCATGTTATTGCTGGGTTTGAAATTTTTACAAATCCATTTGTTACACCTTTACAATATTATTGTATTATGACATAATATTTCTATGGTATTTTTTTAAAGTCAAATCCATTTACGACTACACACTATCTATCTTCGAAAGATATTACTTTTTCTACATTTCTTATCTTCATTTCGAACATAAATTTATTGGTGTTTGTCATCGCAAATTGCCTGCTAGGATTCGGTTTAGCTGGTTCTTGTAGATCACTTGATTGGAGATAGTCTACCTACTTAATATAGTTTGGAATGAAAAACATTTTTAATTGATTTTGATAGTGTACAATTGTCACTATCTATAGTCTCATCTTCATTGATAATTAGGGTATATTCTAATTACATATGATCTGATATGGTTTTGCTCTAATTGCACTTTATGACTTAATATCTACTAATATGGAATATTTTGATTCTTTCCATTACTTTCCTCAAGTTGATCAGTGGGATCGTCAATGTTCAACTTGCGTAACGTTGGCTCAAAAATTCTTACGACAACTGCTTTTATGAGTATGTTTGCAAGTTGATCCTCATATCGTATAAATCGAACTTCAATAACCCCATCATCGAGTTTCTCCTTAATAAAATTAATGTCTATCCACCTTGACATGCTTTGTTCGATCGTGTTAAGATGGATTTTTTTAAAGGCTGATCGCCGCTTTGTTATCACATTTTAGCTAAGCTGGGAGCCACATAGGGAAGCCCACTTCACACAGTAACTTTTTTAACCGTAATATTTTCTTAACTCCCTTGTCAATTCCTTTGAAATATGCTTCTGCACTGGACAACGCTACTACCTTCTATTTTCTTTTACTTCTATACGTAACCAGGTTGCCTTCTACTAGTGAGAAATACCAAGAAGTAGACCGCCTACCATCGGATTACCTGTCCAGTCTGCATTGCTATAGACTTCCACATCCAAATGCTCATGGTTTCTGAACAATATTCCTCGTTTGGGAGTTTCTTTCAAGTACTTCACCATTCGTAACACAACCTCCATATGTTCTTCTTGAGGTTTGTACATAAACTGGCTAACTATCCTGGCTGCATAAGCAATATCAAACCATGTATGTGACAGATAAATAAGCTTTCGCACCAATCTCTGGTACTGTTCTCCCCCCACTATCAGAGCTCCTTCTTTAATCTATAGTTTTTGATTGACCAACATGGGCGTAACACTTAGCTTGCAGTCTAGCAATCCCATTTCTCTTAATACGTCCAGAGTATACTTCCTTTGAGATGTAAATATTCTCCTTTCTGATCGAAGAACTTTGATTCCAAGGAAATACTTAAGAGCTCCCAAGTCTTTCATCTCAAACTCAGTGAACAATTTTTTTTGGAGTTGTGCCATTTCTTCTCTATCATCGCATGTGATGATCATCTCATCTACGTATATAATTAGACATGTAACCATCTTACCCCTATGCTTGAGGAATAGGATATGATCAGTGTTACTCTGTTTATATCTATTTTGCCTAATGAAAAGTGTAAATCTTTCGAACCACACAAGGGGTGAGTGTTTTAACCCATAGAGAGTTCGTTTGAGCCTGCATGCTTCATTCTTTTGAAACTCATTTGAAAAACCAGATTATGCTTCCATATAGACTTCTTCTTTCATCTCTTCGTGTAGAAAAATATTTTTTACATCGAATTGGTATGACAATCCTTATTTGCTACTATCGAGAACAAAACTCGAATAGTATCGATCATTTAAACTGGGAGAAAAAGTATCTGAATAGACAATCTCATATGTCGACATATACCCTTTAGCTATCAACCTGACCTTGTACCGTTCAATCGTTCCATCTACTTTATACTTAACAGTGAATATCCACCGACATCTGACTGGTTTTTTTCTTTTGGGTAGAGTGCATTTTTTCCAAGTAATATTTCTCTTCAACGCTTTCATTTCAACCTCTATCGTCTCTTTCCACTCCTTCCTCTTGACTGTTTCCTCAGCTGTTCGTGGAAGGGTTCTGCACACAGGGATGTAAATAGTGCCTTTGCACTATCTGAAAGTGTTACACTAGCCAAGTTCACCAGATATCTAGAGGTCCGATATGCATGGTCAGGTGAGTATCTTTGAGGTGAGACCCCTCTGTTTCTTCTTGGATGAAGACCCGTACATGTGACTCATCCAGAATATGAGTATGTTCTATATTATGTAAAACAGAAGGTGAAGATGGTGATTCTTAAGACTGTATTTTAGCGGAATATGTCTCACTTATCTCTTGGAGAACATCCTAGAAGAAGGATCACTGGAAGGCCATGGCGTTTCAGAACTGCGTTCTTTGGAGGGGCATGTTCGGTGGCACGACCTGCTTGTCTCTGTTGGACAGTCTCCGACCTTCTGAGATTGTTTAAACAATCAAATGGCTCATCCAGGTTATTCCTTTGGGCCTGCGTATGTTGGTTGAAGAAGTATTCAGTTTTAAGAAAGACACAATAAAATGAAGATCTTATCCTGACTTTTATTAAGAAATCTGAAAGTATGTAAGAAATAGTTGAGGAACTAGAGCAAAAATAAGTTTTGAAATGTCACAAAAAAATAGAAAGAGTGAGGAAAGAAATAGACAGGTTGAAGTGTTGCAACGATGGGGTAGATTATGAAGAGGACCTGAATATTTTACATGCAGAGTTAGAAAGGAGGCTAGATCATGAAGACATATTATGGAGGCCACGAGCGATAGAGCATTGGCTTAGAGCCGGAGATTGGAATACAACTTACTTTGACGGTAAAGCTATGGAAAACTTGAGGAAAAAGACTATCAAGGACTTGCTGGACAACAATAGCGAATGGTGCACTAAACTGGAGAAAACAGAAGAAATCATCTTGCGGCATTTCAGTAAGATCTATTTGACAGAGTCCTCTACACCTGACATGGTTGGAGCTGTGAATAGTAGGGTTCGGCGCAGATTGTCTCAAAGGGCAAAACTCCGAATGGGCGAATCTTTAGTTGATGAGGAGATCAGCTCATCACTGAAGGAGATGTTTCCTTTGAAGTCCCTGGGACCTGATAGCCTGCCTTCGGCTTTCTGCCTAAGATTCTGGTATGACTTGAAAGGTGATGTTACCAGATGCATACTTAGCCTCTTTAATGATGGGAATATAAATGATTCTTTGAATCACTCTAATATTGTTTTAATTCCGAAAGTTGCAGAGCCTTCCTCCATTACTCAATATAGACGCATTAGCTTATGTAATGTAGTGTATCGATTTGCTTCGAAAACCATTGCGAATAGACTAAAAATAGTGTGTATATCATTTCCTCAAAGCTGTGGGTTTTAGCAAAAAGTTTACAAACCTGATCAGGACCTGCATCTCCACTATTAGATACTCGTTTTTTTTTAATTTATTTATTAATGGCAGGCAGTTTGGTCGGCTAACACCTCACCGGGGCTTGAGACAGGATGACCCTATCAGCTGACATTAATTTTTCTCTGTGTGCAGAAATCTTGTAGCTTTATTACGAGATGCAGCAGCGATTGGGTTGATTTAGGGGTTAAAGGTGGATTCAAATGGGCTGCGAATTACACATATGCAGTTCGCGGAAGACATAACTATTTGGACAAGCAACTGGAGAAGAGGCTGCTAATCTACTTATGATTTTGAATATTTTCTCGTCAGTTTCTGGATAAATGACAAATCCTGATAAATCTGCTGACTTTCAGCCCTAATACACCTCAAAGCAACACGAGAGAGAGATGATCGTATCTCGGTTTTGAATCAAAGAGGCGGCATCACATAAAAAGTATCTGGGATTGCTGTCGGCTGCAGGAAGATCCAAACACGAGATGTTTGTAAATATCAGCGATCGAATCAGGGAAAGATAAAAGGTTGGAACGGGAAAACTGTGTCAAAAAGCTGACAAGGAAGTATTAATTAAAGCCGTCCTTCTGGCAACACCTTTGTATGCTATGTCATGCTTTAAGTTGCCTGACAGACTTGTTAAAGAGATTCAGTCTATGATCGTTGAGTATTGGTGGATGTTAAGGACCCAACCAAGGACCCCACCGTGCATGCCATGCAGCCGCCGGTCACATAGGTTATTCATTAGGGTTTGAGTCTACTAGGGTTTGTTAAGTTAACAAACTATTAGCTAGCCTAACAACTTTTGTTACAACAATCTCTAGTTGTAGCTAACTCTATCTTGTAGTTGTAGTTTAACTAGCTTATCATTGTATCAAACTCTTGTAGTAGAAGTCTATATACTTCTTGTACACACACACGAAATTATCAATATACAAAATATCAATTTTCCAATCTCATTCTTTCATGGTATCAGAGCCATAATTGACTCCAACGAGTACTCCTCAAAACGTCACCTGCTAATGGCCGAAACTAGCACCAAACAAGGCTCCCTTGATGGAGTCATCACTATCAATGTTGCCGCGCAGTTGCCTATCAAGCTAACCAAGAATAACTTTCCTTCTTGGAGAGCTCAGTTCGATGCTTTGCTGTATGGATATGATCTAATGGGCTTTCTTAATGAGAGCAAGCCGTGTCCCTCCCAATACACGGTTAGTTCCAGTGGTGAAAAACAGCCCAACCCCGATTATGCTATCTGGGTTCGGCAGGACAAACTCTTGCTACACGCTATCCTTGCTTCCGTGTCTGAAGGGGTAGTTCTTTTGATCGCAACTGCTGCAACCTCACGTGAAGCTTGGCAGAAGCTTCATCGGCTATATGCCAATAAGTCTCGATCTCGGATCATGAATCTTAAGGAACGTCTCACTAATATTACCTGTGACACTCAGCCTGTAGCTGACTATCTTCAGACTATCAAAAGCATCGCTGATGAGTTAGCCCTTGTTGACACTTATCTCAGTGATGATGATTTATCAATTTTTGCTCTAAATGGACTAAGTAGCAACTTCAAGGAAATCGCTGCTGCCATTAGAGCGCGTGACACCTCAATTTCGTTTGAAGAACTTCATGACAAATTGGTCGAGCATGAAGCCTTTCTTAAACGTGAAGAGGCCCGGGGTGGAGCTGCAGTTACCGTGCACTCCACCCAAATGAAGTCTGGCCGCAATTTCAGTGGTGTTCCAGGAGGGCCGCGTCATGGCAGTGGCGGACGCTCGTCCACAGGCAAGCCGCCAGCTGCTGGTTCGGGTATGCCGCAGGGGTTTGGCAATCCCTCAGCCACTTTTCGGTCTACCCGAAACTCCTCACAGTCCGGAGTGATTTGTCAGTACTGCCAAAAGCGTGGTCACACAGCTCGTCAGTGCTATTCCTTGAAGCGGGCTCTGCAGCAGCAGCCTGAAGTCCATCATACTAGTTCGGGGTCCATGCACAATAATTGGGTGTTAGACTCTGGTGCATCTCACCATGTTACGGATGACTTGACACATCTTTCGCAGCACCAACCATATGAGGGTCCGGATGATGTTTTACTTGGCGATGGTTCTAATCACCACATATCGAATACTGGTTCTGCCTTGTTATCTACTTCTCCTAAACCTTTGGTTCTCTCTAATGTTTTGCATGTCCCTTCTCTCACTACAAACTTAATCTCAGTTTCTAAATTTTGCCAACAAAATAATACCTCGATTGAATTTTTTCCTTTCTCTTTTGTTGTTAAGGATCTCATCACGGGGGCGCAATTGGCTCACGGGCGGACCAAGGGTAGTATGTATGAATGGAGCGTGCCTTCTTCGCAAGCAGTACCTTCGGTTGACCACAAGGACCATACGGCCGTGCATCCTCATGTCAACGTCACGGTCATGCCTTCTCTCGCCACCTGGCATCATCGCTTGGGCACCCCTCACAACGTGTTCTTCAATTGTTGAGTCAAAATAATGATGTGTCTGTTTTCCCTCATGTTTCCCTAAATAAATTTTTCTGCGAGTCTTGTCTTAGCAGTAAGAGTCATAAATTGCCTTTCTCAAGTTCATCTGTAACAAGTCGTGGACCACTGGATGTTGTGTACTCGGATGTTTGGGGACTCTCCCCGGTTGCATCTATTGATGGGTTTCGTTACTATATTTTGTTCGTGGATTATTTTACAAAGTACACTTGGTTGTTTCCTATGGCCCGCAAATCTGATGTGTCTATGATTTTTCCTAAGTTTAAGCGCATGGTAGAGAAATTTTTCCATCGCCCGTTTGTCACACTTTACACTGATGGGGGAACTGAGTATAAGGGGCTTACACTGTTTTTTGAATCCGAGGGTATGCATCACTGTGTGTCTCCACCTTATACACCCGAACATGTTGGCTCTGCTGAACGTAAGCATCGCCATGTAGTTGAAACCGGCCTCGCTTTATTGCATCATGCGTCTATGCCTCCACAATATTGGTCATATGCCTTTCTCACTGCTACATATGTTATAAATCGCCTACCTACTCCGGTTCTTCGAAACAAGACTCCTTATGAGTGTTTGTTCTCTAAACCAACTCGGTATCATTCTCTGCGTGCCTTTGGTTGCCTTTGTTTTCCATGGCTACGCCCCTATTCCGATCATAAATTAGCTCCTCGTTCCAAGCCGTGTGTTTTTGTGGGCTACTCTAATACTCACCATGCTTATAAGTGTCTTGATGTTTCCACTAATCGTCTTTATCTATCTCTTCATGTACATTTTGTTGAGCATCAATTCCCATTTGCTGGTGCCTCCAAGTCTCATGGTTCCACTCTCTCCGAATCATCTTGGTTTGCAGGTGTTCCCTTGCTTGCTGCGCTACATCCGCCCGTGGCTTCTGTCCCGCCGTCCAGTCCAGTTGCGCATCCCGTCCCTGCTCCCGTGGATGTTGATCCCAGGTATTCCCCTTCCACTTCTTTGCACCGCACGCTACCTCCCCACACCCCTCCTGCCCCTGCCGCTTCACCCCCTTCCCCAACCCCTTCGCTGCGTTCTGTTCCTTCCCCTTCCCAGGAGCCGTGTGCTCCTTCCCCAGCCCAGCCTCCGAATATCTCCTCCTCTGTGCCAACTGCAACCTCCAGTAATCACCCTATGGTCACTCGTGCTCGTAATCACATCCATCGTCCTAAACTGTTTCCGGATTATGTCACCCTACATCACACAACCAAACATCCTCTTCCTCCTTCCCTAGAACCGTCGTCGGTAAAGCAAGCCCTCCGTGAACCAAACTGGTGTGCTGCCATGGATGATGAACTAGCTGCCTTAGCCCGCAACGGCACATGGGAGCTTGTTCCTTCTCCACCGGGCCATAATGTTGTTGGGTGCAAATGGGTCTTTCGTATTAAGCGACAACCTGATGGCTCTATTGCTCGCTATAAAGCTCGCCTTGTCGCCAAAGGCTTTCATCAACGACCTGGTATTGATTATCATGACACTTTTAGTCCCGTGGTCAAGCCCACAACTGTTAGGGTGGTTCTCTCACTCGCACTTTCTAATGGCTGGCCTATTTCACATCTTGATGTTAATAATGCGTTTCTTAATGGTCATCTCACAGAGGATGTTTATATGTCCCAACCCCCAGGGTATATAGATTCGGCTTTCCCAACACATGTTTGTCATCTTCGGCGCGCTTTGTATGGTCTCAAGCAGGCACCCCGGGCGTGGTATAATGAGTTAAAAAGTTTCTTAGTACAGTATGGGTTTTGTAATTCCAAGTCTGATACGTCACTGTTTATCTATCGTGCTGATACTGTCGTTATATATTTTCTTGTCTACGTTGATGATCTACTTGTCACAGGCAACAATTCTTCTCTTATCCGAAAATTTGTAGACTCTTTAGGAGCTCGGTTCTCACTAAAGGATCTTGGCCCCTTACACTATTTTTTGGGCATTGAAGCAGTGTTCACTCCGGCCGGCCTCCATTTGTCACAGGATAAGTACATTCGTGACCTCCTCGCTAAATTTAATCTTGATGGCATCAAGGATTCACTTACGCCAATGTCTTCCACGGGCCGCCTAGTTCTCAATGACGGCACCCCTTCGGCCGATGCCACCCAGTATCGGCGTCTAATTGGTGGTCTTCAATATCTGCAGCTTACCAGGCCCGACATTGCCTTTGCAGTAAATAAGCTCGCACAATTCATGCATGCGCCTCGTCAGACCCATTGGACGGCAGCCAAGCGCGTCCTTCGCTATCTAAAGCACACTATTCATCATGGCTTATTCTTGCGTCGTAATCAACCCCTTACACTTCATGCCTACTCTGATGCTGATTGGGCGGGTGACACTGATTCCTATCGGTCTACTACCGCATTTATGCTCTTTCTTGGTGGAAATCCTATTTCGTGGTGCTCTAAAAAGCAGCGTACTATAGCACGTTCCTCTACTGAAGCTGAATATCGTGCTGTTGCTGCGACCACTGCTGAGGTCACATGGGTCACTCATCTTCTTTCTGAACTTGGCGTCTCTCTATTGCGCAAGCCCACTATCTTCTGCGACAACCTAAGTGCTACTTACTTATGCGCTAATCCTGTCTTTCATAGTCGCATGAAGCATATTGCACTAGACTATCACTTTGTTCGGGAAAAAATTGCTGCTGGCACTCTTCAAGTTTCGCATGTCTCAACGCACAAGCAACTCGCGGATGTCTTGACCAAACCCTTGCCCAAAGCTCGGTTTCTTCTTCTTCTGTCCAAGATTGGCCTTTCCGATGGCACGGCCATCTTGCGGGGGCGTGTTAAGGACCCAACCAAGGACCCCACCGTGCATGCCATGCAGCCGCCGGTCACATAGGTTATTCATTAGGGTTTGAGTCTACTAGGGTTTGTTAAGTTAACAAACTATTAGCTAGCCTAACAACTTTTGTTACAACAATCTCTAGTTGTAGCTAACTCTATCTTGTAGTTGTAGTTTAACTAGCTTATCATTGTATCAAACTCTTGTAGTAGAAGTCTATATACTTCTTGTAGACACACACGAAATTATCAATATACAAAATATCAATTTTCCAATCTCATTCTTTCAGTGGAGAAACAAAGATGCTCAAAGGCCTATACACTGAGTGAAGGGGGTTTGGGTTTCTGGGTCCTCAAGGCATTTAACCTAGCCCTTTTAGGGAAGCAGGTGGTACATATATAAGGCCAGTGGTCTCGCTCGAAGCAAGCTATCTATCCTTTGGGATGAATGTATTGTTTGCCTGACTCTCATCCTCCTCATATTCTAACGACAGCTTTTGATGTCGTTGAGATATACTGTTGTGTTATTTTAGGTAAGCAGGTTTGGAGGTTGATGACAAATGAGAGCTCACTGGTCTACAAAGTGTATCACACTAAATATATTCAGAATTCATCAATTATGCAAGCGGACATTGGCAGCAACACGTCTTTTTCCTGGAAGTGTCTCCTTAAGGCTAGAGACGCCATTAGAGGTGGTCTGCGATGGAGAATGAAGGCGGCGAGAAAGTGAATATCCTTCTTCAACCGTGGGCGAGAAATGCAAATGCTTTTAAATCTGTGTTCTCATCGCCCTATTTTAGCAAAGAGGATAAGGTTGAGCAACTTATTTGTCGGGAAACAGGTAGGTGGAAGGAGTTTTGGTTACATTTTCTCTCGGTGATGATTGGCTAACCCCAGGTGGCATAAACAGGAGCATCAACAACAACATTATCCTATTAAGGCTCTGCTATGGCGGAGTATGGAGAGTCGGATGTACGTAATAATACCCATAAGAAACAAACAGAGGTGGTTTCTTGATGACCATAATAAAAATTGCGTCAAGCTGTGTCGGTCAAGTGTTATATGATGCGTTTCACAAAAAACAAGTGTTATAATGTCAAGTCGGCATATCACTTCGTTAGAACCTCCTGGAAGCAATTGATTCCAAGTAGCTCATCTTCTTCTTATTTTGTTGGTGTTTCTCGGGCAAACTGGAATTTTTTAATGGAGGCTACAGGTTCCTGAGAAAGTTGGAATATTTTTATGACGCATGTGTCCCAATGCTCTCCCAAGTAGTAGAAATCTGAAGAAACGTGGTATTGAGGTTGATGAGACTTTCCCATGGTGAAAGGATGATACCACAGACTTAGATCATTTACTCAGGAAATGATTATAAAAAAACCAAACCATAAGGAAGATAGAGAAGGCTCGCTAGCTTTAAGGGTGGAGAATTGGAGGCCACCAATATTTCATGAAACAGGTTCAGCTGGTATCGGGCTAATCGAGAAGAATGCACATGGTATGATTTTAGCTGCCAGAATGCTCAAGTTGAACTACTCTTGGGAGCCTAGTGAGATGGAAGCTAAGGTCTTATGTAGCGCCCCAGCCCGATACCGTTATCGGAACCAGTGCACCCGCCGTAGCCTACTATGAGAACTACGAAGCGTCAAGCAGATCAAACATACATCCTTCATAATGTAAGTTAAAACCAGCGGAAACGTCATAAAATCTAAACTTTCGTGGTCAATATTACAACCAGAAAACTGCAGCGGAAATAAAACTGTTTGTTCATCTAGCCGACATAAGTTTTAGAACAACATAATAACAATGAGTTCCAAACTCAAACAAAATAGTCCAGCATCTATCTATTCCCTTGTCCATCATCCCATTGAGCCCACTCGCCGTCGTCTTCGATAAATATCAACTCATAATCAGGCTCACCTGAAAAGGAGACAGAATGATTGTTCTTAGCGAAAACTTCGCCAGCAAGTAACCCGTCTATACCCCATACGGAATCACACACGTCGAGTCACCAGTGTATAAAACATTGCCCAAAAATAAGGTGCTCGGGTTAACAAATAGCATCTTAATAAGAATTACTCAAAACAGATAAAGCACATATGTGAACACAGTTACGAGAACCAACATGTATTAAAACAACGTATCACATAAACAAGTCATAGACTAACCACATTTCTTGCATGTCAAGTCTTATGCTTCGTGTATCATGATGCATGTACTTCTTTAAAATCACACACAACACCCATGCATATGTCTTCTTTCACAAACATGTCATGCATGTCATTTCCCAAAACATTTCATCACTTTACATATCATATTCTTCGCGTAGCAGAACTTTATACCCTGTGGGTGATTAGTCCACAGCCATCATAACTTTATACCCCGTGCTGAAAGGTCCACGGCCCCATTACATATATCATATATCCGTGCTGAAAGGTCCACGGCCCTATTACATATATCATATATCCGTGCTGAAAGGTCCACGGCCCCATTACATATATCATATATCCGTGCTGATAGGTCCACGGCACCATAAAATACTTCATTTTCCGTGCTGATAGGTCCACGGCCCCATAACATACTTTATACCCTGCTGTTGATTCACAGATCACGCTCTTTATACCCTGCTTTCGCAGACGTGACTTTTATACCCTGTGATCAACCAGCAGCCATTTTGTCTTTCGTAAACTTTACCTTTCTTGTTCTTTTGCAAAACATATCTCAAATCAAATGCAAGTGCCCATGTCATGATGCAGGATGCACAGATAGCTTCATATCAACATGTAACACACACACACATACATCTTGTCTATCAAGGATATGGTCTTGCACCTCAAACACTCCCTAAACGTGTTTTACCAAGTCTATTTGTCTCACTTATTCACTAGAATTCAATCTTATGCTTACTTAATCAAACTTACCATCTACACCTCAAATATACCTCAAATACCCTTGCATTTTATGTTCAAAAGAAGTGTATAAAGTTACTACACTTACATAGGGGTGCCTAAAGGGTCAAAAAGTCTTCCAGTACAGTTGGAACGCTACATGAAGCGCTTATAGTGACTTCAAGCGCCTATACTAGGTGTTCGAAGTGTTCGGGGATGTTCCGTAGACATTGAACGCTTACATGAAGCGCCTAATGTGACATGAAGCGCTTCAAGTAGGTGTTCGAAGTGTTCGGACGGTTCTAAACTGCAGTTTTTCTGTACGGGAAAGTTCCAGGACACATGGAACGCTACATTAGGCGCCTAATGTGACTTGAAGCGCCTCATGTAGGCGTTCGAAGTGTTCTGACGATGCCAAACTGCAGTTTTTCTGCAGTAACTTCCACCCAACTCCTTTCTTCTTCAACCCTTCCAGGTTCAACACTTAAAGATCCATCTTAACAACTAGATTCATCATACTTAACATACATCTAATCATGAATTGATGCTTAGTGAATGTCTAACAAGATCCACTCTAAATCTTCAATCATTCACCACCTTCAAGAGTTATCATCAACAATACCCAACCAACAAGACTATAACAATGTCATCACTCATCCCTCAATTTCCTGCACTTACTCTCAACATCTAAGTGTATACAATCAACACAAGAGTAGAGCAAGACAAGAAACACATCAACATATATACTCTCATGGGCATGGTTGACTAACAACAATTACTGCACAACTATTTCAGAAATATGGCCCAAAGAACAAGACTTTACACAATTAGCAACAAGACTTACATATAACAAAGCATTTAAGATAGGCAAGACAAGAATACTAATGTGTGATTCATGTTTTCTCTTTGTAAGAACATAGGGCCTTAAGTATCAAAATTTACGTAAAGCGTATAGAAAGATTACTTGCCTTGGTTGCTAGTTAATCTTACGGATTTACTGCAGAATTTCAGTGAAGATTGCACCTAGGTTGGCCTTCTTCCTTCCTTTTTCCTTCCTCTCTTCTTCTTCTTCCTCTCCTTTCTCCTTCTCTTTGCTCCTGCGGTTTTCCCCTCTTCTTTTGATGGTATAACCGTCCCATAAGGCTGAGATGGGGAGTTATACTAACTTCCTATAACTCCCCTTAACTCCTAGTAGGGACCTCTTAAGTAATTTCCCATACTTTCTTTTAATTCTACTTCTAGTCCCTTTCTTTTGTTCTTCTATGTTTTGTGTAACTAAGTTACATTACCTACATAATTAATTAGGTTGCATTCAAGGTTGACCCAAGTATCGAAAGTTGCGCTTAAAAATCACGGGGTGTAACATTCCACCCCCCTTACAAAAAGTTTCGTCCTCGAAACTTACGTACCTTAGTCAAAGAGCTGAGGATACTTCTCCCGCATTTGTTCTTCGAGCTCCCAAGTGGCTTCACGTTCCGTGTGATTGCTCCATTGAACCTTTACATAAGGGATCACTCGCTTCCTCAACACTTGATCCTTTCGGTCCACAATTTTCACGGGTACTTCCTCATATGTAACATCGTCCTTGAGTTCCAAAGGTTGAGCTTCAAGTACATGACTTGGATCCGCCACGTACTTTCTTAATTGTGACACGTGGAATACATTGTGAACTTGCGCCAACACCGGAGGTAATGCCAGCTTATATGCCAAGGCTCCTACCTTCTCAAGTATTTCATAAAGACCAATGAAACGAGAGCTTAGCTTGCCTTTTACTCCAAACCTCATGACGCCTTTCGTAGGCGATACCTTCAAATAAACTTTATCACCCACATCAAAATCCAATGGTCGTCGTTTGGAATCTGCCCAACTCTTGCTGCGGTCCTGAGCCGTCTTGAGTCTTTCCCGGATGACTTTCACCTTCTCTAACGTTTTCTCTAATAGCTCAGGTCCAGTAATGGTCCTCACGCCCACTTCGTCCCAATAAATCGGAGACCTACATTTCCATCCATACAAAGCCTCAAAAGGAGCCATATCAATTGTGCTGTGGTAACTATTGTTATAAGAAAATTCCATCAGCTTTACCATTCCGTCCCAACTCCCTTTGAAATCCAGCACGCAAGCTCTTAGCATATCTTCCAAGGTTTGAATTGTCCGCTCGGACTGTCCATCAGTTTGGGGATGATACGCCGTACTCAACCTTAATTCCGTACCCATGGCTTCTTGGAATGATGTCCAAAACTTAGATGTGAACCGTGAATCTCGGTCGGACACTATACTTACCGGGACTCCATACAAACTAACAATACTGTCCATATATAAACTCACTAACTTGTCAAGAGGTGCTTCACTTGAAACGGGTAAGAAATGGGCAGACTTTGTTAAACGATCCACGATAACCCAAATCATGTCACATCCACTTCTTGTCTTTGGTAAACCAGCTACAAAATCCATTGTGAAATGTTCCCATTTCCATTCGGGAATCTCCAACGGCATCAACAATCCACCGGGCCGTTGATGTTCCGCCTTGACTTGTTGACACACCAAACACCTCTCTATGAATTCCGCAATATGTCTTTTCATCCCAGACCACCAATAGTAACGCTTGAGATCTCTATACATCTTGGTGCTACCGGGATGTATTGATAACCTCGACTTATGAGCTTCTTGCAGAATTTCTTTCCTAAGTTCGTCAACATCCGGAACGCATAATCTTTCCCTGAACCATAAGCTCCCATCCTCCTTAGTCCGAAATCCTTCAACTTGACTATGTTTCACCCTTTCCATTATCTCACTTAAAGCCTTATCTCTCTTCTGTGCCTCCTTTATCCGATCAATCAAACTCGGGGTGATAGTCAAGACTGTCAGAACGTTCACTGTGGATTCAATCAAATCCAAATCAAACTCCTCCATCTCTCTTTCCAATGGTGATTGTCGTGCATGGCTGGACTTCCTACTTAAGGCGTCGGCTACCTTGTTAACCTTTCCCGGGTGATAATGAATAGTTAGGTCATAGTCTTTTAGCAATTCCAACCATCTTCGCTGCCTCATATTCAATTCCTTCTGCGAGAACAAATACTTTAGGCTCTTATGATCTGTGAATACCGCGCACTTCTCTCCACACAAATAATGCCGCCAGATCTTCAAGGCAAACACAACTGCGGCGAGTTCAAGATCATGTGTGGGGTAGTTTTGCTCATAAGGCTTTAACTGTCTTGAGGCATACGCGATGACTCGTTCGTTTTGCATTAAGACACAACCTACAAACAAGGCGTTAGTCTAAACTTAATGGGTATACAAGATCATAACCTTATACTATAATTTACGTACCTAACCCGTTCTTTGACGCATCACTATAAATCACAAATCCATCCGTTCCAGAGGGTTGGGCCAATACTGGAGCCGTCGTTAATCTCTTCTTAAGCTCCGTGAAACTTTGCTCGCATTCCGCCGTCCACTCAAACTTGGACTTCTTTTGAGTAAGGCGAATGAGAGGTACGGCAATCCTCGAGAATTCCTCAACAAATTTTCTGTAATAACCCGCTAGACCCAAGAAACTTCGCACTTCGGTGACGTTGGTAGGTCTAGGCCATTCAGTTATAGCTTCCACCTTCTTCGGGTCAACAGCAATCCCCTCTTCTGATATCACATGACCCAGGAAAGCTACACTTCTTGACCAGAACTCACACTTGCTAAACTTTGCATAAAGTTGTTTCTGCCTCAAAATGCCTAGTACGGTTCTCAAATGCTCAGTGTGAGTTTGCTCGTCAGGAGAATACACAAGGATATCATCTATGAATACCACTACAAACTTATCCAACTGTTCTCGAAAGACAGTATTCATAAGATCCATAAAAGCCGTAGGGGCATTTGTCAATCCAAATGGCATCACTAAAAATTCATAGTGACCATACCTTGTGCGGAAAGCTGTCTTTGCGATATCCTCGGCCTTCACTCGTAATTGATGATATCCTGATCGGAGGTCAATTTTAGAGAAGATTTTAGCACCCTTGAGCTGGTCAAACAAGTCCTCAATTCGTGGGAGAGGATACTTATTCTTGATGGTAACTTTATTCAACTCTCTATAATCGATACAAAGCCTCATGCTACCATCTTTCTTCTTTACAAACAAAACAGGTGCTCCCCAGGGCGATACACTAGGGCGGATAAACTTCTTGTCCAATAACTCCTGCAGTTGTTCCTTCAACTCTCTCAATTCTGCCGGAGCCATTCTATAAGGAGCTTTAGAAATAAGTTCTGTCCCTGGAATCAAGTTGATCTCAAATTCGACTTCTCTCGGGGGTGGTACTCCTGGTAAATCTTCCGGAAACACATCAGGAAATTCGTTGACTACTGGAATTTTTCAATAGGCGATACCTCCTGAGTAACATCCATGGCATACACTAGAAATCCCTCAGCACCTTTCCTTAATGCCTTGCGCGCTTGTGCAACCGACACGTACACCTTTTTGGGTACCTTCTTTCGTTCCGCATCTCCTTGAAATATTACCTTTTCCATCTTAGCATTCTTGATTGTCACTTGCTTCAACCGACAATCAATATTAGCGTGATTCTTGGCTAGCCAGTCCATTCCTAATATGACGTCAAAGTCATACATCTGAATAGGGATCAGTGTGGCAGGGAATGTTTGTCCTTCAAACTCCAATTCACAATCCCGGTACCGATGATACGAAACCATAATTTGATCTCCGGCCGCTTGAACACGATACGGAGTTTCTAACCATTCAGGCAGACTACTCAGGTGTTTAGTGAATCTCTTTGCTACGAAGGAGTGGCTTGCGCCGCTATCAAAGATCACGTTGGCAGGTACCTTTTTTACTAAAATCGCACCTAAAGCCATATCAAGTTATACACGGAAGATTAAGCACATAAATACTTAATTCATTATGAATTCAAACTTAGTTTAAAGGATACCTGCTACTACATCGGTAGCCTCCTGCACATCTGTGTCCGTCATGAGATGTACTCGGGCATTTGCTCTAGGCTTCGCTCTCGGCTGCTGAGCCGCCTCTCCAGGATTATTTTTCTTCATCTCCGGACAATCTCTAATCATATGGCCCACTTGGCCACATCGGAAACATGCCCCAGCCACTTTCCTACACTCTCCAACGTGGTTCCTGCCGCAATGTGGACAAACTCCTATAGCCTGCTGAGCTACTCTACGAAAATCGCTCTCAACCCGAAAACATGCATCTAGCATATCCTCATAAGTTTTCATTCCCGCATTCACTATCGCCGATTGTATCCTCGAGTCCAAACCCCTCTCAAACTTCGTCATCTTAAGACGATTATCAGACATGATTGCGGGGGCAAACTTACCTAAGGCATGAAAACGATCTGCATACTCCGACACCGTCATCCTTCCTTGCTCCAGTCTGTCAAACGCCCTTATCTTGTCCAAGATCGCAGTCTCCGGTACGTAGTATTTCAGGAAAACATCACAAAACTGTGTCCATGAGATTGGTGGGGTCATTCTCAACACCATTCCTTCCCACCATTCGCCAGCCTTGCCACTTAAAAGGGGTGTGGCCACCTCAACTTTTATCTCATTCGGAACTTGCACCAGCCGGAAACATTTCTCAACCTCAGCCAACCAATGCTGAGCCTCTTCAGGATCCGTACATCCACCGAACTCCGGCACCCTCATCTTCCTCATCTCTCCATAAAAGAACCTGAGGTTATGATGTGGCGGTGGTGGAGGCGGAGGGTGATGCTGCTGCACATACCCTTGTGCAATGACCGTCAGCGCATCAGTGAGTACTTGGGGTAAAACCACTTGTGGTGGCTGGTTCTCCTGTCCATTGCCAGAGTTGCCTGTGTTATCTCTTCTTGGAGGCATATTTCGCTGAAAGGTTAACATTTCATTAACATTCAGTAAATACAAAAAGGTTACTGTAGGCTCGAATGCGTACTAATAGGTGAGGTGTGTAGTACAACTATTAATACAAAGTTAGATAATAAAACGCGCTCGCACACACCCAACCCATATCATACTTAACCACTAAAGAGATCAGTACTTATAACTAAGGATCAACCTTAAAGGAGAATCATAGCTTAAGTGTCTAAAAATCATGAACCTAAGTTTCCGAGATAGATCTAAAGCCTAGGCTCTGATACCACCTATAGCGCCCCAGCCCGATACCGTTATCGGAACCAGTGCACCCGCCGTAGCCTACTATGAGAACTACGAAGCGTCAAGCAGATCAAGCATACATCCTTCATAATGTAAGTTAAAACCAGCGGAAACGTCATAAAATCTAAACTTTCGTTGTCAATATTACAACCAGAAAACTGCAGCGGAAATAAAACTGTTTGTTCATCTAGCCGACATAAGTTTTAGAACAACATAATAACAATGAGTTCCAAACTCAAACAAAATAGTCCAGCATCTATCTATTCCCTTGTCCATCATCCCATTGAGCCCACTCGCCGTCGTCTTCGATAAATATCAACTCATAATCAGGCTCACCTGAAAAGGAGACAGAATGATTGTTCTTAGCGAAAACTTCGCCAGCAAGTAACCCGTCTATACCCCCTACGGAATCACACACGTCGAGTCACCAGTGTATAAAACATTGCCCAAAAATAAGGTGCTCGGGTTAACAAATAGCATCTTAATAAGAATTACTCAAAACAGATAAAGCACATATGTGAACACAGTTACGAGAACCAACATGTATTAAAACAACGTATCACATAAACAAGTCATAGACTAACCACATTTCTTGCATGTCAAGTCTTATGCTTCGTGTATCATGATGCATGTACTTCTTTAAAATCACACACAACACCCATGCATATGTCTTCTTTCACAAACATGTCATGCATGTCATTTCCCAAAACATTTCATCACTTTACATATCATATTCTTCGCGTAGCAGAACTTTATACCCTGTGGGTGATTAGTCCACAGCCATCATAACTTTATACCCCGTGCTGAAAGGTCCACGACCCCATTACATATATCATATATCCGTGCTGAAAGGTCCACGGCCCTATTACATATATCTTATATCCGTGCTGAAAGGTCCACGGCCCCATTACATATATCATATATCCGTGCTGATAGGTCCACGGCCCCATAAAATACTTCATTTTCCGTGCTGATAGGTCCACGGCCTCATAACATACTTTATACCCTGCTGTTGATTCACAGATCACGCTCTTTATACCCTGCTTTCGCAGACGTGACTTTTATACCCTGTGATCAACCAGCAGCCATTTTGTCTTTCGCAAACTTTACCTTTCTTGTTCTTTTGCAAAACATATCTCAAATCAAATGCAAGTGCCCATGTCATGATGCAGGATGCATAGATAGCTTCATATCAACATGTAACACACACACACATACATCTTGTCTATCAAGGATATGGTCTTGCACCTCAAACACTCCCTAAACGTGTTTTACCAAGTCTATTTGTCTCACTTATTCACTAGAATTCAATCTTATGCTTACTTAATCAAACTTACCATCTACACCTCAAATATACCTCAAATACCCTTGCATTTTATGTTCAAAAGAAGTGTATAAAGTTACTACACTTACATAGGGTGCCTAAAGGGTCAAAAAGTCTTCCAGTACAGTTGGAACGCTACATGAAGCGCCTATAGTGACTTCAAGCGCCTATACTAGGTGTTCGAAGTGTTCGGGGATGTTCCGTAGACATTGAACGCCTACATGAAGCGCCTAATGTGACATGAAGCGCTTCAAGTAGGTGTTCGAAGTGTTCGGACGGTTCTAAACTGCAGTTTTTCTGTACGGGAAAGTTCCAGGACACATGGAACGCTACATTAGGCGCCTAATGTGACTTGAAGCGCCTCATGTAGGCGTTCGAAGTGTTCTGACGATGCCAAACTGCAGTTTTTCTGCAGTAACTTCCACCCAACTCCTTTCTTCTTCAACCCTTCCAGGTTCAACACTTAAAGATCCATCTTAACAACTAGATTCATCATACTTAACATACATCTAATCATGAATTGATGCTTAGTGAATGTCTAACAAGATCCACTCTAAATCTTCAATCATTCACCACCTTCAAGAGTTATCATCAACAATACCCAACCAGCAAGACTACAACAATGTCATCACTCATCCCTCAATTTCCTGCACTTACTCTCAACATCTAAGTGTATACAATCAACACAAGAGTAGAGCAAGACAAGAAACACATCAACATATATACTCTCATGGGCATGGTTGACTAACAACAATTACTGCACAACTATTTCAGAAATATGGCCCAAAGAACAAGACTTTACACAATTAGCAACAAGACTTACATATAACAAAGCATTTAAGATAGGCAAGACAAGAATACTAATGTGTGATTCATGTTTTCTCTTTGTAAGAACATAGGGCCTTAAGTATCAAAATTTACGTAAAGCGTATAGAAAGATTACTTGCCTTGGTTTCTAGTTAATCTTACGGATTTACTGCAGAATTTCAGTGAAGATTGCACCTAGGTTGGCCTTCTTCCTTCCTTTTCCCTTCCTCTCTTCTTCTTCTTCCTCTCCTTTCTCCTTCTCTTTGCTCCTGCGGTTTTCCCCTCTTCTTTTGATGGTATAACCGTCCCATAAGGCTGAGATGGGGAGTTATACTAACTTCCTATAACTCCCCTTAACTCCTAGTAGGGACCTCTTAAGTAATTTCCCATACTTTCTTTTAATTCTACTTCTAACCCCTTTCTTTTGTTCTTCTATGTTTTGTGTAACTAAGTTACATTACCTACATAATTAATTAGGTTGCATTCAAGGTTGACCCAAGTATCGAAAGTTGCGCTTAAAAATCACGGGGTGTAACACCTTATGATTAAACGGCGAGTGTATTGAAGAACTCAGCATCCAATAATATGTTGTTGTTGAAGGATATTGTTTAGGGGTCATAAATTTGCTTAATCATCCCTCAAATGACAGGTCTGTCCTTGCCTCTCTTGTGAATGCAGCTAGGAGGAAACTTGAAGGTTTATGTTTTTTTGGTTAAAATGTAAATTGTATTAACCAAGATCAAAGCATCAAGGGAATGCAACCCATACAATGAACAACATGCCAAAATAGTCACAAGAGCAAAGAAACTCCCATAACCAAGCTTCCTAGAGCTAAATTCTAGAGTTCAAGACTCAATATACACGTGTTTGCAATCTATGTAGTACATCCCCAATATTAAATGCCTTGCCTTCATGAATAGCCTTGTTCGTACATTGCCAAACCAAGTAGATCGCTGCTGCAATGGAGAGCTTGCACGCTCTATTTTTGAAATTCTTCTTTCTTAGACACCTCTGCCCCCAAGAGAGAATCCTGGGTAGGCAATTCAACGAAGTTGGCATGTTCATCCATCTTATGACATTCATCCAAAGTGCCTTGATACCAGCACACTTGAAGAAAAGGTACCTCAGAGACTCTTTAGAGCTGCAGAATAAACAACCATCATCCCTTAAGAAGGGCAGATTATCCCTTGTGCTGATTCTGTTTTTAGCCGCCAGCCACGAAATAAAACCATGCTTAGGAGTAATGAATGTGTCCCAAACCATGGAGTACCACGGGACCTTACTGGTTTTGTCCCGGAAGAATTGATAAGCAAGCTTGGGTCGAATCTTATCCTCCAGAACCCATGATTCCATCAAATTGACAGCACCCAACCAGCAACCTTGACTAGTGACTATATAGTCCCGAATGTCAATCAAGGAGCAAATCAAGGGTGAGAAATGAGGCCTCTTATTCAAAGACCATATTGAAGATTGGATTTTGTACCACTCATGAACCCACTTTACCCACAAATTCTCTTTGTTAACATGTAGATCCCACAAAAACTTCACTAAAAGAGCTCTATTCCAAGCCTTAAGTTGCATCACCCCAAGACCCCCCTTCTCCTTAGGCAAGCAAACATGCTTCCAAGATACCAAGGCCCTTTTGTGACATTGACCATTATAACCCCAAAGGAAATGCAATCAAATACGATTAACCTGATCCAACACAGGAAAAGGAAGCTCATTGAGCCAGAAACAAAGGACACCCGAAAGGACTGATTTAATGAGAATCAGTCTGCCAGCGTAGGAGAGATGAGTCTTCTTCCAATGATTCACAATCTGAATTAACTTGCTGATAAGGGGGGAAAATGGGGAAGCTGCAGCCTATGACCCGCCACAGGCACCCCCAGATATCTGAATGGTAAGACCCCTAGAGTGAAATTAGATATTTGAGGATCATGCAGTAGATAACTACAACCAGCCAGAAAAATCCTTGATTTGTCCCTATTAAGTTTTAGTCCAGAGACAAGGCCAAAGTCATTGAGAACCTTAATGATCATGTTTGCTGAAATGCCGTCTCCTCTACAAAATAACATCAAATCATCAGCAAAGCTAAGATGAGTGAGATTAAGCTCACTGCATTTTGGATGATGGTTGAAGTCAGGATTGTGTCTCAATTGGTTCAGTGACCTTGAAAGGTATTCAAGGCCAATAACAAACAGGAATGGAGATAACGGACAACCTTGTCTAAGACCCTTCTTTTCCTGAAAATAGCCTGCTAGAGATCCATTGATATATAGAGAGAAAGAAGTAGTACCAATACACTGCATAATCCACATAATAAATATTGCTGGAAACTTGAGAGCATAGAGAACACGCTCAATGAAGGACCAACTGATGCTATCAAAAGCTTTATGAATATCTATTTGGAACATGCATCTTGGAGACACATTTACCTTCCCATAATCCCTGAGTAACTCCTGAACAAGGAACACATTATGCAACATAGATCTGCCTTTTAGGAATCCCGATTGAGAGTGATCCATGAAATTGCTCATGACTGCAGCCAATCTTTTGGCCAGAATCTTAGCAATGACTTTATAAATAACATTGCAACATGAGATAGGCCGGTAATCCTGAACTCTAGTGACCACATCAGCTTTAGGAATCAAAGCAATAATGGTATGATTCAACTGTTTCAATAGCTTACCATTCCTGAAAAATTCATGCACTACATTGAGGACATCCTCACCCACAATTGGCCACGTCTTTTTAAAGAAATGCGCTGAATAGCCGTCCGGACCTGGGGATTTGTCTTTAGGAATTGAAAAAAGCGCATCAGTAATCTAAGAATCTTGAATTGGGATCAACAGGGAGTGGGAACCAGCATCTGAGAGGAGATTACCATCCAAAATGACAGAGTCTTGTATAGAGGATACATGAGAATCTGAACCAAGGAGATTAGTATAAAAAGTAACAAAATGATCCATAACTTGGTCAATAGAAGTGGACCAAGAACCATCAGACAACTGAATTGATGTGATGATTCTTCTAGCCTTATTCCTTTTGATAATAGCATGATAAAACTTTGTATTCCTGTCAGCTAGATTGAGAAAAGAATGTTTGACAAGTTGAGAAAAATATAATCTTTCAGCATTAAGCAACGACATGGTAATCTTCTTCTGATTTCTAATCCTTTCTCCAATATCCACAGGGGCAGTTGATCCATTCCCAATATCTTGCAATTGGTCAAGCACACAAGTGGCTCTTTCAGCCCTGGCAGAGATATGATGAAACTCTTTTTTGTTAAGTATCTTCAGAGGCTGTTTAAGTCTCTTTAATTTCTTGCACAACCAGAACATAGCGGTCCCTGTTACTCCTTCCAGCCAAGAATGCTGAACGATAGATAGAAAAGAGTCATGCTCAGCCCACATATTATAGAATTTGAATGTGAAATATCCCTTCACATCTGGACATAAACGCAAAATACATGGAGAATGATCAGACAGGCAACTAGAATTTAAAAAAGTAGCATCAGCATTAGGGAAGTTCTCTGAAAAGATAGGATTAACCATCACCCTATCCAACCTAGACTTTATAAAACCATTGTCCCAAGTAAACTTGCATCCAGAATATTCAAGCTCAAGAAGATCACAATTAAAGAAACAGTTGAGCTGATCCTATAAAAACCATCCGACCTCCCACTCTCTCCTCATCATTAAGCACACAGTTAAAATCCCCAAGAACAGCCCAAGAGGAATTAGCAATCTGACATTCAGATTCCAATTCACTCCATAAGGCTCTTCTGTCACAAACAGAATTATAAGCATATACAAATGTACAATGCAACGATCTAGAAGAAACAAAGCATTTAACCAAGCAAAAAACAGACTGTGCAGAAGTAGAAATGACATTCACTGTCACAAATTGAGGATCCCATAAAATTAAGATCCTTTTCCCTGGGAGTTGGCCAAAATTGTCAGCATATTGCCACTCATTGAATAATAGCAACAGCTGAGAGAGCATCCTGGAATTGAGTTTAGTCTCCAGTAAAACAAACAAATGTAGTCTGTGCTTCCTAGCAAAATTCACTAAACCTTTTTGTTTAGTGGGCTTGTTACAACCTCTTACGTTCCAGCAGCTGAAAATCATTAAAAAGATTGTGGTCTGGGGTCCCTTGCATGACTGACCCCAGCAAACTGTCTATTCCCAGGAACTTGATTCCTCTGTTGTTTAGCCTTCTTTTTAGAAAACAACATAGTGAAATCATCATCCTTTTCAAGTTCTTTAAGTCTTTGAACATGGTGTTGATCATAAATATTAGAATGCTGGTGACCATTGGAGACATAATCCATTGGTAGTGGTGGATCAAAAGCAACCAAAAAAGAGTGAAGCGCAGCATCAGACTGATGAAGATGGGTAGGGGTCCCCGATTGAGGCAAGCAGGTAGAGGCATCCCTTTGTAAAAGCCCATCATGTTTAGCCTGATTCTGAGTAGACTGGTTATAATCCTTTACCGTTTCTCCAGTCCTGCTATCACTCCTTCCCAGTCTAGAATCTTTAGCAGCGTGAGAATGCCTTTTACCTTTCACAGCCTCCAAGCCCACAGAAAGAGACTCACCTTCCCTAGCCAAATGAACAGAATCAGAGTGACCAATTTGCATACATGCAGCGCAAAAGAGTGGCAACCTCTCATACTCCACCTCTTGCTTAAGACATTTCCCATTGGACAAATGAATATCTATCGTTTTAAGCAATTGCTTAACCTCCAACAAAACTCTGGCATAGCTCCAGATTTCTCTTCTTGTGGTGAGGAGATCCGCCATGAGAGGCTTCCCTAGCTGATGACTAATCCTGGAAAGATACTCCTCCTTCCATAGGCTCATAGGAAGATTAGGAAACTTCACCCATACTGGAACTACCGCCATTTCCTCTGGCCCAAAGTCAAACAACAAAGGCATTTTCTTGAGAATGAGGACCCTACCATAAATGAAATACGGACCAGAAGAGAGGACCTACTCCAAGTCACTAACCGTCTGAAATTTAAAAATAATCCACCCAGAAGGATGGAATTCCACCTTGTGCTTAACCTTCCAGGCTTTTGATAGAGTCAATACTGCTTGTTTACCTGGGAATCGACCAGTAAAGCAGCCTATGAGACTTTTCTGAAGGTCCCCATCAGGAACCAAATTGTCCACATTCAAATGCACCACCCCATTCCTTTCATCTTCTTGCTCCTTCAATTTCATACAGCAATCATCCTTCCTGTTGGTTGGAAAAAGCAAATTCCAATACTTTAACTGGGGAACCTTACCAACTTGTTTTAGATCTTGACGATGTTTCCCAGAAACCTTGCATGCACCTGATAAAGACACTGACCGCTGGGTATTACCCAGCTCCTTATCCAAGATGGAAAGAGAGTTCTGTATGTCCACAGACACACTATGCTATATGTCCCTATTTTCTCTCTCTGAAACGACAGACTGTACCTTATGAGACGTCAATACTACACCAACCAACTCCGTCTCCCGAGAATTCAAACCAGAAGGTGGGTTACCTCCAACACAATCTGGAGAAGGAACCACATAAACAATCCCAGATCTGCCTTCATCCTTCCTTGTATCTTCACATTCACCCAGATCCAAATGATCTGGAGTAGACTCGTTGTCCCTCAGCACCAAAGAAGAACTTGCATGCACCGGAAGAACCACCTGCAACCCTTCAGTATTGCATGCACCCACTTCCTGCAGTTGAAGATCCTTAGATAAGCATGCAACTTCAGTAAAGTCTCTAATACCATCAGAATCTCCTTGAAATGAGAAGGAATCACTAGGATCTTCCTCAACAGATTCCTCAGAATGTGTTTTTTGACTGTCCTTCTTTGAGACCACAATATCCTTATGCGAACACCTACCCTTGTTAGGCTTTCTCTTAAACGTATGCTTGTCTTTATCCATCAGGCATACATCAGGGAAAATAAAAAAGACTCACAAAACTAGTAGACACAAGCACATTGACAATAGTGAAAGAGCTGATTCAGATGAACGAGAAGGAGAAAAGAGAATATGGAGGCCCCTTGGGGAGAGAGCTTTCTCTCTCTAGCACATCTCTCTTCCTTTGAGTTTTTGAGTGTGAAGGTTTATGTTATTGGAAGGCTTTATGGAAAAAGAACAACAACCATACGCAGTATATCAAACTACTGTTAGGGTTTGGGGAGGGTGAGAGACAGTCAAACAATACTTCCATTCCAACGGATATAGATTTTGCTTCTAGTGAGACCTTCAGATCTATATGTATTTGCGTAGATGACACAATAATAGAAATATGGTGTGCTACTATGCTAGTAAAGGAATTCAGTTGCTCATGATCTTGCAAAACATGTTAAAAGTCAGGATGAGTCTTTGATTGATTTGTGTGGTCCTCCTGTATAGCTTGACCTGCCCTCTTGGAAGCTTTGAAATTAAATGAAAATCTCCTTACAAAAAAAAAATTATATCAAAGGGCCAAAACTCTTGCTTCCATGATGCGATTTGTGCCACAAGAATCAAGTGTGGTTCTACTCCATTTAAATTGACTTGGTTAACAATAGAATAGTCTTGAAATGGACAGTTGGTTCTGCCCAAAAACAAAAATAAAAAGGAATGAAATCAACACAATTTTGATATACTAGAAGACTAACACGTCTATTGACCTAGAGAGACAACCCCTAAAACCAAAGAGAAATCAAATGGCGATAAATCTGTTGCTTCATGCACAAGAATCAATTTTAGCCTTCTTATATTATGTTATTTTATTATTGTTAATTTTTTGGGGGATTGGTACACAAATTCCTATTATCGAAAAAATACTAATCAACCACTAGATATAAAAGTATTTTGTCAATTTTATCCTCTATATCTTGCTGGCATCAAATCTTAGACATTAGATTAATTTTTTTAAGGTTGTTAAAACATCCTACATACACACATATATATCAGCGCGCACACATGCATGTGTGCGTGTGCAAAGCGCGCGCACACATATGTGTCTATATATATATATATAAAATCTTTTTTAGCTTTCATATCCTTAAAGCCTGTAAATCTTTCTTCTTTTTTTGGGGGGCCTGTTGATTCTTCTGTTGGTTTGGACATGTTCAGTAAATAAAATTAGTTGTATAAATCACTTTATATGAGTATGAGAAAAGATGGGTTGGAAATCGTTTTGGAACTGCACAACTTTGATAATGATATAAATCTCAGTACATCCTTAAATAGGTTCAAAATCTTTGTAAGATTCACCTGTCTTTCATTTATACTTTCTATAAAAATATTGTTACAGTTTTTGTTTTGGTTTTTTTCTAAAAATATTACTCACTTTTTAAATATAACAATACTAGTAATTAAAGTTTTCATACAACCTCCATGTGTTTCTAACACATGGGTATGGTTGCGTATATCCGACCCCCCAATATCCCGCCATAGACGGGATCCTCTAAGACAATGGGATAATGTAATACTACTCTTTCGATTAAGATTTATAAGTTACCTAATTTCTCTAGTTTATATTAATAACTAAATAAAAATAAAATATAAAGAGTGACTAAAATAGTTTGACTTTTTAAACTATACTGTGAAACTAAAACATTATATTCGAGGTAAGTAATAACTCATAGCTACCACCGAAGAGATGTTTAACATGTTCTAGTCGTTTGGCTACCAAACTCTATTTAGCAAATGTAGCACTTTTTAACCTTTTTTCAAAATTACATGCACGGGAAACCAGGAAACACAAGAAATATTAAAAACATAAAAGAAAATTTATATACTTTAACTATGTGTGTTCCTACAAATACATAAGGAAAACACGTGAAATTATATGTATATGCTGATACCTAGGCACGACTTACTAGATTTGCATCTCTCTGAGGACATGGTCCAGGATAGGAATTCGTGGAGACATAAGATTAAGGTTAACGAGGTATAGGTCATATAGGGACACTTTAGAGTATATTTAAGGACATAGATAGTCGTAGACACTATTTACGCTTTCCACTTGGTGGCGTATATTATACCGGTGTTTACATTGCATGTACATATATACGTGATGTGTATTCTAATATAGAAAGCCCTTTCTTTGTATTTCTTGAATTTTCTCACTGACACACTAGCACAGTATATCTCTATTATTATGTCATTTTTTGCAGGTACATATAGAGCCGAGGGTCTCACTGGAAGCAGGCTCTCTATCCCTTGGGATAGAGGTATCGTCTGCCTACCACTTACCCTCTCCAGACCCTAACGATAGCTTTTGCTGTCGTTGGAATATGCTGGGCCCGGATGATGATGATGATGATGATGATGATGATACCTAGGCCTCTAAACGAGCCGAACGAGCCGAGCATCACATTGTTCAAGATCGGTTCATTTAACTTAACGAACGAGCCAAGCTTGTTCGTTTATTTAAACAAACATATTTAATTGTTCAAGCTCGGTTCGTTTAACTCACGAACAACATTAACGAGCCGAACACCTTAAACGAACGGTGCACTTAACGAGCTCAAACAGAAAAAATAGTTCAAGCTCGGTTTGTTTAACTCACGAACAACATTAACGAGCCGAACACCTTAAACGAACGGTGCACTTAACGAGCTCAAACAGTAAAAAATAGTTCAAGCTCGGTTCGTAACCCTTTAGCCGAACCGAGCTCGATCCGAACGAGCTGAACTTACCGAACGACTTGGTTCATTTATAATCTTTTTTTTGTATTTTTATTTTATCGGTATATTTAAAAAAAATAAACCGCGGGTCAGTTTATATATGTGACGTCACGTGATTAAATGCATCATAGTTTGCTTCATTTGAGGCCTCCTTTTGCCTGAAACCCCATTTCAACTAGACTCAATACACTTGCACCTTGTTTTGGTTAGAAGTAGAAGTCCTAGTGGATAAGGAAAGGTGGACAAAGTGCTAAAATTTACTTGGTCGGCTGGAGGTTAGGACTTTAGGAACGAAGGAAACGAGAAGGAGAGGATAATCCATTCATGTTCTTACTCTAAAATCTAAATTCTATAATTGTGCACAGATGGACAAAAATTATTCAATTTTTGAAAGAGACACCTTAACTATTTTTGTAGAAATAATTAAAAACTATGTTTAAATTTATGTTTTTGTATCAAAAAAATCAATACTCATTATATCCCAACGGCAGCAAAAGCTATCGTTAGGTTATGAGGAGGATAAGCGACGGACAAACAATATTTCTATCCCAAGAGATAGAGAGTTTGCTTCCAGTGACACCTCCTCTCTATATGTACCTGCATAGTATATTAAGACAAATATTTTAGATAATTATCTTTGGATCTTTTGTGTTTAAACAAAATACAATGAGACCTGCTTTAGCTGAATATGATTATCGTTCTAAGCTTATAGTACATTACCTTTTGACATTTCTACCTGAGAGGATGTGTAGTGACCCGTCCCAAGCTTTAGTATTCGAGACGACTCATCCGCCATATCTTGCTAAGGAGAATATAAGGTGTATATACAAATCAACTACACGTCATCATAATAACGTAAATCGATGTCAGTGGAAGTCATTACTAAAATCCTCGATAAAATAATCATCACCATTAATACAATGTCTAATAATTTCTAGATCAATACAATAGTCAAATGTATGTAAACGCTAATCTCAAAATCCATAAACCTCGAATATCGAAATATCTTTAGTCTCGAAATCTCCAGTTCCACGATATACTAACTCCTATGTAAACATACCCTAACTTTTTCTACCTCCAAAACTGGTGAGTGGTGGTGTGAGACAAATCAACGAGCTCAGTAAGCAGCCTACTTATACCCGTTAAGAAAATCATGCACGCAGAGACAAATATAGCTAACATTTACAAATCAATATACATGTCCCTAATACACAATTAAATTCAATTGAATATTTTTAACATTTGACACATGGAGAATAGTCAAACAAGGTAAGTAAATCCATCAGCTCAATCTACATAACCGTGAAGCATGCTCTTCTCAAGTATGACACACGCAACAAATAAATAATCATATAAACAAATAAGAGAACAATACAAACCACTGAAGTATATAAACCGCGGAAAGTAAGTCACTCCACATAATAATGCGCAACTTCATGATGCATGCCTTTCCCTATTTGTCACGCGCAACAAAAGACATGTCATGCACGATGCTTATATGCATGATCCAGGGACCTACTGGATGTCTGTAGTCCGTACACTACAATCCACCCCAAATGATGCCCGTGGCCCGTACACCACGATCCACCATAACCGAATGCTCGTAGCCCGTACATCACAACCCACTCCACTCGAGTGTCCGAGACCCGTACATCCCAGCCCACTCCACATGCAATATACGTGCTATGAATGCAAATGTATAATCTCTCGTAATCTGGTGCATCCATACTCATACATATGCTCGCGCCCATACACGTGCATATATACGTGCATGTATACCTCCACACATCTATATACATATGCACTACGAAATGAACGCGTACAACCATACATACACCCTTTACATGTACACATGTATGTCTGATTCACATATGTCATCACATATCTCATACAATACACTCAACTCGCATATACACAAATACAAATATACACAGAATAACACACTGATGCATGATAAACATAATAAGCACAGATAGACCACTTACCTTTGATGCATGACAACATAACGATCACAAATAAACCACTTGCCTAACCACAAGCCCTGTATATTGTTTATAACCGCCACGGCTCAGCCACCACGTGCCACAATAACAACCAGTCTCTGCCATATTTGCTTGGATCCATACCCAACTATACAATATATTTCTTTTGTAAGAGTGAATTTTCCGAAAACATGAATTTCACAAACACTTTTTTTATTATTACTATTACACTTTTTCCGTTTATCATTTTATTACCGTTTTAATTCCAATTTATCTCCGACGTATAAGTATACTCACGTGTATGCCCGCACCCATGTGTATATACACGTTTATACTTACACGTTTCACCCTCGGTCCACTTTTTCTTTTCCAAAATCGTTACCGACACGCCAATTTAATCTCACATAAAATCATACAATTTCCATCAAATACGATTCATATACTTATCAAAATTTACATTACAGCCTAAGCCAATTTGCCTTGGCCGAACTTTCTCCTCCCTCACTTATAATTTCTCTGACTCGGTTCATATACAATTATCACATATATTGCAATCACAGTCAAACCCATATACATAAATATTTCATCGCATAGTATAGAATACTAGTTACTATTATTATTTACAATTCTCAAACATTGGTACTATATATGTACTGTACGGTCAGGAGCCAAGATATTCATTTGACAATTTAATATTTACCATCAGTTTACGTGAAGAAAATTTATATATATAACAATATATTCCTAAACAGCTAATGTCATATATATATATATATATATATATATATATATATATATATATATATATATATATATTTATCTCCAGAGCACTATCATTATACCCATTAAACTTCATGCCTCCAAACTTCCTTTTTGACCACCGAGAGGCTATACTACGTGCACACACCACATAAACAATCAAATCACAGTGCAATGTCTTTTCATTTTCATGAAACAGATGCCTTAATTTTTTTGCTTTTCTTTTCTTTCTTTTTTTCGTTGATGCCTATACATGTTAACACACGATTAAGAAGTATATATATAATATATACTTTTTAATATTACAATTGGACACTGACGCGAGGCACCTTTTTCTTTTTGTTTCTTTTCTCTCTCTCTTTTTTTCTATTTATACATATACAATATTAGCACACGGTATACATATATCAAATACATCCATCTATGCACGCAATTATAAGTATGCATGATCTAAAGTTAATATAAAAAATATAACCATATGTTTTAAAAAATCATATCAGATATAGCAAGGATATTTGTCTTTAGCCTCGATTATACGATACCATACGAAAATCAGGACTGAACTGGACGAGTTTGGCCTCTCTACCTTTCTCCTAATTGGCGGCCTGCTGTTATTCGAAGTATAGAGGTGGAGATTTTATTTTTTGTGTGATATATGAATATGTATGAATATGTATAAGAAAGGAAAAGAATTGAATCTTCCTTTGGTTTTGTTTGTTGCTGCGGCAATTAATGAAGGAAATAAGGAAAGGAGGTTTGCTGGAGTGGGAGGTTTGTTGGAGTGGAAGGCTGCCGTGAGTATTGAAGGTTTTTTTTTTCTTTTTTTTTTTTGGGGGGGGGGGGGGCTGCTTCCTTCTTATTAAAAATAGGGCTGCTGGAGACTGGAACTTGGCCGAAGGTTTTGATAAAGATGATGATTTGATTTGTGTGGTTTAAATGTATAGATATAGGTAGTTGCTAGGTAAAATCCTAAGTTAATTATGTTATCATCTGCTATTTAAATTTGAATTTGTATTTTTAATTTAAGCTTTATCTCTTTAACTCTTAATCCCATTAGGATCTTAAGTTTATATTTATCTATTTTATTTTCTTTTTCTTCACTTGCCGTGTGTGTACGTTTAATATATATAAATATTGCAAGAAAATTTCGGGTCATAAGATGATGTTTTACGAGACAATATGGAATCATAAGATAATTTTCTGTGTTTTTCTACTAACTTATGCAGAAAATGAAGCTTGGCATTATTCTATTGATCTCACAGGATCATGTTGCCTTCTTATATATATGTAATTTAGGAATAGTCAAAAACAAAAACTCATAAGTTGTTCGTGTTTGGCTGGTAAAATCAGTAGCGGAGCGAGGAGTCCCTTCTTAGAGGGGCACTGACAGGCTTCACAATAGAAATACCATCGGTCACTGTTTCGGACCGAGAAAACCGACAAAACCTTCTATACATATTTTTGTATTATAACATAAAATACATGAAAGAAAACATATCTACCAACCAAAATACAAAAAAAATAAACAATACACAACAAACAATATGCGGATCATAATTATTAAATGAATATAATAATATACATCAATACATATCTTTTATTTGCCTATTGCAGAACGAGAAGGATTTGCCAAGGGATGCAAAAAGATTCTTCAAGATGACATTGATTGAAATCGTTGCATAATATCTTCATCTTCAATGGTGCTAAAAATTTCATGCTCAAAGTAACACAATAAACAATCCGATAGTACGTCACCCCCCAACCGGTTGCGTAGATCAGTCTTGACGATATTCATTGCAGAAAAATTAGAAACAAACAACTGTCACAAAAGCTAGTGTTTAACAATGGGCATTTGGAAAATCATATTACATTTTACAGTTTACTGTCTGAATGCTGAATCAATGAACCAATCATATACGTGTACATAGTTGCCTAGAAATTGCAAAATAGTTTTCACACCAGCAACAGCCAACACTAAGGATTTAAATACAACCTAAAGGTATGTGTAGCTCTCAACTTTGAAACGACTTTAGAGCAACCAAATAAAATCACAAAAGCTGTGTAATTGTAGCATCTTTCCCAACGGAGTGGCACAACTGTATGCCTTCTTAAATTAATATATATCAACTATCGAGCATTAGCCCTCACAAGATTCGTAAGATTAGCAACCAATTAAAAAAAAAGAAACTTTCATTTTCATAAGCAAACTAATGCAAAAAAGTCTACTAGTTTTCAACGATTACCTTACATGCAAAAAGGACTACTAGTTTTCCAAATCTTGAATTTTTTAATATATTTAAGAGACCGAACTTCCGATAAATTTTAGACACATTTTAGTCACTTAGCAGAGAATTGCCAACGCTAAACACTATGTGACCACGTATCTGAGGGTTAGTGTTCTGTCAAGCAAGGGCACACTTTAAACTGAATGACCAAAAATACAAATATATCTACCTATCTATAGGATTTTTCCACCGACGTTGGGGGCACGTGCCCCCCAGGCCCCCCTTCCCTCCGCCCCTGGCAGTGGCGGAGCCAGAAGTCCTTTCTTGGGAGGGCACTGATAGGCTTCACCACAGGAATATCACCGGTCACCATTTTGGACAGGAAAAACCGACAAAATCTTCTAGACATATTTTTGTATTATAACATAAATTACGTAAAAGAAAACATATATACCAACTAATGTACAAAAAAATACGCAACAAACAATATGCGGATAATAATTATTAAGTGAACATAGTAATATACATCAATACATACATTTTATTTACCTATTGTAGGACAAGAAGGAGTTGTCAAGGGACGCAAAAAGGTTCTTCGAGATGACATTGATTGAAATTGTTACATAATATCTTCATCTTAAATGGTGCTAAAAATTTCATGATCAAAGTAACACAATAAACAATCCGATAATACGTCATCCCCCAACCGGTTGCATAGATCAGTCTTGACGATATTAATTGTAGAAAAAGTTCTTTCAACACTAGCCGTTCCAACGTGTAAGATCAATGCTAACTCGATGAGTCGATATAGTAAAGGAAAGTAATTGTGATAATTTTTCTCCACCATCTTCTTTGCAAGATCTCCAAGATTATTCATATTAGAGAATATTTCATTTGATTTCATATCGACAATGTAATTGTGAAGTTGATGATCAAGCTCTATTCGTTCAAAGGAAGCGAAGTCATCTGGATATAACTCAGCAAGATGCAAAAATTCACCATGATTAAAGTTCGCAAAAGAATTTGAAGGATCAAGACACATTACACATCTAAGTAAATCCGTGTTTGCCTCTGTGAAGTGTTCATCCATTTCTATAGCAATAATGTCAATCACCTAAGAATTTATATGAATAAAAGTTAATTACGATATAGACAAATTAATTATCAATGTCATTTGTATCGACACAATAAAGATAAATGAAGTACCTTTATGAAGATTTTTGTACGAAAATGATGAAAGTATGTCATCGGTTTCACTACCTTTACGCTTTTTTCTAGACCGGCCAATGACAACATCCTCCATATTAGGCACATCAATTTCATGTATTTCATAAAACTCAAAGACTTCTTTCAACAAATTATCCCCACTAACCACTCTATATTACAAAATCACCTCTAAGGTAACTGGGCTGAGTTTGCTAGCCACCTTTGTCTACGGGCTCAACAGACTTGTTGACAGGCGTCCGTTATGGAGTATACTCTTTAATCAGAGTCAAATACAGACTGATCCTTGGATTGCTCTAGGTGACTTCAACTACATCCTTAGAGAAGAGGAGAGAATAGAGGGCAAGTCGGCAACTACTTATGAGCTGCAAGACCAACTTAACTGTTTCCTACAGAGCGGACTGATTGATCATATCAGACCTGCAGTCAAAAGCTCCTTTAAGTTCTTCAATATGTGGGTTGACCACCAAGATTTCCTGCTTTTGGTCAGAGCGCACTCGAGTCGAACATTTTATGGCTTAGCCATGTTCAAATTTGCAAAAAACTCAAAGCACTGAAGGCACCCCTTAGGAAGCTGAACAGGAAGTCCTACTCACATATCTCAAAAAGAACTGATCAGGCAGTGGAGGAACTGGAACGTATGCAAGAACACCCAGATGGTCAGTGGGGCACACCCAGCTAGAAGGACGAGCTGCAGAAACAAAGACACCTGACTTTTAACCTACTGGAGGCTGAAAGAAATTTCTTTGCTTAGCTCGCCAAAGGTAACCTCTTAATATGGAGTGGCAGAACACAAAATTCTTCCACTTTATAATTAAAAGGAACAGGGCAAGAGGAGCATTACTGGAGTTTAGCTTGCTAATGGCAGTATGTCCATTTCTATTGAGCAAGCAACACAACAATTTGTTCAGTTCTTCTCTGACATGCTCGGCTCAGCCCAGCCAGTTCTTCCCATCAGGGTAAAAGTACTAAATGAAGGTCTCAGACCCTCTACGTAGCATGCAGACTCACTTACTACACCTGTCTTGGAGTCTAAGATCAAAGAAGCTATGCACTATATTGGGAAAGACACGGCGCATGGTCCTAATGGCTATACTTCTGAGTTCTTTATTAAAGCATGGGATATAGTTGGACCAGATTTTGTTACTACGGTGTAGGAATTCTTCATGAATGGGGTACTACTTAAACAACTCAACCACGCCCTTGTTGCTCTAGTTCCCAAGGCTGCTCATTTTAATAGAGTTGAGGATTACCGACCCATCTCTTGGTGCAATGTAATATATAAGATCATATCTAAGATTCTTACAGCAAGAATGTCATCAGTTATGGTTTGCATCATGGACCATGCTCAAGATAGCTTTCTCAAGGGCAAATCTATTATGGAAAATGTCTTCCTGGTGCAGGAGCTGATCAGGGAATACGGGAGGAAGCGTACAACTCTTAAATGCATGCTTAAATTTGACATCAGGAATGCTTTTGATTCCATTAGCCGGACTTTTCTTAAGGACATGCTTCTCGGACTGGGTTTCCCTACTGTCTTCACTAGCTGGATCATGGAGTGTGTGACTTCCACTTCATACTCTGTTTTATTCTCAATGACAGTCCTAATGGATTCTTTCAAGGCAGACGTGGCCTGAGGAAGGGGGGAACATCTCCCCGTTCCTATTCATTATCGCCATGGAGTATCTATCAAGAATCCTGCAATAATTGCATCACAACAAAGGATACCATTTTCACAACGGCTGTGCTAAACAATATATCACTCACCTCTGCTTTGCTGATGACCTCATCTTTTTTCCAGAGATGATGCCAACTTTGTTCAAAAAATTATGGGTGCTCTCCAAACCTTCGGTGACTGTTCAGGCCTGAGAGCCAACCTATCCAAATCACAAATTTTCCATGCCGGCCTAGGCGAGGCAACTGTCTGGTTGCAGGTCAGCGCGGGCTTCACAGCAGACACCATGCCTTTCAGATATTTGAGAATTCCCATATTTGGGCACAAGTTGCAGAGCTCGCACTACGCACCTTTCATTAACAAGCTTAGGGACAAGGTGGGGCATTGGAATGCAGCTAGCCTTTCGTACACTCTCGGCCTCTGTCTCCTGTCCTTCCAGGCTTCGTCTTCCTCTAGCCTCCATCTCTCTGTCTCCTCTACCGTCTTTAACAATCGTTGTCGTCGTCCTTACCCTTTGCCTGCCCGTCGCCCTTACCCATCATTCTCCACCACCAACACCCACAACAAAGAATTCAATTTATAACTAATTAAAATCATTAAAAACGAAATAGGAAGAAAAACTAACCGGAGAAGGGTAGTCACCGGAGAACTTGACGGCAGCTGCGCAGAATTTCGCGGGGGGAGGGAGGGAGATTTCGCCGGGGGAGGGAGGGAGATTTCGCCGGGGTGGGGCGTATTTTGGTAAGTTTTAGACACATTTGAGTCATTTAGTAGAGAATTAACGAATGCTAAACACTATGTAACCACGTAACAGAGAGTTAGTGTTTTGTCAAGGAGGGACACACTTTGAACTGAATGGCCAAAAATACAACTACACATATCTATGTATATAATTTTTTTCGTCGACGTTGCCCCCCTTCCCTCCGCCCCTGCTTCACTGGACGATTATTTCTCATAAAGCATGTGTTGTTTTCGATTTCTATTCACACACTGTCAGCATTAGACCCGCCAAGGAGAGTTATTCAGTGTATTGAACGTGTTGTTACTTCAGAGTTTTTGCTAAAGTTATGGTGGCAGTTTCGCACCAGCAATGAATTTTGGGCATCTTTTATGGCTTTGAAATATACAACGGATTTGTCTTACACAACCATGCCTTCTAACCACGGCCAAACATTTCATACTTGGCGTAGAATGCAACATGTGACATGGTTGGCGGAAGGTAATATTTGTGTTCGTGTTGTCAGTGGTTCGATTAATGCACAGAGGGAAAATTGGTCCATATCCGAAGCTTTAGACTATCCTGACCGTGGGGCTGTTTCTTGTACGGTTGCTGATTTGATGGAGAATCAGGATGCATGGCAAAATCCTGCTTATGCTGATTTTTTTTTGAGGCGATTGATCTATCCGGTGTTCCTATAGTCAATGACCTGAAAAATTCATTTGGAAGCCTAGTTATTCTGGCACCTTCTCTATTGCATCAGCATGGAATCTACTTCTATCACAAGCAATGTCGAAGTAAATTTGGCATTCATGCGTTCCATTTTTTTTTTTTTTTTGTGGCGGCTAGCCCAAAAAATTCTGCCATTAGATGACCAAACCAACGGAGGGGGATTATTAGTGTATTTTTTGTGCAGCCAGCCAAATATATTGTTGTGCATTGGACAACTGCGACACCTTTCGGTGGGTATATTTTAAAAGTTGATAGGACCTCTCAACAATATATATGGTGTTTGCACTGGGATGGTGGTGTAATTCGCTTGACATCCTCAGGGGATTTTGTTGTTGTTTTTTTCACACTTTTTATGGCTCACTTAATGACGTCGAAGCAGATGTTACAGCCGTTTTGGATGTCTTTCGTCTTGCCATCTCACATTCGTGCTTTCCGCTTGCATTTGGAGTGATTCTCTTACTAAAATCCATGGCCTTAAAGGCTCTTTAAATTTTCCTTGGTCCGTATGCTATCTTTTAAAACAAATTCAAGAATTTTTGTTCTCTCGATCATATATTTTTCCTACTAGCGTGTGAGACTTCTATTTAGCAATCCTTTGGCTTACACACACACACACACACAGATAGATATATATATATCTATATATCTATATATATATATATATATATATGAAGACTTGGTTTACGCATCAAATGGAAGATGTAGTAGGAAAATGGAGAAACATATCCCAGAACAAATACATGTATTAAGAAGAAAGAAAAGCCATGAACTAGATTCTGTAAAAAGGGATCATTATTATAAAAATTAAGCTATCTGTTTGTGATAAGTCCCAAAAGCCAAGAGCAGAAAGGAAACTGAAAAACAAAATACACCAGAAATTACAACGAGCAAGAAAACAGGAAAATCATGAACTGGATATCAAAGCTCCATGCATTCCAACCAGAAGTCTCTCATCATTCATTTTAGGGGTCGATGCACTGGTATAGATTACCGTAGCATACGCACTCAGGCGGACAGCGGTGAACATGATGAAATTCAATGCAGAAGTTATAGTCCATGCAATTTATCTCAAACCTGTCTTTTAGAAACTTCCGAGTTGCTGTAGAACTTGATTCTGCTCTCACTGCAAAGAAAATCATTTTCTACTGTTAGTATACGTTTCTTTTCTATCTAATGGAATTGTTGGAATGTATTTATGTAATAAGATGATGTTGCTATAGTTGATGTTACATGAAGTGTTTGTACAATAATAAGTTATTGTAGTTATTGATTGCACTAATTGTTTATGTAAGCGTTGTTATTGTTCTTGTTTTTTGTTCAATATAATAATAAAGTTGATATTGAAAATCCACTTTGGAAACAAAATGATATTGGAATAGAATAAATAAGATTCGAACCACTCTACATTGTGTGCCACATATGTTAAAACTAGTGCTGAACTGGTTGGCCGAGCTGAGCTTGAGGATGGCCGAGCTGAGTCGTGTGACCGAGCAGAGCATGAGGGAGAAGTCCAGGAAAGCACGAGAATTGAAGGTGTGCAAGTCCCAGTTGGCCGAGCTGAGATTGAAGATCGGGTCAGCTCTGTTGCAGAGCACAACAAGAGTAGGGGTAAGGAAATATAGGATGATAGTACCGAGCTTGGGCGAGAAGCTCAGGTCGGCAGAGCAGAGGAAGGTCAGGTTGGCATGGCAGCCAAACGAAGAAAGAGGAAAATTGTGGACGCTAAGAAAAGGGGAAGAGCTGCTTAACAATACGACGTCGTTTTGGCACTTAGTATTTATTTATTCTTTGTAAATACTTGGATAGACGTTGTCTTTTCACTGATAGCTTGAAGGATACGACACCCAATTAGTATAAATGGTAGATTGCTTAGGAGAACAATTGTAACTTTTATTAGAATTGATGTGAATCAGAAAAGTTATTCTCTCTCCTGTCGGTTATCACTCTTTTCTCTCCCTTCTCTTTCTTCCTCTCCTTTCTTCTCCGTTGCTACCTTTCTGCAAATCTGCAAGTTTGCAGATAACGAATTTCTTTACAACATACTCATTATCTTTCATATTCTTCTTTCTTATTTTTGATACATTGAGAGTTTGTGTAAGCTAAACCGAAAAAATTACGAAAATTATCTAACACTCTATTCACCTGAAAATTATCTAACACTCTATTCACCCGTTTAGAATCATCATCATAAATCTAACACAAACAAGATAAAAAGACAGAGAAAATGCAAATTAACATTCGCCTAACCGGAAAGGATGAGTGCGCAGAGCAAAATGTAGCCAATAAACTTTGCCATTTTTCTTTGGCAGCTCCTCTTGATTGATCTTCTGATCAAAAATTTGTCAAAACTCTTGTTGCTTGAGTTAACATGAGATATCAATTTTTCTGCTTCTTCCTCTCTTCCAGAAAGGACCCTTTTCATTTATATTTTCGCCCGTCCTCAAGTTTTTGTCCACATCTTATGAATTTAAAAGTGAAATTGTTAACTTACTAATTTGTTCTTCTTCATTGTGTATATTAAAAATTGCGCATCGCTTTTAAATTACAATCTGGGAGACTGTTTAGTTATCTAAACTTTTTATGAAGCTAGCTATATGTAAGTTTAACGATAACAATAAAACAAAATGAACGTATCCCAGACTGCTCATCCAAATATGTATAAAACACAAACATATTCATAAACATTAAAAATATGTGATTATATATAGATATATATGTATCTATGTGTGTGTTTGTGCGTGTGTATATATATGCATGTACATATATATATGTATAAATATGCATATATATATACACACACACACATACATATACATATATACATATATATAGACATACATGTATGTGTATATATATATATGTGTGTGTGTGTATACACATATATGTATTTGCATATGTACATATGTGTATATATGTAATACACACACAAATACACACAGATACATATATGCACATACATGTATATGTATGTGTATATATTCAATGAGCAGTAAATTCAATTTACGATTTTGGGCTAAACAGCTAAAAGGAGAAAACAAAAAACTCTTAACAAACTTCTTTTTATGTTGTGCGCAAGTGATGGTGACTTACTGTTATACCCCGTACTCTCAAGGGTACATGAAAAAAAAAAAAGAAAAATAAAAGGAATAAATATTAATTAGACATATTACTTATCTTAATATATGATTTGGAATAGGAAAAGTTATAAGTATAGTGGATAGGATAATAGTTATCCAAATATTGTTAGAATAAGAATAGGAAAATTATATGGATATGAACTAAGTTCTAAAGATTCACTTAATACAATTCCTTAACCTATTAGGAAGCTACTTAGGCATAATTATCTATATATACATATGTAACCCTAAACTAAAATCAATCCTAACTCCCTAGCTGAACGGCAGACTTGCTGCGCTTTTTCTCCCTTCCATTTCAGCTAGCCGAAATCTCCCCCCCAAAGCCCTACAATATTAGCAGCCGTTCCCAACAAACAATTGCCTCCCTCTTAAAAACAAAAAGGCATGCTGTAATGGAAAAGAAACAATTTGGATTCCTTCCTTTATATATGGGTATATGGTCTTATATATATATAAAGGATATCTTCATCTTATTTCTTCCAAGCGGCTGTCAGCCCTAGGTGCAAGATTGAGAGATTCATCCATTTTCATCCCGGTTCTTCGTATATTACGTATAATCAAGACACGAGGCAAGTACCTTTGCTATATTTGCTATAATTTTCCAACATTATTAGGCTATTTTCACATCAAAATCGTCATACATGAATACTTTTGGTTGCATAGATGGTTGAATATATATATATATGTTTGTGTGTATCGCATGAAGATGTATGCATGAGTTATATTTATATATTCACTTATGATAATGCTTCCGCGGTACATGTTTGTGTGTACAATGAGAAATAGAATGCTTAAAAAAAAAAAAGTCTTCAGACTAATATATAAAAAAAAAAGGGGGGTTGAAGACAAGAGAAAATGTCTTACGTGATTTAGGCCTATATAGATTATAATAGTAATTAATATAACGATTTCATGCTAAGAAAAAATTAATATATTAATACAATTTTTGTACAAGTTTTGCGTGGTTTATATTTGGGCAAATATATATATATATTCAGTCAGTGGAGAAATTTGCCAATGTGGGATGCTTGTTAGTATACAAAGGTTTAGTAAAAGTGGCAGGAAGACATTGGCAAGGTTAAACTTGTAGTGCATGAAATTAAAGAAAGTGAATATTTTAAAAATCAATTGAGAAATCAGCAAATGGAGGACCGATATGTATTTGGACATACTATGTGTAGCTTATTTATGATGTTGAATTTTGGGAAATAAACAGCAAGATGGCTGAATGTAATTTTAACATCACAGTTGCTGATATATTCGGCTAGAGAATTATATATGTTGGTATGACAAATAAGAAAAAAGAATAGAAAGCTATGAACTAATTATTTTAAGTAAGTCAAATTTACCTTTATTGTTAGGCATTGATGTTTATACTAAAATTGTTTAGGTTCGAGCCTAGAAGAGAAGGAAGTTAATTCTTCAAAAAGGTAGGTGCCTCTTCCCCCTCAAACGAGTATGATTCATGCATGCTTGGATGGTATACTAATGTGTTTCGTTGTTTTTAATTGTTTATGTTGTAAATTGTGTTTCGTTGTTTTATTTGCTTAAGTTGTAAATTTTGTTTCGTTGTTTTTATTTGTTTAAGTTGTAAATTTTGTATATGTTGGAAAGCATGAGATATATTGTTTATGTCTGCTATGTGCGTGTATGTGTGTGAAATTGGTGGTATGATTGAATCGAAAACAAAATACCCTTAAAGAATTTGGGAAAAAGGGAACTTTTACATTAGGATCCTTTAAAAAGTTGTGTTTTGGCCTTAGAATAGGTTCCTATAGACTGGAAATAGGAGAACTGGAGGTTGGGATCGAAAAACAAATCACAGCGCACGTTGCCACTGGTGGAACATCCAATTAAATAAATAAATAATTAATTAAATTAAAGCAGAGAACAGGTCGGCCAATGGACCGGGTCGACTGGCCAGCGGGTCGGACCGAAGGCGGCCCATTAACCTCTCAAAAAAAAAATGTATCGGGTCTGGCGGATCAGACCAGGAAAATATAATTAAATACCAATAGGAATTCAAATAAATTCCGGAAAATATAAAAGGTTAAAATTAAATTATCTTCACTTAATTTCTGAAGTAAATTAAATTAATTAAAAATTAATAGTAATAAATAGAAGTAAATAAGGGAAACATAGGGAAAATTAGTAGAAAACTCTAGTAAATCAATACAAGCTAAGGAAAAATAAGGGTGGTGATAAATAACAACTTTTCAATATTCGTAAAATTTATGAAACCAAATATTGAGTGCCGGAGATGGTGAGGATGGGCGTACGGGCCCCAGGCGATTTGGTTGTTGCATTCATGGCACGTGCATTGCATTTGGAGTGGGTTGAGATGTACGGGTCTCAGACGCTCGAGTGGAGTGGATCATGGTGTACGGGCCATGGGTACTCGGTCATGGTGGATCATGGTGTACGGGCCATGGGCATCGGTTAAGGTGGATCGTGGTGTACGGGCCACGGGCATCGGTCAGGGTGGATTGTAGTGTACGGGCTACAGACATCCAGTCAATCCCGGGATCATGCATTGCATATAGGTCTAGGGCATATTGCATGACATGATTCTTGTTGCGTGTGACACGTTATTTGAGCATGCATCACGTACTTGCGCATTTTTATGTGGAGTGTTTTACTTACCGCATTTTCTTTATCTTATGCATGTTCTCTTATATTTATGTGCTATTTGTTATATCATGATTATGTGCTATGTGGCTATATCATTTCGGTATGTACGTTTTGTATTTGTTTGAGGCGGGCATCTACTGGGTGATTTCTGTCACTCACCCCTACTTCCCAGGTGAACCGGATGAGGACTGCGAGCACATCTTCATTGAGGACGGGGCGGACATAGCAGAGTGGGCTGGTTGAGAGCTGCGGCTAGGATATGATGGGACGCTGCAGCTGTTTGGTTCCTATTATATTTTGAGGATTTCCACACACTACTTTACTATTTTATTTCTAGAGTCTTTATTCAGTAATGTAATGACGATTAATGGAGTTTAATTTAAGTTATGATTTACGTTTCCACGAGAAAAATTTCTACGTTATTTCTGACGTGTAAGAGATTGATTCGACGCCTTGTATTCTCCTCAGCGAGATACGGCGGGTGCACTGTTCCCGATGCTAGGGTTCGGGAGCGGGGCGCTACAGGTGGTATCAGAGCCGAGGCTTCAGATCCGCCTCGGAAACGCAGGTTTAATTAGATCACTTAGACATAAGTTACGATCTTTTATAAAATTTCGATTTTACCCTTAATAAACAAAGTAGACTTAAGATATGATCTTAGACCTAGGTTATGATCGGGTTATGGGAGGTGTGTGACGATGGTGAGCTTTCCTTGTCTAACTATCGATTTATCGGCATTCAACCTTCCAACTTATTATTGACTAACCCGATTTCTTCTCATGAACTTGGATAACAGGAAATGCCTCCACGATGTGAGCCAGCTGGGAATGGTGGTGAAAACCACCAGAATCAGGGGATTATCCCCAAGCACTTGAAGATGTCATAGTCAACAGGACCAACATCTCAGCACAGTAGCATCAGCTGCTGAACCGGCATGCGCCGCCTCCACCATCATCGCACTCAGACCTGAGATTCTTCGACAAGGAGATGCGGAGCAGTGATGACGCAGCACAACTGACACCGCTGACCCTTGGATCAAATTGCGAAATGAGTTTTTTTTAAAAAAAAATAAATAAATACGTGTTTGACAGTGCGATCTTTCAGAGCATGACTTTAGATCCACAGCGGAAGCCTAGATTTAGGCTATACTCTTAGAAATTAAGTTACGATTTTGCCCTAGGTCACATCTTAGACATAAGTACCGATTTTTAGTCGTAAGTAATGAGTATATATTAAGCATGTTATTGGGATAAGACATGACTTTAGGTGTTAAGTGATGAATTGAACATAAGGACTGATCTTAGTCATAAGAGATGATTATGCTAAGTAACGATATAGACATAAGCGATAATTATATCCTAAGCATTGAACTTACAAATAAGTAATGATTTTAGATGTAAGAAATGATGATACCAAGTATCGGTTCTAGAAATAAGTCATGACATTAGATCTAAGTGATGATCGGATAAGGGATATGCCCACGTATACCTAGGACGCTGCATAGAACTCTAAATTATTTACCTTAGTGTAGATTACGACCATTTGTATAACTCCATAGGTCCGATCCCTGCAAACCCTATACCATTGTGATAAAGGAAGCGAGTTCACGCATTTACCTCGACAGTAGTGTCGGAACACGACTAAGTCTAAGTTGGGCTCGTAGTTCTTAAGGAATGATTTGTAGTAAAATTATGGTAATTAAGAAAGGATTTAGTAGCGTTGTGACCAGTAGATCTTAGCAAAGAATATCGTACAAAGGAGTTTATAATTATGATTAAGATGTGGAATTTAGAGTAACAAATAGGTCGAAGGTATTAGTCTTATTGGGGATAGAGATTAATACTGATAAGTGAGCACTACTAAAATAAGTACAGTTGAATAACAAACTATTACAAATCCGAGTTAAGTATTGATTCAAAGGAGCATGTAAGTATTGATACATCGAGTAGGCTTGAATTGAAATACAGCAAGTATGAACAAGTTATATGATTGTCTTATAGATGGTCATCTGAGACACCGCCGCGTTGCGAAAGCAAATAAATGATATTTTGACTATTGTGTTTACAAAAAGAAATAGAAGGTATATTAGTTTAAATAGTTGAATCTATATTTCAAATTATAGCTACGTAAGCTACTTTCTTTTAAATTGAAGAAAAGCATGTCCATACACATACTTCGTATACTAGGATGTTGATGATATCTCCGGAAAAGTAAGAACATGATCATAGAACTAGTTTTTAAGTACAAGAATTGATTCCGATGATTTGTTTCTTTGATAAAAGAGAGTAATGCATAGTGTATTGAAGGACTCAATATATATTACGATTATCATGAAGTAAGAGATAAAATCATGTATGATAAATTAAGAATTCGAAATCGTAGATTACATGTATATAGTTGAATGATATACGTCAAGTGGTATAACTGGAAGTTTATAAGTTGTAATTACAGAGAATTAAGTTAAAGATTGTAGTACATCTAAGAACTGATTTTAGAAGGCTCTCGATGACCGGAGATATAAGTACGTCATAAACCGATGACTGGGATATGGAACCTCCGGTATGATGACAATACCCCTAAGTTTGACCCTAGAGTTTTAAGAAGATAGGTTATGATCTTATGTAAGCGGAGAATAATGGACTTAGAAACTACCATGTTGGGTACAAGGAATGATTTTCGAGGCCTTGGCATATGATAAGAAATGTAATGTTAACATATCAACCTATGCAATGGATAGTTAGCTTGGTCATTATTATAGTAAATGATTAAGTAGAACCATACTAATGCATTAAGTATGCCATACGCAAGTTTCGAGGACGAAACTTATTGTAAGGGGGGAGGTCTGTTATACCCCGTACTCTCAAGGGTACATGAAAAAAAAAGAAGAAAAATAAAAGGAATAAATATTAATTAGACATATTACTTATCTTAATATATGATTTGGAATAGGAAAAGTTATAAGTATAGTGGATAGGATAATAGTTATCCAAATATTGTTAGAATAAGAATAGGAAAATTATATGGATATGAACTAAGTTCTAAAGATTCACTTAATACAATTCCTTAACCTATTAGGAAGCTACTTAGGCATAATTATCTATATATACATATGTAACCCTAAACTAAAATCAATCCTAACTCCCTAGCTGAACGGCAGACTTGCTGCGCTTTTTCTCCCTTCCATTTCAGCTAGCCGAAATCTCCCCCCCAAAGCCCTACAATATTAGCAGCCGTTCCCAACAAACAATTGCCTCCCTCTTAAAAACAAAAAGGCATGCTGTAATGGAAAAGAAACAATTTGGATTCCTTCCTTTATATATGGGTATATGGTCTTATATATATATAAAGGATATCTTCATCTTATTTCTTCCAAGCGGCTGTCAGCCCTAGGTGCAAGATTGAGAGATTCATCCATTTTCATCCCGGTTCTTCGTATATTACGTATAATCAAGACACGAGGCAAGTACCTTTGCTATATTTGCTATAATTTTCCAACATTATTAGGCTATTTTCACATCAAAATCGTCATACATGAATACTTTTGGTTGCATAGATGGTTGAATATATATATATATGTTTGTGTGTATCGCATGAAGATGTATGCATGAGTTATATTTATATATTCACTTATGATAATGCTTCCGCGGTACATGTTTGTGTGTACAATGAGAAATAGAATGCTTAAAAAAAAAAAGTCTTCAGACTAATATATAAAAAAAAAAAAGGGGGGGTTGAAGACAAGAGAAAATGTCTTACGTGATTTAGGCCTATATAGATTATAATAGTAATTAATATAACGATTTCATGCTAAGAAAAAATTAATATATTAATACAATTTTTGTACAAGTTTTGCGTGGTTTATATTTGGGCAAATATATATATATATTCAGTCAGTGGAGAAATTTGCCAATGTGGGATGCTTGTTAGTATACAAAGGTTTAGTAAAAGTGGCAGGAAGACATTGGCAAGGTTAAACTTGTAGTGCATGAAATTAAAGAAAGTGAATATTTTAAAAATCAATTGAGAAATCAGCAAATGGAGGACCGATATGTATTTGGACATACTATGTGTAGCTTATTTATGATGTTGAATTTTGGGAAATAAACAGCAAGATGGCTGAATGTAATTTTAACATCACAGTTGCTGATATATTCGGCTAGAGAATTATATATGTTGGTATGACAAATAAGAAAAAAGAATAGAAAGCTATGAACTAATTATTTTAAGTAAGTCAAATTTACCTTTATTGTTAGGCATTGATGTTTATACTAAAATTGTTTAGGTTCGAGCCTAGAAGAGAAGGAAGTTAATTCTTCAAAAAGGTAGGTGCCTCTTCCCCCTCAAACGAGTATGATTCATGCATGTTTGGATGGTATACTAATGTGTTTCGTTGTTTTTAATTGTTTATGTTGTAAATTGTGTTTCGTTGTTTTATTTGCTTAAGTTGTAAATTTTGTTTCGTTGTTTTTATTTGTTTAAGTTGTAAATTTTGTATATGTTGGAAAGCATGAGATATATTGTTTATGTCTGCTATGTGCGTGTATGTGTGTGAAATTGGTGGTATGATTGAATCGAAAACAAAATACCCTTAAAGAATTTGGGAAAAAGGGAACTTTTACATTAGGATCCTTTAAAAAGTTGTGTTTTGGCCTTAGAATAGGTTCCTATAGACTGGAAATAGGAGAACTGGAGGTTGGGATCGAAAAACAAATCACAGCGCACGTTGCCACTGGTGGAACATCCAATTAAATAAATAAATAATTAATTAAATTAAAGCAGAGAACAGGTCGGCCAATGGACCGGGTCGACTGGCCAGCGGGTCGGACCGAAGGCGGCCCATTAACCTCTCAAAAAAAAATGTATCGGGTCTGGCGGATCAGACCAGGAAAATATAATTAAATACCAATAGGAATTCAAATAAATTCCGGAAAATATAAAAGGTTAAAATTAAATTATCTTCACTTAATTTCTGAAGTAAATTAAATTAATTAAAAATTAATAGTAATAAATAGAAGTAAATAAGGGAAACATAGGGAAAATTAGTAGAAAACTCTAGTAAATCAATACAAGCTAAGGAAAAATAAGGGTGGTGATAAATAACAACTTTTCAATATTCGTAAAATTTATGAAACCAAATATTGAGTGCCGGAGATGGTGAGGATGGGCGTACGGGCCCCAGGCGATTTGGTTGTTGCATTCATGGCACGTGCATTGCATTTGGAGTGGGTTGAGATGTACGGGTCTCAGACGCTCGAGTGGAGTGGATCATGGTGTACGGGCCATGGGTACTCGGTCATGGTGGATCATGGTGTACGGGCCATGGGCATCGGTTAAGGTGGATCGTGGTGTACGGGCCACGGGCATCGGTCAGGGTGGATTGTAGTGTACGGGCTACAGACATCCAGTCAATCCCGGGATCATGCATTGCATATAGGTCTAGGGCATATTGCATGACATGATTCTTGTTGCGTGTGACACGTTATTTGAGCATGCATCACGTACTTGCGCATTTTTATGTGGAGTGTTTTACTTACCGCATTTTCTTTATCTTATGCATGTTCTCTTATATTTATGTGCTATTTGTTATATCATGATTATGTGCTATGTGGCTATATCATTTCGGTATGTACGTTTTGTATTTGTTTGAGGCGGGCATCTACTGGGTGATTTCTGTCACTCACCCCTACTTCCCAGGTGAACCGGATGAGGACTGCGAGCACATCTTCATTGAGGACGGGGCGGACATAGCAGAGTGGGCTGGTTGAGAGCTGCGGCTAGGATATGATGGGACGCTGCAGCTGTTTGGTTCCTATTATATTTTGAGGATTTCCACACACTACTTTACTATTTTATTTCTAGAGTCTTTATTCAGTAATGTAATGACGATTAATGGAGTTTAATTTAAGTTATGATTTACGTTTCCACGAGAAAAATTTCTACGTTATTTCTGACGTGTAAGAGATTGATTCGACGCCTTGTATTCTCCTCAGCGAGATACGGCGGGTGCACTGTTCCCGATGCTAGGGTTCGGGAGCGGGGCGCTACACTTACCCTCAGAACAAACAACAATGTGTTGGGTACATAAGTTTCATCAGCGGAAAAAGATCATACAACAAAATCTATAAGTTGTTGATTATTTTTCTTGTCCAACAGTTATTGGTCACTTCTATCAACCAAATAGAAAAAAGAGCAGTGTTGACTGCATAAGTTTCATCAGCTGAACAGGTCCTACAACAAATCTGTAAATTGCTGATTATTTTTGTTGTCCAACAGTCATTGGTTACTTCTGTCAATCAATTAGGATCGTTCACTCCTGATCAAAGCTCAAACATATTCTGCTGTGCTTTTGGTCCTTGCTTTCTCTGATTAGAGTAACGTAATTGGAGCAACTCGTAAGGTTGCTGTTTTGTGACCATGAGGTCACGGATTCGAGCCGCAAAAACATCCTATTGCACAAAGTGTTGTATATATCTGATTACGAAATGACCTGGCTTCTCTCCGGATCCTGTGCAAACGTTGATCAGCTCATCATGTCAAGCAAGTCATGACAGAATCTCCAAATGAGGTCATTTTGGCCTCGAGTGGAGGTCATCTCATCGCATCAAGTGAGCCTTGGCGAAACCTCTGAGTGAGACCATCTCAACCTCGAGCGGAGGTCAGCTCATCACGTCAAATAGGCCTTGACGAAACCTCCAAGTGAGGTCTTCTCGGCTTCCAAGTCAGGTCATCTCGGCCTGGAGTAGAGTTCAGCCAATCGTGTCAAGTGAGCCTTGACGAAAACCTCCAAGTGAGGTCATCTTGGTCTCCAAGTGACGTCACATCGATCTCCAAGTGAGGTCATCTCGGCCTCGAGCGGAGGTCAGCTCATTGCGTCAAGCAGTCTTGACGAAATCTCTAAGTGAAATCACCTCGTCCTCCAAGTGAGGTCATCTCGGCCTGAAACAGATGTTAGCTCATCGCGTCAAATGGGCCTTGACGAAACCTTTAAGTGAAGTCATTTTGGCCTCAAGCAGAGGTCATCCCTTCGAGTCAAGTGAGCCTTGGCGAAACCTCGAAGTGAGGTAATCTCCGTCTCGGGCAGAGGTTAGCTCATGCGTCAAGCAGGACTTGATGAAACCTCCAAGTGAGGTTACCTAGGCCTCCAAGTGAGGTTATCTTAGCCTCAAGCGGAGGTCAGCACATCGCGTCAAATAAGCCTTGGCGAAATCTCCAAGTGAGGTCACCTCGGTCGTCAAGTTAGGTCACCTCGGGCTTAAACAGAGGTCAACTCATCGCGTCATGCAGGCCTTGACGAAAACTCCAAGTGAGATCACCTTGGCCTCCAAGTGAGGTCATCTCGGCCTCGAGTAGAGGTCAACTCATCGCTTCAAGTAAGCCTTGACGAAACCATCAAGTGAGGTCACATCGGCCTCGAGCAGGGGTCACCCTATCGTGTCAAGTAGGCCTTGAAGAAACCTCTAATTGATGGAACCTCTACCCGAAGAGGAGGTCATCTCGGTCTCTGAATAAGGTCGTCTCAGCCTCTAGTGGAGGTTATCCCTTGAATGTCAAACAGGCTTTGACTACACCTCTAGAGGAGGCCACCTCAGTCTCTGAACAAGGTCATCTCGGCGTTTAGTGGAGGTCATCTTTTCATGTCCAAGTAGGCCTTGACTACAGCAAGTATTGATAATCTTCCTAGGCAGGGAATCTTAGCGAAGCAGAGCTTCTGAAACGATTAAATGAGCCAAAGTATCTACCTTACCATTCAAAGTGCTAAGGATGATTTAGAGACATCTGATGACGTGAAAATCGACATGCTATCAGAACCACAAAGTACATTCAGATCGGCCTGCTACTTCAGCTCGGACTGCTACCTTAGGTCGGCCTAGCTCATGGGGAGGACTTACTACCTCAGGACGACAATGATAGTATGTGCACAGAAACCAAATTAAGCCACGTCGACCTGGCCAAGACAGCTTTGCCATGCACAGCGATACCTGACGCCACATCATGTACACTTGGCCAACATGCTTAAGCGGGTCAGAACATGTGGCAATATCTGATGGTCCCTAATATGCACTGGTCAATCAAAGCATGTAAAAACAGTTAGCACCACCAGAAGAAAAAAAAGGAGATACGAAGATTTAGCCTCACCAAGTGACAAGTTTTTCTATATTCAAGCATACATTAAATGCCAAAAATAAAAAAATTCATAATTGACTTGAGCATCGTATAGTTTTTTCTGGAGTAACATCTCCGAAACATCTAACCCTGTTGATTCTTACAGGTTTCAGCAGCAGACTATACACATATCTACCTTTCGATCCGAACGGGCGAATTCACAAGTTTGTCAAAAATAAAATGGACACACATTCCTGTTTCATGAGTGAAAGAAATGTTTCCTTCTCCCCCACACTACTAGTGGAAGATGGATTTTCAATTGATCAGAATGAACTTGATAGAGTATTAAGTTTCCTAGAGGTTTTAGTGTATGGCCGTATTGAAAAGTTGTTTGTGTTAATTAGTTAGAGACCTCACGCTTAATAGAAGTAGTCAATAACCATGAAGAATAAGTATTGTTTGTGTTAACGTTTTCCCTACTCATGCACCTGGAAACAGCTCTGTTTTTTTTTTTTTTTGGTTTCTTATATGTGAGTTCTTCTTATCCGTTTAAATAATTTTCATTCTTTTTATGTTTGTTTCACCTGTTCTACAAATATTATCATTATTTGGTTAAAAATAAGTTTAAATAAACTATGATCAAATCAAACTGGGATGAATAATTTTAATATAGAAGGAGAGAGTATATATTGTATATGTTATATCAGTGCACATTGTTATGGCTTTATCTAAGTATTTTACGGAACCCTTTTTTTAAAATTTTTTTTACTTTTATTTTTAAATGTTTTTGCTTATGAACCACGTATAAAATCACAAAATACTTGGTGGCAATAGGGCAAAGCCATTCTATCACGGGTGTGCCACTATATTGAATGTTACTATTTTTTTATATATATAAAATCGGGTCATTTTATATCACCCGGCCGAAAAAGACCCAATAGTAAATTTACATGAGCCCAATGTAGATCCAGACTAACAGCCTACCCTTTAGAATGCTACTATTTGTTTAGTGCGGGGGAAAGTTAAAATTAATGGGAGAAGACCACACAATTTTATATGTTTATGATAGGTGTGCTGTGTTATTATCGATCCTCCAACGGAATAAGATCGGAACTTGTGGAAATAATGAACATTCTTTTTAGACTCTTTTACATATGCCCTTGTTGTTATTTAGCACAAGTTTTGAAAACAATACCTACAACATTACTCATTGCCTTATAGTCTTTCACTTATGGTAAGGTATGGAGATCACATGTATGCAACCATACTCATGCATTAATAAACAATAGAGGTTGTTTACTGATGACCATCATGAAAATTGAGAGGTTTGTTGATGACCCATAAACTTGATTCGTCCATTTCCTACAACACACGTGTCGGGAATTCTACATCACGTCAGTAACGTTCATACCATCTCTGTAAATAGTTACTAAAAGGGTGGCAAAGAAGTAGGCAAAGAGCTTTTTGAATTCCCAGCACAAAATCACAATCAATGACAAGCATCATATACGAACAAATCCAAGAACTTTATTTCGAAAACAGTGTTCCAAAAAGGAAAAGCTATATGGAGCAACGGGCGGTTAATTTTCATGGTAAAGCAGATATTAACATCATCAATTACCTCAGATTAAAAAAAAAAGCTCTTCTATCAAAAGGCGACTCCAAACCCGTCCATGGTTATTGCAGACACACGAAAAGCGAACAAGAGAGGTTAACCGGAAGCAGTCTTCTTTTGCTGGAAATGGACAGCATATATTGGCACTCCAACACCAATACTGAATGCAGCAAGGACACCAAGAGACACCTTTAGCTTCTGGTGCTTCATCTTATCCAAGTTGTACATGTGCTTAGCATGAAGGTAATACGGCTCGTCATGACCATGAGCATGTCCTCCCATTCTGTTGGCACCTGTTGCATGGAAACCTCTGTTCGCTGCCACAAGACAATCACCATTATTGATGTCAATTGATATAGACACCATATTAAAGCATAAGGAATATAACTCTGGGAAAGAACTTGTGATTTACTTCCTGCATGGTAATTCGTACTACTCACTAGTCATCATCCGGTCAGTTTAGCTTGAGGGATAATTCAGTATTCTAATATATTTCCTTAATAGCAAGTATATTACATTTGTGGTAAAACCACATATAGTTTCACTTGATACAAAACACAGTCAACTAAGTAACCAAACACTGGAAAAGGTGTATCTACAAAATAAAATTCAAACTACATCATATAAAGCAATATTAATCAACTTCAGTATTTGAGAAACAATACATCTTTGGCACGCAACACACCAGATTCTAACTTCCTACATATGAATCAAACTTGTCATTGGTATGCACAATAAACAACACAGAATACTAACCAAACAGGAAGCTAGATGACCATTTAACAACAAGAAGCCAATTAATGTCCAAGTCTTGCTAACCAACAGACTTAGGAAAATTTATGGACACAGAATTCACCTAAAGTATAAATCATCAAATCAATCCATATTCATAGTATAGATATATAGAGCAATCCCTTTGCTTTAACTGCCTGTCAATAAAGCAAAGCAGTCGGACTGTCCCACAAATTATTGATTTGCGCCCATTGCACTTACACGGGCCAAAATTTATAAACCTCTCCCGTGGAATACCACACCACCCCTTCGTTTACAAGGGAAGCGCTCGGCCTAGGGCAGAATGACATGTTGATCACATAGGTAGAGCTGTACCACCAGTCTTTCAATTTCTAATGTGGTTCTCATCGGGCTTAAACAGCAAGAAAATAATTTACTTAGTTTTCAACAATAAAGTGAGCTGTTACATATTTCATACCCCGTGAACAAACTACAAAAGTTGCTACAGAATAAGAATGTTTAGCATTGTGCAAAAGGTGTATGAATTTTCAGTTTGAAGGGCAAACAACAGTAGGGACCATGAAACGTTGTTGGTATAACATTTTGGCCAGTTAAACATTAAACATCACATTTTGGTCATTGAATTGCTAGAAAAGAACACAAAGGCATAGACAGTCAGATGACAATTCTTAGCAGGGGATTATTCTCGTTTTAAAAATATCAGACTATTGGATTGCAATCTTGGTTGATATATAGGGTAATCCCTTTGCTTCAACTACACATCCATGCAGCAAAGCATTCAGGGTGTCCCACAAATTATTAATTTGAGCCCATCGCATGTACATGCGCCACGATTATAAACCTCTCCCGTGGAATACCACGCCACCCCTTCATTTACGAGGGAAGCGCTCGGCCTAGGGCGGAATGTCATGTTGATCACATAGGTAGAGCTGTACTACCAGTCTTTCAATTCCTAATGTGGTTCTAAAATGTAGCCATACGTGTGAGTCCTCACTGGGCTTAGACAGCAAGAAAATAATTTACTTAGTTTTCAACAATAAAGTGGACTGTTACATATTTCATACCCTGTGAACAAACCACAAAAGGTGCTACAGAATAAGAATGTTTAGCATTGTGCAAAAGGTGTATGAATTTTCAGTTTGAAGGCAAAGAACAGTAGGGACCACAAATGTTGTTGGTATAACATTTTGGCCAGCTAAACATTAAACATCACATTTTGGTCATTGAATTGCTAGAAAAGAACAAAATGGTGATTTCGTAGAGTTAAACTAGCACATTAGACAGCAGACAGTGAAATGACAATTCTTAGAAGGGGATTATTCTCGTTTTAAAAATCTCAGACCTATTGTATTGCAATGTTGGTTGATATATAGGGTAATCCCTTTGCTTCAACTACACATCTATGCAGCAAAGCATTCAGAATGTCCCACAAATAATTAATTTGCGCCCATCGCATTTACATGCGCCACGATTATAAACCTTTCCCGTGGAATACCACGCCACCCCTTCGTTCACGAGGGAAGCGCTCGGCCTAGGGCAGAAATGTCATGCTGAGTCTAAATCTTTCATCACGAAGGTACAGCCACAGAATTGACAGTCGTTCAATTCCTAATGTGGTTCTAGAAATCAATCAGAGGTAGGAATCCTTATTCGATTCAGTCAGCAAGCAAATAGTGTTCTACAATTTCAACAATAAAGTGAATCACAAGATGTTCTATACCCTGTCGAAAAATTAGAAAAGGTGACTATGGCATCAGATTGGTAAGATCGTGCAAAAGATGTATTAGTGTTTAGCACAAGGGCAAAGAACACTGGGAACCATCAGCCAATATAGCTGTAACATTTTGGCCAGTTTAAATACTAAACATCATATTTTGGTGATTCATTTGCTGGAAACGAGCATCATGGTGATTTCACAGACTTTTAACTAGTGGATTAGACGGTAGATGGCCAGATGACACTTTCTAAAAGGGGATTATTGTTGTTTTCAAAATCTCACACAATTTGGATAGCAATCTAGGTTGATAAACAGGGTAATCCTTTTGCTTTAATTGCCACATTCATGCAGCAAATCGGCCAGAATGTCCCACAAAGTATCACTTTGCTACCATCGCATTTGCATGTACCATGATTTATAAACCTCTCGTGGAATACCCTGCCGCCCCTTCTTTTGCGAGGGAAGTGCTCGGCCTAGGCCGGAATTTCATGCGGAGGCTCAATCCTTAATCAAACAGGTAGAGACATTGCACTAAATGTTGTTCTAGAAATCAATCAGATGTTTGAATCATTATTAGGTTCAGTCAGCAAGTAAATAATGCTCTTAGTTTCAAGAATAAAGTGAACGTTATATGTTCCATACCCTGTCAACAGATTAGAAAATACAGCATATAAATGATAGTGTCCTGCAAAAGATGTATGAATTCTCAGTTAAATATTAAACGTCGAAGAACACAGAAATATTAACTATTATTGTGATAACATTGTGGCCAGTTAAATATTAAACGTCACATTTTGATCATTCAATTCGTAAAAAAGAGCACCATAGGATTTAACTAGTACATTAGACGGTAGACAGTCAGATGCAATTCTTAGAAGGGAATTATTCCCTTCTTCAAAATCTGACACCCAATTGGTTGCAATATTGGTCGATATATAGGGTAATCCCTTTGCTTTAACTGCAATCTGATGCAGCAAAGCAGTCAGTGTCCCACAAACTATTGATTTGCGCCCATCGCATTCACATGCGCCACGATTTATAAACCTCTCCCGTGGAATACCACGCCACCCCTTCGTTTACGAGGGAAGCGCTCGGCCTAGGGCGGGATGTGATGAGTCTAATCTTTAATCACATACGTACAGCCATTGTCATTCAATTCCTATTGCGGTTCTAGAAATCAATCAGAAGCATGAGGCTTTGTTCAGTTCAGTCAGAAAGCAAACAATATTCAACAATAAAGAGTAGTCATATATTCCATACCACGTGAACAAATCAGAAAAGGTAACTACAGCATAAGCATGGTTTCTAGTTCAGAAGCAAAGACTACTGGGGGACCATCAAGCATTTTTTTTTAAAGTAAAAATTCATAGAAAGCCAAAAGCGGTAAATTTATAAAAACTGTTATTTAAATTGGCAACATAGATCTTGGTTATACCAAATATAGGTGGCATACAACATTCTATTATGTATCTAGAGCCAACTTTAACAAAAAGTTGCCTTAACAAGGCAACATAAGCCAAGCATTTACAAAATGAGATACAAGCAAAATCTAGACTAAAGGATCCCCAACTCCTGTACAATAAACATCCAGCCTCTAGGTTCTTGGTACTTGAAAGAAGGAAAGCCATAGCAAGAGCTGAGAAATTGTGGACCAACCGGGTAGATGCAGCAATAGAACATCTACCCCACCAATCCAAAATGTGAAACTCCCCCCCCCCCCCAAAAAAAAA